>JBAMAX010000663.1:0-307876 GCA_037043745.1 Chymomyza amoena
TTAAGATTCCATTAAGGAAGATTAACTTCAGAGCACAAGAAGACGCAGTAACCAGATCTGACAGAAGGTGGACAAAACACAATGAACTGATCGCACTATGTGCAAGAAAATCGATAAGAAACTAGCCCAGTATATATTCTGCAACTCCCAAGGAAAGAGTGTAGATTCATAGTGTGCATACTTACTGGTCATTGCCTGACCGCAGCTCAATGCAGGAAATGTAGGGAGACAGAAGAAGGGACTCTGGAGCAACTCATCTGCCGCTGTCCCGCTCATGCGCATCTAGACTCAAACACCTAGGAAAACCCTGGCTTGGCTCAATGGAAGAGGCAGCCGACACGGCACCTCAAGAATGGCAACAAAGGGTTGCAACCTTGCCAAAATTATTTTAGAGCATTTAGAGACCTATTCAAATACATGTTTATTAACAGTGTTCCAATAAAGTTTATTCTTTATTACATTAAACGATAATTATCAGAATATTTTGCTTCATTTTGCATTCCATTTGTACAAAATAGATTTAAAGTTTGAAAATTTGTCCCGCCCAATACAAGAGTGTGTATGAAAGCCCTACTAAACTCGACTCTACAGCTGTGCTCATCGTTGAGAATGGCAAAATTGGCTTGTTTACATTTGAAAATTTGCACAAAAATAAAAATTAATTCTTAAAATACCAATTGCGGGATTATTAGCCATTAAAGCATTACAAAATAAAACCCCTACAAGGAAAAAATCAAGCGAAGACTTCGAAGAACCTCTAGATCGAGTTTAAATTCACATAAGATGTAAAATCAGTTATTGACATTCACAGGCATGTACCCCGTACATTGCCACTTTATGAGATAAAGCTGCACAGCACAAAATTATGCAACTAGGTGGCAACTCCTTTGTCACAGAATGGCAAATGCTCCACAGAATTTCATAACGATTTTTTAAAAATAAAAATCATGAATTAAAACATTAGATTTAGAAAAACATAAAGACACAGATATTTTAGAAATTGAATAAACATTCCAAATAAGTAAGGGGTTATTTGTATAAATTAATTATTATTAATGAATTTAATCAAATCTTTTTTTTGAAACCGTTGCCAGTCATGTCTGTGGCATCGAAATTGAGTAGAATCGGTTTTCTGTGGCAGCCCTGTGTATTTGATTTTTATTTTTATTATACATATTTGTATTTACAATCCTATCCTGTGCTGTGTATAAAATATATATCCTACACGTTTGAAGATCCGGGGCTGCGTCTGTAAAATTTCATCATCAGACGGATTGCTAATAAAAATACACTAAAACCGACAAAATAAATACCACTGTTGCTGGCATTTTTAATACTCTCGCTTTTGGTATTAAGTCCACAAACGAACTGCCCAACTGTAGGCGTCAGTGCGGCTTAAAATATTATTGTCATACGGTCACACTGTCAGTTGTCACAAACATTCAGAGACGGTGCACAAAATAAAAAATATTAAAACGTAAAATGTCTGCGCAAAATCAGAATAAAAACCATGCTGAAATGGTTCTAGAGGAAATGAAATTGCGTCTGGAGAATGCAGAATTGTGCGATGTGGTGCTCATCTCGGGCACGGATGGACAACGTGTGCCGGCCCATCGTTTGGTTTTGACCGCCAATAGCAAGTTCTTTGCCGCCATGTTTACCAGTTCGATGCGGGAAGCCAACGCCAAGGAGGTGACTCTTGGTGATGTTACGAACGATGTGCTAAAAATCCTGGTTAACTTCTGCTATACGGGCAATGCTGAAGTGCATGAGGAGAATGTGGCAATTGTGCTTACTACCGCCCATAGATGGCAAATGGATTCGGCCGTGACTGCCTGTGAGAATTTTATAATGCGCAAGATGGACTCATCTGACTGCCTGGGCATAAGCTTATTTGCAGAGCAGCAGAACTGCAACAATTTGATGGAACTAGCTTGGGACTACGCGTGCAAACATTTCGTGGATGTCAGTCAGAGCCTGGAATTTCTGCAACTGGATGCTGATCGGTTGGGTAAGCTGCTGTCCAGCAATGAACTTCAAGTGCCATATGAGGAGAATGTTTTTGTAAGTCTAATGGCTTGGGTGCAGTATGATGAGCCCGCACGCAAACAGCGCGTTCCAGAACTGATGGCCAAGGTGAGGCTGCAACTACTGAAGCCGGACTTTATTCGGAAGCGTGTGCAGAAGGTGTGCAGGACAATCAAACGTCCGGATCTGATTAAAGATGCCTTCAAGTGTCAACCCATGCCCGAGCGATTGCTATCGATTGGCAGGAGGTATACACGCAATGATGGCTTGCTGGCAATTGGCAAAAGTGGAAATCAGATTGTCCTTGAAAGCTTTTGTCCTAGGCAGCAGCAATGGAAGATTGTAAGCAAAGTAGCAGCAGTATTTTACGATTCGGGTGCGGCTTTCATTGACAAAAAGCTGATATTGGTGAGCAAACGGACGCATTGCTTGAATTTAAAGCTCATGGTCTGGACCCAACACCCACGAATGTTTACACCAAGGCAGGCTGTGGGCATGGCAGCGCTTCAGGGATTACTCTATGCTGTAGGCGGCTTTGATGGTGGTCCAGCTTTAAATACAGTTGAGTGTTGGAACTATGTAACAGAAATGTGGCACCATGTAGAACCCATGCCCACCGCAAGATGTTATGTCGCTGCGGTAGTTCTCAACGATCTTCTATATGCTATTGGTGGACTGACTTCATATAAGTTTTTGAGCGACGTGGAAAGGTACGATCCACGCACAGACCAGTGGACTCGTTTAGCGCCCTTGAACGAAGCTCGTGGTAATTGTGCTGTGACAGCAGCAAATGGGCTGCTCTACGCAGTAGGTGGTGAAGGCTTTGGCGAACCTCAACCTTTAAATTGCGTTGAATATTACAATCCAACTATAAATATTTGGACAAAGATTTGCACGCTAAATATGGGCAGGACGTTACATGGCTGTGCTCATTTTGCAAATCGCATCATTGTAGCTGGCGGCCGCAGTTCTCAAAGTTCTAGTACCAATGAAGTGGAGGAGTACGATCCAGAGCATAATGTGTGGAAGAAATTTCCATCCTTAAACACTTCCATGAGTCGGACTAGCCTGTTCGTCATACCCAAGGGTATTTTACCATTTTAATATTTGTCACAAAATGTTTTATTAATGAATTTAATGATTTAAATAATTTGAGTATATTGACAATAAATGTATTAATAATAATAATTGTACTCTTTTTGGAATCTGTGGTTCTTCCTCTTGCTTTTCAGTTATTTTTGGAGCTTAGAAATTTATATTTATAGTTCCCAAGGTATGTACCAAATTTTATCATAATTCGTTGACTATATCATATAGCTTCCACAGGATTGATCCTTCTTCTTACAAAATTTTTTGTGTTTCATGTGCTTTCGAAGTTATTGTTGCTAAATTTGGTATTCGAAAGTTTTAAATGAAATTCGGTTGATTATATCATAAATTCGACTGTTTTTAGTTTGTTGGTATTTTTATACCCTGTACCGTATGGTACAAAAGGAATATTAAGTTAGAGCAAGCCGAAAATGTATGTAACATACAGAAGGAATCGTGGGAGACACCCCAAAGTTACCTAAAATGTGTTCAGGGTGGCTAAAGAAGTCGATATACCCATGTCCGTTTGTCCGTCTGTTTGAACGCCTAGATCTCAGAGATGCTAAGAGCTAGAGTAACCAAAGTTTCACATTAGATGTCATATTATTTTATAGGAGACAAGTTTATTTTATTTTTTTGTTATCGGGGATATATTATATAGCTCCCATGTGGGTGTTTAAGACGACCTCGACAAAAAAAAGTTTTAGATGAATAATTCGTTTGTTTATGAAGATATCGTAACGAAATTTGGTATTCGAAAGTTTTTTATAGTTCCCAATCACTGTACCAAATTTGATCGAAATCGGTTGACTATATCATATAGCTCCCATAGGACCGATCGGCCAAAATAACTTTTTTAAAGAAAAATTCGCTATATTTTGTTATTTAATAAAGATATCGTAACTAGATTTGGCGTTTGGAAATATTTTAGAGCACTTAAGCCATATGCCAAATTTGATCGAAATCGGTTGACTATATCATATAGCTCCCATAGGACCGATCGGCCAAAATAACTTTTTTAAAGAAAAGTTCGCTATATTTCGTTTTTCAATAAAGATATCGTAACCAGATTTGGCGTTTGGAAATTTTTTAGACCACTTAAGCAATGTGCCAAATTTGAACAAAATCGGTTGACTATATCATATAGCTCCCATTGGTCCGATCTTCCAAAAATCGATTTTTTAACAAAATTTGTTGTGTTTCGTTTGTTTGTTAAGATATTGGGACCAAATTTGACATTTGTGAGTATTTTATAGTTCCTAAGCACTGTACTAAATTTAATTCAAATCGGTTGACCAGTTCATATAGTTCCCATAGGATCAATAGGTCCAAAAACACGTTTTTTATACAAAATTCGATGTGTTTTGATTGTTTGTAAAGATATTTGAAATAAATTTGGCATTCATATCTTTTTTAAGGTATTTAAGCACTGTGTCAAATTTTATTGAAATCGGTTGACTATATCATATAGCTCCCATAGGAACGATCGGTCAAAAAAAATTTTTGCTAAAAATTCTTCTGTTTTTGGTTTTTTGTGAAGAAATCGGACTTTATTACAAGCCAGTGGTACAGGGTATCCTAAAGTCGTCCGCGCCCGACTTTACGTCCGCCATTTTTTAAAAATAATCTCGTTCAAATGTTGGCCGCAACTGCGTTTTAAATGGTCCATCCTGAAGGTTCAATTTTCCATGACTCGTTCAAGCATTTCCACTGGTATTTGGTATTGACAACGAGTAATGTTGGCTTCCAAGGCCTTAATCGTTGCTGGTTTGTCCACGTAAACTGTTGACTTTACGTAACCCCAAAGAAAAAAGTCGAGCGGTGTGATATCGCACGATCTTGGCGGCCAAGGTACGGGTCCCGTACGTGAAATTAATCTCTCACCAAATTGACCTCGCAATAGAGCCATTGTTTCATTGGCAATGTGAACCGGAGCGTCATCCTGTTGGAACCAAATGTCGTCGAGATCACGAGCAACAATTTCAGACAGCGAAAAGTCCGTTAACATGGTCCGATAACGTGCGCCATTGATGGTAACGTTGCGAACTCATTTTTAAAAAAATAAGGACCATCCCACAGACCGCACCAAACCGTTGTTTTTCTTGGATAAAATGGAAGCTGGTGAACCTCTTCGGGTTGATCTTCTCCCCAAATACGGCGATTTTGCTTATTCACGAAACCGTGGAGCCAGAAGTGGGCCTCATCACTGAACAAAATGTTGGTCGAAAACAACGGATTTTCATCGATCTTACCAAGAGCCCATTCACTAAAACGGCAACGTGCAGGAAGATCATTCGGCCTTCCATGATTATTTGCCAATGAATACTGAACAACTTTGCCTTTGACAGATGTCATGGATCACGCGTGATCAACACGAAAATCCCTATTGAAAAAAAAAAGGTCTTAATGAATCACCCTTTAGCTTAAAACTTTATATATATTTAAGTCTAAACAAATTTGGAAGAGTTTTGCTCGTTATTTAAAAATTTCCTAGATAAAACCTTAATTCAAGAATTCTATCTTCTAATTAGTTTATTATAATTAACTTTTATAATATAAAATAAAATATATATAATATTTTAATCAAAAATTAAAAAAATTCTTAAAATCTTAAGTTTTTCGGCATTTGGTTCAGAAAATATTTATTAATAAAATAAAAATTGAGAAATATCGAGTTGTCTTAAGAAAATTGGTTTTTAATTCGGCCAAAAAACAAAGAAGATTAATTTTTCGTATAAGCTTCTGTAATTTTTATTTAATAAACATTACTTTTCCCAACTCGTGACTCACGCCTAAGGCGCGTGCAAACATCGCGTGCATTTAAATGTGTTCCTTTAATACATTTCCTAAAGTTCTCTCTCAGTTATGCTCTCCAATGGACATCTATTATTTTGCACAAATGTCAAAACTAGATTTCCAAAAACCAGGGGCAAACACACAGTCACACACACACACTGAAACATGATTTATGTTTGTTTAATTTGCATACGAAAATGTTTGTTATAAAATTATGGGGGGAACCTCCAAAATGGGCGGCGATATTTTGACACTACGGCATGGGGCGTGGGCTTTATCTTAAGTATACAATATTTTCGATTCGAGTAGAGAAATTTGCATCAACTTTGGCTTAAGTTTGTTTTGTACCATAAATAAATATTCAAAAAGGAAATCGCTTAACCCTTAACGCTAAATATTTGTCAAATTGACGACACAAAAGTTCCAAAGCGGATATTTTGGGAAGAAATTCGAAAAATAATGCGTTAAATAAGAAATTCTTTAGAGAGAGACTGTATATATAAGAACAAATTAAAATCTGGAACTCAGGGAGGCATCTAAGTTTAATTCTCAACAATCTAATTTAATTAATTTTAAGGAAGGAATCTATAAATTTATTGCGAGGAAACTTCATTAAAACATAAAAGAATCTAATGAATCCATAGATCTGGCTATATTTTTAAGTCAACAAGAAATTCGAAAAAAAAATACGAAAAATAAGAAATTCTTTAGAGTTCTGGAATTCCGGGAGGTATCTATAAATTTATTGCGAGGAAACTTCATTAAAACATAAAAGAATCTAATGAATCCATAGATCTGGCTATATTTTTAAGTCAACAAGCAATTCGAAAAAATAATACGATAAATAAGAAATTCTTTAGAGTTCTGGAACTCCGGGAGGAATCTATAAATTTATTGCGAGGAAACTTCATTAAAACATAAAAGAATCTAATGAATCCATAGATCTGGCTATATTTTTAAGTCAACAAGAAATTCGAAAAAAAAAATACGATAAATAAGAAATTCTTTAGAGTTCTGGAACTCCGGGAGGAATCTATAAATTTATTGCGAGGAAACTTCATTAAAACATAAAAGAATCTAACGAATCCATAGATCTGGCTATATTTTTAAGTCAACAAGAAATTCGAAAAAAAAAATACGATAAATAAGAAATTCTTTAGAGTTCTGGAACTCCGGGAGGAATCTATAAATTTATTGCGAGGAAACTTCATTAAAACATGAAAGAATCTAATGAATCCATAGATCTGGCTATATTTTTAAGTCAACAAGAAATTCGAAAAATAATACGATAAATATGAAATTCTTTAGAGTTCTGGAACTCCGGGAGGAATCTATAAATTTATTGCGAGGAAACTTCATTAAAACATAAAAGAATCTAATGAATCCATAGATCTGGCTTTATTATTTTATTTTGTGGTGATTTTTCTTGAAAAATATACTCGTATAAAAGAATCATCATACGGATCATACATATCATGGCTAGAACTACGTCCCAAAATCCTTATCCAGATAGAAACTCAAAACGAAAAGCTTATTCCCTGTTTCAAAAGAATCATCATTGATGCCCCTTGTTCCGTCTAGGAACTACATATCATGGCATTGAATTAGCTGCTTCAGTCTTAGACCGATTCTTAGTTGATCGAGTCGAGTCGAAATCCCGACGGAAACTCAAAATGGAACAGCTTATTCCCTATCTTAAAAGAATTATATTTTAGGCTCTTTGTTCCATTTAGGATCTATAAAAGAATCATCATAGGGATCTTACATATCATGGCCTAGAACTAGGCCCCAAAGTCCGTAACCGATTCTCAGCCAATCAAATCTCTAAGTCCAGATGGACACACAATATGGAACAGCTTATTCCCTTTCCTAAAGGAATCATCATTGAGGCTCTTTGGTTGATCTAGGAACTACGGGAAAAAATATATTTACAAAAGAATTATCATAGGGATCGTACAAACTATATTGCAACGTTCTGAAGCATTTTCATCCAGAGAATCCACAGCATCCACAAAAGCTTAGATAATTATTTGGCACATTTCGAGACTGCCGGAATCAGCCCAAATGTCATTCTAATTATTAGATCTAAACAATTTTATGGATATAATTATATTTGATGATAATAAACAATATTAAGGATATAATTATATTTCATTTTAATCGAGAAAATCTTGAAATTTGAGCAAGTCAAAAATTTAAAATGAAACTTTCAAGGTAGTTTTTAGAAAAATTATGCAGAATAGAAAAACACGTCAAAAACCATTGAAATCCATTAAGATGCGTTTCCGGATTCATTCCACTACCGAATTCACCCAAAAGCAAAATTAGTTCAAATAGCTTTTTAAAAATAATATAACTAATAATATAAAAAAAAGAGTATTAAAAATATTTTTAAGTACAAATTTTCAATAAAACTTTACATATATTCATTTTTTAGCTACTTAAATTTATTGCCCATACACAAGTGTTAAACATTTCAAGCGGCCAAAAAAGAAAAAATGTTACACCCGCATAAGAGTTAAACGGCTGCTGTTAACAGCAGCAACGCTTAACAGCTACTGCAAACAAACGGCAACATCTTGCCTGTCGAACCTGTTTACAAGCCAATTGTTGTTTGTGTTCGCAGCCAACATGCTGCATATGTTAATCTGTCAAACTGTTGCGCTGCGCAGAAAAACCAAAAATAAACAAACTCAACAAAAAAAAAACCTAAACAACATTTAAGCCTAAGCAAATTGCGTATAAACAATTAGCATTAAATGCAGCAAATTAACTTAATTAAATTTAATATTAATTACAACAGACAGCATGTTGCAGCGCATGCGTGACATCGCAGCAACAACGTAGAGCAAACAAATGTTAAATGCTTTGGGCAACAACAACTAACGTATTGTGCTTGGTCAGTGTGCGCCCGCAACATGTTGGCACACGAACATGTTGCGGCGACAACATGTTGCTTTGCACGCAACGCCTGCGAAGCAGTGCGCAGCGTTCGTTGTGTTTAGGTTTTTGCCGGCATTCGTATAGTTCGCACGTTCGCGCGTGTTGTTACGCCGTTTTGCCGTCGTCTTTGTCACACTCGTTTAGCCAACAGTCCGCTGTGTGTTTTACGTTCAAAACGCAACAAATTACCAGCAGCCCAAGTGTTGTTAATTAATTGGCCATATAATTAAGTAAATTTGAAACAATATTTAAAACAATTGTTGGCTTAATTATTTGTAAAAAACTAAAATTGCGGCAGGACGTCAGAGGCCAAACGCCGACGCTGTTGCTTTCCATTTTGTGCGCATTTTTCGCGTCGCGTCGTTTTCACGTGTTTTTTTGTGTTGTTCTTTTTTTTTGTTCTTCGTCGTTGTTTGGTTTTTATTTTTGGCTGATCTGCAACAAAAAAAATAATAATAAAAATTAATAATAATTCTATGCTATATTTTTTTTTTTGCTCATTGTTGCAAAGTGTAAGAAAATAAAATAAAAACGCAGCCAAAAAAATAAGCAGAAAAAAAATCATATCAAGTGGAATTTTGTTTGTGTTTTGTGCGCTGGAAAATTTTCCAGCAGCCAACAGCCGCAACTATAAGAAAATTTAAAAAAAAAAATTAAAATATTTATTAATTTTGAAGTGTGTTGAAGTGCGAGCAAATAACAACAACAACAACAAATAAAATAAAAGAAAAAGCAGAAAATAAAAAATACCAACAAGTTGAAAGAAATTTAAAACCGGATTCAACAATAACAGCAACAAAAGCAACAACAGCAAACAACAAATTTTGATCCGTTCCAGCAGCAGCATCATCATTATTATCATTAGCCAACTTCATTATCGTCGTCGTCAGCGTAGTTGTTGTTGCTGTAAGCAGGCGCAACAGGAGTGAGTGCAAAGCGCGCGCGCTCTCTTCGCTCTGAACGAAACGCTCGCTCTCTGGCATTGTTTTTGGCATTAGAAGGTGAGTTTCGTGTGTTGTTGTTGGCTGATCTTTCTTTATTGGAAGCAGTGGAATGGAATTTATGGAAGCCGCCATGGAATGCCATGCAAAACATAATTCACAAAAAGCACAAAAAAAAAAAACAAAAACTGCACTTGACAAATTTTTTGCCGTCGGTTTTTGTTTTTTTTGTGCGTTCTATGAAGTTTTTTCTTTTTTTTTCTTTTCTTGTTTTGTTTTTGATTTTTTTTTGATACAATGCGGTGCAGCTGAATAGAAACATTTAAGCTAATTTTGTGGTTTAGTTGGGGAATTTTTGTTAGGTTTACTCAGAAATCGCCTTTTAATTTGTAAAAAAGTTTTAATTCTTCATATTAAATATATGCTTATTATAATATTTTTATGTTTTAATTTTAAAGCGCTTTTGGACACAGACATTTAGGGCTATAATTTGAATTTCTTTGACCTTTTTTTTTACTAAATGCAAAATTAAGCATTAAACCTTAATTATTTGTAGCCAAATTTGGCAATAAAAAGGTTGGGAATAAAAAAAAAGTTGTGCAAAGAATTCCAGAGAATTCTCTGTTGTTGTAAAAGCGATTTAAAATTTTTGGGATTTACAAAAACTTATGGCGCTTTGAGTAAAGTTTTGCTTAAATTTTCGATTACATTTTTTTTGCTTTATTTAAAAATAAATTCTACAGGTCTTGATGAAAACTCAAATATAAAACAAATTCGTGTTATTTGCAACTTATCGATTTTTATAATATTTGATTTGTTGGTTGCGTAAAAACTATTAAAAACAAATCAGAAGAAAATTTATTTTCGGTTAGTAAATTAAATATTATTTGAAATTTTATATTTACAGCAGACTTTTTTAAAAGCGTAAAAATGTTATGTATAGATAATTCGGAATATAAATCGAAATTCCAAACAGACTTTAAAAATTTCGTATTTGCGATAAGCAATATACATTTTGTTCAGATCATTGAAGATAATAGTTTTTCGTTACCTCCGATAATATATAAATAAATTTTTTTTTTTTGATTTAATGGCTTTAATACGAAGATGGTGATAAAGAAATGGTAACATGCAGATCACTGTCATAATTTTTCGCTAGTAAGGATGGTCCGGGCTTAAAAAAATTGTGCAACGTTGTTTTGCCATTTTGTCCATTTCGTTTTTCATTGATTTGTAATAGCTAATGGTTAATTGCTCGAGAATCTCTAGCGCTGCGACCCTGACGTGGAGGTCGTTTTCAAGGAAGATGTTTATTCCTTCTTCTAAATACGAAAAAGCCTTCGACAAATTTTTTGATGTGAGTTAGTTGGATACAACAGGCTCTGTCTCTTCATCAAATACCGGTTCTACTTGCAATTGAATGAGTTCCTCATATGAAAGGGGTTCCTTATCAGTTTCAAGTAGATGAATCATATCACGTTCGTTCAAACCTTCAAAGACGAGATCATGTACTAGATCCAAAATGTTTTGCCTAATTTCAGGAAGGAAATTAACTTCGGCATAAAAACTTTTTACATATTCTGGCCATTTTTTTTTCAAACATGGTTTATTGTTATAAATGCTAATTCTTTCCATGATTCATCGATGCTGTTGACAGCATTCTTGATGTTATAGTTTTTCCAAAATGCTTTAATTGAAGATTTTCCATCGGTTTCCCTTATAAGTTCTCGGAAAGTTCGGCGTAGGTAAATGCCTTAAAAGTGGATGATATTGCTCCCTGATCCATTGGTTGGATCAGAGCTGTTGTATTTTTTGGAGGGTACTCAATCATGACATCTTCAGATAGTTCGGATAAATTAGTAGGATGCCCTGGTGCATTATCTAAAATTAGCAATGCCTCATTGCTAAAGTTATTGTCCCGCAAATATTTTTTCACTTCTGTACAAAAGTGATTTTTGAACCAATCCTCAAAAGTATTTAGTCATCCAAGCTTTCTTATTGGATTTCCATATTACGGGTAATTGATTTTTATTTCGTCCTTGGATTTTCAGGTAAATATATCAAAAGTGGTTTAGTTTAAAATCACCCGCAACATTTGCACCAAATAGACACCTTATAGCCAGGCGCAGATTTTTAAGTTTTTATAATGTATGTGCGATCAGGCATTCGTTTCCAATAAAGCCCAGCTTCGTCTACTTAAACACTTGTTTAGGTTTATAACCAACCACCTCTTTCAATAATTCTCTATAAAATGTTGGAGTATTCCTTAGACTTCATTTTCAAATTATGCAAATTAAATCTATTTTAAAATTTTTCAAACCATCCTCGGCTTGATTGGAATGTGACAACTTCAGCAGATTCATCGATACCTCCATTCTTTTAATTTTCGAAAATACTTAAAGTTTTTTCCTGGTTATTTGACGGCTTTGGCATTCTACGTTAATTATTGTCCTCTATATTGATTGATAGTTCAATACCTCTTCCATTTTTTCAATAATCGAGTTTTTTTGGCATGTTAATCTCGAGACATTTGAAGCTGCATTAGATTGCAAATATGTTTTAATGTCATCTTTTTTATCGCGAATAGCTTGAATGGTAGATTTCGCAAGTCCCATTGCCTTGGAAATATCAACAATTTTCTCTCCAGCTTCTATACTTATATGTTTACTTATATATAATACTTCTAGTTAGTTTCTAGCGTGATTGATTTTCGGCATCTCTTTTTATAAGCCGAAGACATGCACAAGCAGCTTCGTGTTTGTTGTGTTGCGATATTAGAGTCAAAATACGTCACAGCGGCATAAAATGTTCAATATAATCGCAAAAAATTAAAAAAAAAATTTTGGCCGTAAATCGAAAACTTGCCTTAATTGAAGAGGGCCGTTATAGCGAAATTCCGTATAAAGAGCGGCCGTATAGCGAGGTATAGGTGTATTATGAAAATAATCGGAAAAATTATTTCTTGGATTTTTCGAACGAGTGAGTTTTAGTTAGTTAGTTAGCTTTATTTTTATAATTTTTAAGTTTAGCTTAAAGCTAGTTTTGAAAGTTACTTTTGTGGAATTTTTGGTATTGATTATTTTTAATGCGGGAAATATTTGGAATTTTGTTTTCGGGTTATGTCTATTCTACTAATTCGCTACCAAATCCACTGAATGCATTTTTCATACACATTTCCATAACATCCAAATACGAGAATAGGAGACCGCCTCTCATAAAATTCAAAACTTTTGAATAATATTATGTTTTCATTTCGCTGTATAGTTTGAGCATATTTATTCCATATATGTTGACAAATGTCAAGACTATGAATTTGGATAGAATTTTCCGGAAATATAATATCTATCATGAATCAAAATTTGCTAAAACATTTATTTTGTGAATATTACAAAAAGATGAACGCTCATAGAAAGTTTTATTGTATAAAGCTTCAGTATTTTAGACAAAAGTCAAAACTAAGAATTTGGATAGAGTTTTCCGGAAGTATGTTATCTATCTCGAATCAAAACTTACCAGAAAATTTATTATTATGTTCTGAATATTAGACAAAATATGAACATTCATAGAAAATACTCGATTTTGCAGTATTACAAATTACCACGAATATGATAAATTAAAAATCAGTTAGGGGATCTCGGAAATAAATTTTACTGCTATCTATTGTTGTGGTCAATTTTGTTAGCAACGTTTTTAGAAATACTTGAATTTCATAAAATGTATTTTTTTCAATACAAATAATTCTCATAGGCGATTCGAATTCGTTTTGAAACCGTTTTCTTGGTGCTAACAATTTTAACAAACTAAATTTTTCAGAAATATATGAGAAATATGCGAATTGCCGAAAGTAAAAAAAAAAGTTATCGGATGCAAACAACAAATTCAAAAAAAATGGTTCGGTTTGGTTTTTTCGATTGCCGCAGCACAGCCGGATAAAAGGATGGGATATAAGAATAAGAAGCTGGAGTTGAAACTTAAGAAATTTGTTTCCAGAATTTTTAAACGATAAAAATATTTAAACGAACTCTTTTTAAATTAATAATAACTTAATCTAGTAAAAGATATGTCAAATATTGTTTTCCGTAAAAATTTCGTTAGGCCATAGGACACAAATTGGGTTGCCCTTAGGCTGATTAATACCAATTTATAGAATAATGAGAAGTAGACAAAGGAAAAGCGTCTTTAGAAGAGTGTGTTGCACAAAAGCTGAAATTAGATACTAGTAAGGAATGCCTTGCAGAAAGCTGAACCAGGCAATCCCTAAACCATCACAAAGTTCCTTAAAAGAACCAGTAAATAAAGATTGATGCCGTTTGAACTTGCTGGCACTCTTAAACATTTCTAGTAGGAAGAATTATATTAAAATAAGTTTAAAGAACATACTGTATTCAAATTGAAAGGTGGAACGAATCTTTCCAATCAATATTTCTTTCTTGTCGTAACTTGGTAGCACTGTTAGTGACAGCAGTGCAAAATTTCACGTCAAAATGTTCATTAATTTTCGAGTTGCGCCATCTCACAGGGAACTGGTTCTTTGTGAACCAAGCTGCGTGTGACTTCTGGCTATTAAGCAGACTCAAAGGAACGCTTCGGGCAGAGCGTTTTGACTCGATTGAGATAATAAAAGCTGCATCGCAGAGGGCTCTGAAAGTCATACCGAAGTAGAACTTTGAAAAATTCTTTAGAAGCAGATTACTTTGAAGCGCATGAAATAGATTTAGATAAATAAAAAAAGATTTTGAAAATATAAGAAAAATCAGCTTCCAATTTGATCAAGGTAGTACGAGGGTGGATTGATAAGTTTCCGGCCTGACCAAGAAAAACAACGTTTTTAAGCATTTTTTTTTATTTCTCAACATAATCTCCTCCAAGGCTGATACATTTCTCATAGCGGTGTTCTAGTCTAGTAATGCCATCTCTATAGACTGATTCGTCAAGCTCCTCAAAATACCCATTTACAGCTTTGATTACTTCTTCATTGTCCGCAAATCTCTTACCGCCAAGCCATTTTTTGAGGTTAGGAAACAGATAATAGTCACTCGGGGCTAGGTCTGGAGAGTAGGGAGGGAGCGGCATCAATTCAAACTTCAGATCGTTTATTTTAGCCATCGCAACGATTGACTTGTGCGCTGGTGCGTTATCGTGATGAAACAAGATTATTTTCTTTGCCAGATGAGGTCGTTTAATTTTCACCTCGTGGCTCAAACGTTGCAATAAGTCTGCGTAGTATTGACCAGTGATAGTTTTAGCCTTTTCAAGGTAATCAATACCTCTATAATATGTACCTCTTGCATCCCAAAAAACAGTAGCCATAACCTTGTTCGCTGAAAAAATTGTTTTTGCCTTCTTTGGAGTTGGTTCCCCTGGTCCAATCCACTGTTTAGACTGTTCTTTGGTTTCAGGAGTGTAGTGGTGGACCCAAGTTTCGTCAACGGTTATGAATCGACGCAAAAATTCGCTTGGATTACGCTTATACAACGTCAAATTGGCGGTAGAAATGTTTTTCGAATCAATTTTTGGTCGACTGTTAGCAAACGCGGCACCCATCTTGCGCAGAGCTTTTCATATGCAAATGTAGGTGCAAAATATTTTGCACACGTTCATATGACATCTTACAGGTCTCAGCTATCTCACGCACTTTTAATCTGCGGTCTTCCAGCACTATTTGATGGATTTTTTCGATCATAACTGGAGTTGTGACCTCAACAGGGCGTCCTGAGCGAGGCTCATCAGAGGTGCTCACACGACCTTTTTAAATTCGGAAACCCACTGCTTAATGGTTGCATATGATGGGGAGGATGTCCCCAGTGTTGAGTCCATCTCTTTTTTAATTTCCTTCGGCTTTAACCCTTTCAAATAGAAGTATTTGATGACGGCCCGATTTTCCAGCTTTTCCATTTTCAAGAAAAACACAGAGGCGTCTTGTTCAGTGTGCTCTCAAATCTAAACTAACATGGCGATCGGGCTGAAACTATAGCTAGAAGCTATCTAAGGATGGTACTATAGAACGCCATCTCAAGGTAGGCCTAGTGGCGCCATCTCTTGATCAGGCCGGAAACTTATCAATCCACCCTCGTATACTAAGCAGAAGAACCCAAGCAGTCTAAAGCAGTTGTACATGCTGAAATAGAACTAGTTCCTTTTATACCTGGAGCACTCATGCTCACACGCTTCATGATTGGGTTGCCCAATAATACCCTTAGGCTGATTAATACCAATTTATATTATTTATTATTATTTTTTTATTATTTATTTTTACATTTAATACCTAGCCCTATACTGTAAATAAACCCCAAACAATATGAAACACACAAAAAATTTAATAAAGGTATTTTTTTAATATAGTTTTTATGACCCTCGCGTGTTATAAAAAAGCATTTAAAATGGCCCAAAGTTTTCAACATTTCTAATTAAAAAATGTAACAGAGACAAACCAATGGATAAAAACAATTATTAAACAAGTTAAAAGTAAAAAAAGCTAAACAAATATATACAAAAATTTTATTTTTATACACTTTAGACATCAAGGGTTAAGGGTATTATAGATTTCAAACAAATCATAAGTTTTTGTCGGGTATATGCGAACCAAGTTTCTACTCAAATTTGACATAATCTAGAGTTTTTTTTTTTCTCGAATATTTTATTGATTTTATGGGTTATAATCCAACATTTATGAAGAGTAAGTCACTATACACTTAAAGAAACCTTTTGTGTGGTATCATTTAGATTACTCTATATATGAACAATATTTAAAAATCAAGTAGACTCTATGATATGATACGCCTTCTGAGGTCGTTTGGATGAAGGCGTTTTAGGCGTCTTCTTGGTCTATGACCGGCCAGCCAGGGCACATGCAAGCGAGTTCGGATGGTTCCTTATGCGATCAGCGTAACGGTCGCTAAGTTTATTCAATACATCACCCACATAGGGAATGCCTTGATCCTTGTGAAGGTTTCGATTTCGGATGTACCACGGGGCATCTGCAATTTTGCGCAAAGTTTTGTTTTGTAAAATTTGGATTTTTTTAATATTTGACTTGGCAGCTGTTCCCCAGATTTGAATGTTATAAGACCAAGTAGGCATAATTAAACTCTTATATAGAATTCTTTTATTATCCAAAGATAGTTTGCTATTTCTACCAAGTAGCCACTCCATTTTGCCAAGTTTGGTTCTACATCTTACTGTTATTATTTTAATGTGGTCCCTCCAACACAATTTTTTGTCGAGTTGAATTCCGAGATACGGGTGTGATGTTTTCATTGGAATTATCTCTCCATTTAAAGTAAGCGCAGAACTTGGGTCTTTCCTTAACGAGAATAAAACGCTGGAAGATTTGTCACCATTAAGCTGGAAGTTCCAGCGTTTCGCCCAAGTTGCTATAATGTCCAGTTGGTTCTGTAAGGTATCAGCAGCCATTTGAACGCTGCAGGAAGACGAAAGAATGGCAGTGTCGTCAGCATACGTTGCCGTTATAAGCTCAGAACTGCCCGTCGAGCTCGACATGTCCATAGTAAAAATTGTAAATAAAAATGGAGATAGAACGCTACCTTGCGGCACTCCAGCTTTAATGGTCCGTCGTTCCGAGAGTTCACCTTTCACCATAACTTTGAAAGATCGATTGTCAAGAAATGATTTTATGATTTCATAATGAGGAGCAGGAAGGGCAGATTTCAGTTTTTGTAGTAACCCTTCGTGCCACACTCTGTCAAAAGCCTGCTTGACATCCAAAAATGCTGCCATGCAGTAGCGACGATTCTCGAAGGAATCTAAGATGTGTTGCACCACTCTGTGAGTTTGCTCAGGCGTGCCATGTTTCGGACGAAAACCGAATTGATTTTTATCAATTTTATCAAGACCTGGAGCTTTTTTGGGGTTGAGTGCTTTTATTTGATCTACAATTTCGTTAGATCGCACTGGGCGTACTGGCAAGTCCAGTAAAACTAATTTTTTAATTAAGTTTGTCTATAATAAAAATTAAACAAATTGAGTATGTGAGCCTAAGAAGCGAAAACCCAGCTTTACGTTTTGAGAGTGTCAAGGCATAAGAAGGCGTGGCAAACTTATATTGTGTTGCTATTTGGACTGAAAGCTAAAACTAAGCGTCCTAAAGTGAAAAGGACCTTAATTTCTGATCACTCGCAAAATATTAGTTCCAAGACTTTAAATGGCTATAACTCGTAAACTGAGTATCCTAGAGCGAAAAGGCGCTTAATTTGTGATCACTCCCAAAATTTTTTTCCATAACTTTAAATGGCTATAACTCGTAAACTAAGCGTCCTAGTCCGAAAAGGCGCTCAATTTGTGATTACTCACAAAAATATTTTTCCAAAACTTTAAAAAACTTTGTTTTTTTACTTGGCTTTATCTTTTTAGCTGGTTTCTATATTTTTGAAATATTTCACTATTTCAATACAATCCATTTGCCGCAGATCACAAATATTATTATCCATATGGGGCCTAGGAAGTTTTAAAAAGGTTAAAAATAAAACTTGAGCTAATAATTCACAACTGCTTTAAGCACTACACGACTAAAAGGTCTACAGCTAAATAGGCTTAAAATAGTTTTATTTTTATGCTGTGGTTTTATAATATATTTTTTTTAAACATATAAAAAAGTGTGTGAATTGTGTAGGTGAGTCCAAGAACGAAGCTTATAGACATAAATTTTTATGCTGCTTGGACTTAAAAAGTGATAACGAGCAGTTCCATTTAGCTCAACACACCTTCTAGCTGCTATTTATATTTAATTATTTAATAATATTACTATAAATTAATATTTAAAACTAACCAAAATTTTGAAATATTGCAATATCTTATAGACATTAGTACCCATATATATATTTTAAATCTATTAACAGCCTCAAAAGTTATAAAAAGTTAAAAAAAAACACTAAAGCTAATAATTCACAACTGCTTCAAGCACTACAACAACAAAACCATTTTCGTCAAGAAATAATAAAAAAAGGCTTCTAGTTTTTAAGCAACAGTATTAAAAATTCTTACCTTTTCTTTTTTGCCACCAGACAAATGAAAATACCCTCCCAAAAAAAAAAAAAAAACCAAAAAGTGTTCAATTTAAATAAATTTAGAAACATTTTTCTCATTTTTCACATTCTGTGCCCTTTGGTAAGGAATTTGATTCTATCTTCGATACGTTTGCATTAATCCAATTTGTTGTGTTTTTGGTAAGTGGGTCTGGGAGCGGGGGGGGACTGTTTGGGTCTCTTTGGCGTTTGGCTGGGCTGCTAATTCAATTAGCGGTATTACGTGCCTGTATGCAAACTAGTACATAGTACACCTACATAGATACATATGTATATATACATGTCTATGTAACATATAAGACCAAGAAGTTTTTTTTTTTTGCAAGAGCTTACTTCAAAACTTTTAGGCCTGCTCTAGATTCATTATATTCATATAAAATTAGCATTATCTGGCTAAATGTTCTATTTGGGAGCGTAAAAACAACAGACCATAAATAATTTGCAATTTTTATTTCTGATCGAGTGCTACGAAGAGCTCTCGAACTAGCTAACTACTAAATAATTGCTAATATTAGAGCTAGTCTAGTAATATTTGCAATGAAAGTGTTAAAAAAAAAATTCAGGTCTTAACGACAACCGTGGAATACTCTGTAGAAGTTTTCGTTTATACGATAATATTATTATGAATTTACTATAAACTGATGGAACTGTTTTCAAACAAAAAATATTGGTAGATGATTTTTTGCGCTTAACCAGACAACATAGGCTAGGTTACACCGATTGATCCGAGGAATAATAATACAGTCAAATTTTCTTATAACAGATTCCTTCACAACAAAGGACCCTAACCCCTACGAGTAGCATGCTTTTTTCCGATAATTTAACCAATTCTTTTTTTAAAGAAACCGATATTAAATAAAAAATATTTTTTTCGAAGTAATAAAAACAAAATGGCGCCTGTAGAGAGCTTCCTGACCAATTTCCGGAGCTTTATGGCTTCGTCAATGCGCTGAAACATAAAAAAAAAATGGCGGACGTAAAGTCGGGCGCGGACGACTTTAGGATACCCTGTACCACTAGCTTGTAATAAAGTCCGATTTCTTCACAAAAAACCAAAAACAGAAGAATTTTTAAGCAAAAATTTTTTTTGACCGATCGTTCCTATGGGAGCTATATGATATAGTCAACCGATTTCAATAAAATTTGACACAGTGCTTAAATACCTTAAAAAAGATCTGAATGCAAATTTATTTCAAATATCTTTACAAACAAACAAAACACATCGAATTTTGTATAAAAAACGTGTTTTTGGACCGATTGGTCCTATGGGAGCTATATGATCTAGTCAAACGATTTGGATTAAATTTAGTACATTGCTTAGGAAGTATATAATACTCACGAATGTCAAATTTGGTCCCAATATCTTACCAAACAAACGAAACACAACAAATTTTGTTAAAAAATCGATTTTTGGAAGATCGGACCTATGGGAGCTATATGATATAGTCAACCGATTTTGTTCAAATTTGGTACAGTGTTTGGGAACTATAAAAAACTTTCGAATACCAAATTTGGTTACGATATCTTCATAAACAATCGAATTATTCATCTAAAACGCATTTTTTTTGTCGTGGTCATCTCAAACACCCGCATGGGAGCTATATAATTTATCCTCGATATCAAAAAAATAAAATAAACTTGTCTCCTATGGAATAATATGGGATCTAATGTGAAAGTTTGGTAACTCTAGCTCTTACCATCTCTAAGATCTAGGCGTCCACACGGACAGCCGGACAGACGGACATGGGTATATCGACTTCTCTATTCACCCTGATCATATTCTAAGTAACTTTGGGGTGTCTCCGACGTCTCCTTCTATATGTTACATACATTATCGGCTTGCACAAACTTAATATACTCTTGGTACCATACGGTAATAAGGTGTAAAATAAAAAGGTTCTATAATTTTTATTAATTTCCAAGTGGTCCGCTAGAAAATGTAAAGATTGCATAAAAATTACAAATCAATGGGCTAAAAATTTACTGAGATATCGATTTACAGAAGATTCTACGGAGGGGTTATGCCTTAAAGAACTTCCTTAAGATTTTCCTTGAAAAAGCTTGAAGATTGGTTCAAAATTTCAAATCGGTGGGCTAAAAATTGACTGAGCTATCAATTTTCGGAGGATTCTAGGGAGGGGTTATGCCTTAAAGAACTTCCTTGAAGAAACTTTAATGTTGTTATATATGATTGGGTAAAAATTTCAAATCAATGGGCTAAAAATTGACTGAGTTATCGATATACAGAAGATTTTACGGAAAGGTTATGCCTTATAGAACTTCCTTGAAGAAACTTTAATGTTGTTAAAAAGATTGGGTAAAAATTTCAAATCAATGGGCAAAAAATTGACTGAGTTATCGATTTACAAAAGATTCTACGGAAGGGTTATGCCTAAAAGAACTTCCTTGAAGAAGCTTGAAGATTGTATAAAAATATCAAATCGATGCGCTAACAATTGTCTAAGTTATTGATTTTCGAAAGATTCTACGGAGAAAAGAGCTTCCTTGAGGAAACTTGAATGTTGTTATAAAGATTGGATCAAATCTTCAAATCAATGGGTTACAAATTGACTGAGTTGTCGATTTTCTGGTTATCCCTTAAAGAACTTCATTGAAGAAGCTTTAATGTTTGTTTTACTTTCTTTCACTCTCTTAAGATTGTCACAGCAGAATACGTCGCCACGACGTATGCTTAGCTTTTATGTGACTTTTGTGTGATGAGTTTAAGTTAACTTATAAAAGCTCAAAAAATGAACCAATAAAGAAAATATTTTAAACAGCTGTTGTTAAATTCTGTTTGGAATAAGGAGCTTCTAACAAAGTTGGACAAGTTCCTTGGTTCTAGTTCATAAATTTATTAATAGATAATATGGTATGCATTTCATTTATTTTGGCCTGTAACTCAGATTTGTATTTATTAGATTTGGTTCATTTTAAGCAGAAATAGTGAACCAGTAAAGAAAATAGTTTAAACCGCTTTCTTTAGCTTATGAAGCTTCTAAATCACGTTGTTCCAAGTTCATTGGTTCTAGTTCATAAATTTATTAATAGCTGATCCGGTAAGCATTTGATTTATTTTTGCTCTAAACTCTGATTTATATTTATTTGATTTGGTTCATTTTAAGCTGATATAGTGAAGTAAAGAAAATAGCTTAAACAACAGTTTGTGAAACTCTTTTTAGCTTAGAAAGCTTCTAAAGAAGTTTGACATAATTTTGTTCCAAGTTCATTGGTTCTAGTCCATAAATTAATTAAAGAATGATAAGGATGCATTTGATTTAGTTTTGCCTATAGCTCAAAATTTTATTTATTCGATTTAGTTCATCTTGAGCTGATATAGTGAACCAGTAAAGAAAATAGCTTAAACAACAGTTTGTGAAACTTTCTTTAGAATAGGGAGCTTCTAAAGAAGTTGGACATAATTTCGTTTGGTTCTAATTCATAAATTTATTTATAGCTGATTCGGTATACATTTGATTTATTATTGATTGTAACTCTGATTTTATTTATTTGATTTGGTTCATTTTATCCATATAGTGATATAGTGAACCAGTAAAGAAAATAGTTTAAACTGCAGTTGCGAAACTTTCTTTAGCTTAGGAAGCTTCTAAAGAAGTTTGACATAACTTGAATCCAAGTTCATTGGTTCTAGTTCATAAATTAATTAAGAGATGATACGGTATGCATTTGATTTATTTTGCCTGCAACTCTGATTTTATTTATTCGATTTAGTTCATTTTAGCTGATATAGTGAACCAGTAAAGAAAATAGTTTAAGCAGCAGTTTGTGAAACTCTCTTTAGAATAGGGAGCTTCTAAAGAAGTTTAACATAACTTTGTTCCAAGTTTATTGGTTCTAGTTCATAAATTATGAGATAATACGGTATGCATTTGATTTTTGCCTATAACTCAGATTTTAGTTAAGCGATTTAGTTCATCTTTGTTAAGATTTAGGTCTCGAAAAATGCATGGAATTATGCAGATAATGCGCTGGAAAGTAGAGTATTTGAATAATTTCAATAGTTCTGATGTTTCTCAAGATCTAAGACGATCTAAGAAGAAATGCCTAAAAATTCAACTTTTACTTATTGCATATAAATTTGAACTATTACTAAGTTCTGGTATGCCCTTTTGCTTTAAGAGTATGGCATATATATATATGACTCTATATATATATATGTATGTATGTATATAAAATATAATATGTAGATATGTGTGCAGGCAGTGAGCAACCAAAGTGGGAATTGTGCAAAGTGCAATGTTAATAACATTTACCATAAGCTCTTGTTGTTTTTTTTGTTGTAATTGACACGGCGCCAAACTCATGTATGTATATATGTATGAGTATGTGTGCATATAGTATATGTACTATATATGAGCACACACTGAGCGCCACAAGTCTACATATAACTACTTTTTTACATATGTCGGTATATTTTTTTTTATGTCAGCATTTTTTTTTTTGTAAATAAACTTTAAAGTTTTTATTATACGATTTGTTTTTGCCATATGCTGACCAATTTATTATTATTGTGATCAAGTAACTTTCCAGACGTTGACTCTTTCCCAAAGCTCGATTTATGGAAATCGGACACGTTAAGTTTCATATTTACGCAATGCATTTTTATTGCTGAGCTGGTTGGATAATGAATGAAGCGTGTGAGAGTGAGTGCTTCGGTATGAAAGGAACTAGTTCTATTACGGAATACTGCAATACAACTGCTTTAGACTGCTTGGGTTCTTCTGCTTAGTATACTACTTTGATCAAATTGGAAGCTTTGTTTTCTTATATTTTCAAAATCTTTTTTATTTATCTAAAACTATTTCATGCGGTTCAAAGTAATCTCCTTCTAATAAATTTTTCAAAGTTCTACTTCGGTATGACTTTCAGAGCCCTCTGCAATGCAGCTTTTACTATCTCAAGCGAGTCAAAACGCTCTGCCCGAAGCGATGAGTCTGCTTAATAGCCAGAAGTCACACGCAGCTTGGTTCACGAAGAACCAGTTCCATGTGAGATGGCGCAACTCGAATATCAATGAACATTTTGACGTGAAATTTTGCACTGCTGTTACTTACAGTGCTACCAAGTTACAGCAGGAAAGAAAATATATCGATTGGAAAGATCCGTTCCACCTTTCTATTTGAACACAGTATGTTCTTTAAATTTATTTTGATATAATTCTTCCTACTAGAAATGTTTAAGAGTGCCAGCAAGTCCAAACGGCATCAATCTTTATTTACTGGTTCTTTTAAGGAATTTTGTGTTGGTGTTAGGGATTGTCTGGTTCAGCTTTCTGCAAGGCATTCTTTACTAGAATCTAATTTCGGCTTTTGGGCAACACACTCTTCTAAAGACGCCATTCTGCTGTCTTCTTCTCATTATTCTCTACGGAACCTTAGAAACTTAATGCATTTTTTGTATATAATTGCGGCTTTTAATCTTTTATTTAATAAGCCTCTCGATTGAGTACTTTATTTTCTGCCCGAGTTTGGGTTACATTATTCCGAGAAAATCTGTAAATCCTTAGAAGAACACACCAAGAAGTGAGCGTATTAGTGTGACCAAACCTATATTTTTCTTTAAAAAAAATCTCTAGTTATACCACTGTAAAACATATAGTAAATATTTCAAGTGTCATCCTTTAAATTTCATCATATGCTTTCAAAAGTTTCTCCATTCTTAATAACTCAAAAGTACTTTTCTCTTTTTTTTCCAAATGTTAAAACTTTCCTTAACTCATTTATTTTGTGAAGAGACCTGCAATAAATGGGGGGATTTTGCGCTGATGAGAAACCCTGCTGATATCTTTGGATTTTCCATCGGCAAACACACACACAGAATCGCTTTATAGACTAGATTAATTCAAGAGTAAGCCTCATTAACATTAAACTGATGACGATGCGTTTGTGTGAAAGATATATGCACACAGATACTCACAAATACATGCGTGTTGGAAACATATGCATGTAACTTGTTACTCTTCATCATCAGTTAAACGATAATGATGTTAGGCGCATCATCATCATCATCATCATCATCATCATGACAATTGTCATGCTTTGTCAAAGTTATTGTAGACTTTTTGAAGAGTATTTCGATTTTAGCATAAAATCAGGATTAAAGAATTGCATCTGAAGGAAGTTTAAAACTATTCCGCAAACTCTTTATCGCGACTGTACTAATTTTTAGCTATCGTTGAGAATTTCAAACTGTGTACCAGCTTTGGTACAAGAATGTTTTACACCATCTGAAGCCATTTATATCGTCAATATAGTGTTATGTTAGTTTTAGTTTTATGCCAAGGTTTGAGTACCCAATAAATTTTAGACTAATAATTCACAACTGCTTCTAGCATTACACGACGAAAAGGTCTACAGCTTGATATAGTCTTATTTCCATTTTTAAATATAAATTTTTCAACACTAGTAAATTTAATTTTTATGCTGTGGTTTTATAACATATATATATAAGTTCCTCTTAACTCCGGGTGGAGCGTAGGGCCAATTTTATAATATAAATTTAATAAAACTAGTTTGCACATAAGAAAAAGTGACCGAATTGAGTGAGTCTAATAACCAAAAGCTAAGAACCAAACTTAACGTTTTAGAGTGTAAACTCAGTCTGGGCATAAGGAGGCGTGCCAGATATAAATTTTGATGCTGCTTCTTGGACTTAAAAAGTGAACAATTCCATTTTGCTCAACACACCTTCTAGCTGGTATTTTATATTTAATTATTTAATAATATTAATATTTAAACCTAACCAAAGTTTTGAAATATTTCAATATTTCAGACCATAGACATTAGTATCCATACAGTGGCGGTATCCATTTTCGTATAAGGTCTTCTTCTTCTTATGTGGCCATAACAACCCGATTACCGGGTTACGGCCTGCCTTAAAACGTCTCTCCAGGCGCCTCTGCATTGCGCGCGCCTTCTCCAGTTGGTCACACCGAGCGAAGACAGGGCCCCTTCCACTTGGTCTTTCCAACGCAGATACGGTCGTCCTCTCCGCCGACGGCCGCTGACTACCGCATCGAACACACGTCTAGCTGGAGCATCCTCGTCCATCCTAACGACATGTCCGAGCCAGCGAAGCCGCTGGATGTTGATACGCTGAGCAACGTCCATGTCGTTGAAGAGCTCATACAGCTCCTGGTTGGTGCGGATGCGGTAGTCATCGCCAACTCGAATAGGACCAAAGATCTTGCGCAGTACTTTTCTCTCGAAAACTCCCAAGGCAGCTGCATCAGTTAGCGACATGGTCCAGGCTTCCGCGCCGTAAAGAAGCACTGGAAGGATGAGTGCCTTGTAGAGTGATAGTTTTGTCGCGCGAGAGAGGTCTTTACTACTCAATTGCCTATTGAGACCGAAATAGCACATGTTGGCAAGAGTGATTCTGCGCTTAATCTCCAGGCTGACATCGTTGTCGGTGGTAACGGCGGTGCCAAGGTAGATGAATTCCTTGACAACATCGAAAGTATAGCTGTCGGCCGTAATCTGGGACCCAAGCCGCCGCACGTCCCTACTTGTCGACAGCATATACTTTGTTTTGCCCTCATTTACCGCCAGACCCATTTTCGCAGACTCCCGTTCGATAGCACTGAAGGCCGCGGTGACATCTCGCTTGCTACGTCCAATGATGTCGATGTCGTTGGCGTACGCAAGGAGCTGGACACTCTTGTAGAAGATAGTGCCAGTGCGATGTACGCCGGCCTTCCGCAGAACGCTCTCCATGACGAAGTTGAAGAGGTCGCATGATACGGGATCGCCTTGTCTGAAACTTCGCAAGGTATCAAAAGGCTCGGAGAGGTCCCTTCCTACCTTGACGGAGCTGCAGGAATTACTCAACGTCATTCTGCAAAGCCTTATCAGCTTCGCAGGGATACCGAGCTCAGACATTGCGGCATATACGCGATCCCTTATTGGGCTATCGAAAGCTCCATTATTCGTTTGCCGTAGTCGTCAACATAAAAAGGAGTCCTTTCCGAGGCTTGTTTCTTGGCCTTCACTGAATAAGTGTTTTTTACGTGGCGGGTTCCAAGCCCTGCGCACAACCCAGATTTAATGTCCAGGGGATTGTACAGCGCCGCACACATTGGTTCACAGACTGGCGGGTGCTAATCTGCTATCCAGAAGGGGCCACGAGGAGGCTGTGTGTCAACTTGGATAAAGCAAGGAACAAGGATCGTTCTGGCGGCCGCCGTGTTGACCACAATCAGAGACTTTGCCTTGTATGTGATAACCCTCCCTCCTACTTCCCGCTGTTCCCACTGCTTCAAGCAGTGCTGGGCACTTCCGCACAAAATTCTGCCACAGCGCAGTCGGCGCGCATTTTCTCTCTCGCTCTGGCGTTCTTGTTTGCTTACACACACACACAAGGAAATGTTTATTTGTGGGCTTAAAGGGTATCTCGAATTTGTTGTTGCATTTTTTTTTGTTGCATTTCTTTTGGCTACCCTTTGTTGTCTTTGGGCAAAACATGCGTCAACTTCTTTTTCGTCTCCATTCATCTTTATGGTCTGTATTTTGCTTGACTTATAGCCATCTCAGTGTTCTTGGTTTTCTTTTCTTTTTTTCTTCCCATTTTTGGTCGTCTCCTGCGCTCTACGAGAGAAGCTCTTCGCATTTTTGAATTTTTCTTTGCTGCAGGAATTTGCTGCTTGTTTTTTTTTGTTTTTGTCCCACACAAGACCCAACAACAACAACAAAAACCGGTTGACTTTGCATAAATTTTTTATTTTCTTGTCTACGCTTCGACTTCTTCTCGCACTCTTTGGCTTCGTTCCTCGGTTGTTTCTTGGTTTAATTTTTTTTTTCCAGTTCTTATGGCCTGGCTTTCAATCAATTTTTCCAGCTAGGCTTGGCGCCCCATATTGTCAATATGTTTTATGGTATCTAAAATTTGCTCCCAGTTCCAGTCCCAAGCCCAATTCCAGTTAATTATGCATGCAGCTTGCAAAGTTGCAATGTCTTCCGCATTGGAAGAGACTTTATTCTCAGTCTAATCCATATGCAGTTTAAATGAATGAATAATTCACTGACTGCCCGACTGATTGACGGCTTAAATGATTGTCTATAAAGCTTGTACATAGAGTTTTAAGCTACAATAGCAACAAACACTTGTTGCCTAGGCCTAGGCTTTGGTTTCAGAGAGCTTCTAATAAATAGCGCAGTTTTTTGATTTTTTTTTATGTGGGTATAGGCCCTAAAATGATTGATAAATCAATTTTCCATTAGAGAGCTATCAATCAATTGTCAAGCTAATTTGAGGCTAATGAACTTTGGCTGCAAAGCAATCTTAATTATAAAAAAACAGAATAAAAGTTTAAATGGGCAAGACGAGTCTAATAAGTTGCTTAACTCTTTGAAAGGGTTTACAAGAGGAATTTGGAAGCATGGAGCAGAAAAATCTTGCATTAGTTTAGATCACAATTCTTCGGAAACGAAGTATTATATTCGATTTATTTCTGAAATTTTTTCTTAGATTTATATTTATGTCAACTTAAAGTTATGTCCCGTCAGAAGGCCCGTCAGGATTCTCACGGTGTTCTTCTCGTGAGCTATCACGACTGTGAACCTCTTACGGTTGTAGTTGGAGAGTAGGGTTATTGTCTGTTTAAGCCCTAGTATCTGTGCCCATCGAAGCAGTCGTTTGTTATTCTCCTGTATTCTCAGCAGGTACCGCACCACGTGGTAACCAATCCCATAGTGTGGTTCAGGACCGATTAACGACGTTGCTGCATCGGTCTTGCAAGTTTATTTGCCAGCTCACTTCTAGGAATGTTGTTGTATGCCGGAACCCCTCTTATTGTGAGCTTATTCTTCTTCTTCTTCAATCCCCATTTGCTGTTAGGCGTCGGGGTAGTTTCGGGTTATCCATCTTCTCCAAGTAGATCGGTCCCGGCTCTCTTTTCTTATCTCTGCCCCTCATCCTTCCCACATCCTGCATGTGATTTTCCCAAATTTTTCGGGGTCTTCCCGTGAGCTTCTTCCTGGATCCTTATTTATCCAGTGACGTTCTCACTTCTTTGACCAGCCTTGATGTGATCTTGGCTTTGCTTAGTGCCTTTATTGCTGCTTTACTATCAGACAGGATGGAAATTTCCTTGTCATGGTAATATGCCCCACGATTTCCCAGCAGAGTGCTCCCTTAAGCACTTATTTCTTACGTTATCTACATGAGTCTTGAAGTTAAGCTTGGAGTCAAAGATCACTCCAAGATACTTAACTTCTTTGATCGTTTCTATGCTGCATCCCGATAGGGTTATACTTCTCATTCTTCCAAGTTTATAGCTCCTTGTGAATGAAACTATGACTGTCTTGGCTGGTTTGAGACTCTGGCCTACCTTTTTACACCAGTCATTGGTTTCCTTGAGACCAAGCTGGACAATGTCGCAGAGTCAACACTCCAAATTAATTTGACCATGACCGGGACACGCTCTCCCAACAAGAGCCAAGGTCTTGTCTGCTGGGAAAGACAGGTTAGATTCGTATCTATCCGGAAAAAGGCTTAAAAGGCATCAAAGGCCCCCCCACTACGAATACGCCAAGTAGTCGGCTGTATTTTTCCAAACGATTGTAGGATTCGTTTTTAATTTAAGAACTGTGTACTTTATTTAGGCTGCTTAGAACTTGCAACATTTGTAGACTCTCTCTAAGTGAGTGATCCGTCTGTGTACCACTTTATTGTATGTGGTTTCATAGGGTGAACTGCCGCAAGAGAGATCCAACCCTCTTTTGTGCTGAGTTTAGCATCCTCAGCTACCATTTTATCTGTTGACTGCAGAAGTTTATATCTTTGTGAGGCTAAAGTCATCCCCTACCCTCCCAATTCTTATTAATGTGGCTTTCTGCCGCATATCGACAGCGATATATAGCATTGTGATCTCCATTAATATTTCAAAGAAAAAATTTGGTAAGACTAATGCGAATAAATTTGTTCGGTTTGGTTTAATTTTCGTTTTTCGCAAGTTCAAGGAACTGGCTAAGGTAACACCTATGACCTTATATAGTATACACAAATTTTAGATATTTCAGAACCTAATTTTAGGCAGCGCTACATTTAAGTATCTTCAATGAACTGCTTCAACTCTGCCCAAGTGTATCAAAATTACAGAGTCTACGATTTGCGCTTCTCAGTCCCCATACACAGTTGTTGAAATTTTTATGTACTACTCACCAAAAATAAAAAATAAAACCTCAACAATTGTAAAAATTGTAAAAAAAAAAATTATTCACACCTTCCCCCCAACGCACACGCCCACTTGAGACGCACACGTGTAAACCGCCCATTATTATTTTAATTACACAAACAGAAAAAAAAATACGCGATTGTTGAAATAAAAGGGGGAGCCGCGGAAGAGCAAACATTTTATGTGACTCCGAGTTGGATATGAAGTGCACTTCTTGTTGGCGGCCACAAAAAGAGAACATACGTAAAAAAACAACAACAACAACGAGAACGAGAAGAACAAGAACAACAACAACAACAAGAACCACTAGCTACTGTAGGCAGCGCAGCAGCAGAGGAAGAGCGCACGCAAAAAAAAAAAAGAAGAAAAAGATTTCCAAAGCAAACAACGCAACAAAAACAAAAGCTGAGCTGGGGCCATAAATGCCAAGTGAATTCCTTGAAATCGGGGGCGACTCCTCGTCATCATCATCATCAGCATCATCATTGTCGTTGTTGTCTACGTCACACGTGTTGCACAGCTGTGAAAATTGAGGCTGGAACAACAGCAACACACAAAGCATATTGCTCTCAAAATGACATTGCACCGAACTGAAGAAGTTGAGAGCGACCCAGAGAGAGAGGCGGCGGGTCTCATTGAGAATTGGCGAGTTAACTTTAGACTTAGCCGACAATTTGCAGACTTTGTCAGACATGGAAAATGTGCCTGCTTCCAAAAAAAAAACCAAGGGGTAGAATTTTGACAGGGTGCTCTGGGGAACGACGGGGAACTAAGATTCAAGTCAATGTAGCATTACTTTCGCTTTGAATTTCTATTTTTGTTGCGCGGCTGTTGCATTGTTTGCTTGCAATTCTTATATGCACATATACTTAGTACCTTATATATATAGTACATATGTACTAGGCATGTGAATCTCAAGACACTGCTTAACAAAGATTTCAAGATAAGCTGCAAGTCTAAGAAGATCAACCCTGTTTTATGGTACTAAGCGAAAAAAGGAACATGACCGATTACAGTCGGAACCAAAATAAACTTAAGTATAGCTGATGATCGACAGTGGTTCCTGTTAATGCTCCGACTCGAGCTAGTATTTCAAACAGTTTCTCGAGTACTGCGACCCAAGTGGTTCTATTGTACGCCCTTCAGAGGCTCAGAGCTCTTCCAAAAGTCCGTTGACCTGCATGTATTTCGGTATTTTATTTGGACTTATGTTAACAACGATCTCCGGTGGGAGAACGGACATGCCCAAAAGCGAGTGTCATACTTAATACATGCGTAGAAGTTTCTTTCTCCATGCTACAGAAGCGACATAGTCCACTATGTCTACAGTGTTCCGTCAAAAAGCCCGTAAGGATTCTCACGGTGCTCTTCCCGTGAGTTATCAAGACTTTGAACATTTGTAGTTGGAGACTATTTAAGCCCTGGTATCTGTGCCCAGTCGTTTCTTAATCTCCTCTATTTTCAGTAGGTCTCGTACCATTGGGGTACCAATTCCACAGTGTAGTTTAGGTCCGATTAGAGGTGTTGCCAGCTCATTTCCAGGAATGTTATGCCAAGATTTTGAACCTTTGAATGGTTGCAGTTGGAGAGTAGGGTTTTCGACTGTTTAAGCCCTGGTATCTGTGCCTATTGATCTATTTTCAGTAGGTCTCGTACCATATGGTTACCAATTCCACAGCGTGATTTATGTCGGATTAGCGGTGTTGCCAGCTCATTTCCAGGAATGTTGTCATGTCCTGGAACCCATCTAATCGTGAGTTTGTTTCTAGATCCTTATTTATGCAGTGACGTTCTCACTTCTTTGACCAGACTTGATGTGATCTTGGCTTTGTTTAATGCTTAATCGCTGCTTTACTATCAGACAGGATGGACATTTCCTTGTCATGGTAGTTCTTTTGCAGATTGAATTCTGCACATCTTCCAATAGCACAGACTTCAGCTCGGAAAATGCTGGTGTGTCTGCCTAATGGGTGCTACTATCCCCAGGCCACTTCCTTGATCAGTGAGTAATCCATCCATGTGGTTTTATAGGGTGAACTGCCGTAAGAGCGATCCAAGCCTCTTTTGTAGTGAGTTGAGTATCAAAGTTGTGTTGGAACCTGTACTCAGCTACCATTACATATCTTGACTGCAGAAGCATAGACCTGCAGCATCTTTCTTGCTGAGGCTAAAGCCATCCTCTATCCTCCCAATTCCTCGCTATGTGCCAAAATAACTCGTTCCAACCCGCCAATTCCACCAGAGATTTAGAAATAGTGGGCTTCTAATAACCACTGAGAAAAGTCTTGATCAATAATCGAAAATTCTGGGGGGCGCACTAGAGATTTCTGCCTTTTGTAGTGCAGTGTAATTCCTTGCCCCATGCCACCGCAACACGCTTGGCCGGCCCATGGGCATTTTTCACATCGTGCCACACGAAACGTTGTGCAGTTTTTTTTTTTGCCCAAGTTTTTGTATCTTTATATCTTTGCTTCTTCTTCTTTTTTTTTAACTTGCTTGCATTGCGTTTCGTGAGTCTCAAGAAGTGCGCGAAAAAAAATAAACAAAAACAAACAAAACAAACCCAAAGAGCGACCGACACCCAGACAGAAACATAGACAGACATCTAGACCGGGGACCGCGGCTGGGCTTCGAGTGTCAAACAGAGACCGACCGCGGAGCCGGGTGAGGGGCGACAAACGCGGCGAGGTAGAGCTAAATATAAAATAATTTCGAGCCAAAAACATGCAACGAAAACTGGCAGACAATTGAAAACCCCAAAAGACAACAACAACAACAATAAACACTACGAATAATACGAAATAATAGGCACAATTTTTTGTTCTTCTATTTTACAATAAATCAAAAAAAAAAAAGAAAAAGAAAATTTAGATTTTTGTATTTCGTGATAGCCATGTGATTTACTATAGACTTTATAAGGTAAAAAACGACGACGAGGCGATGGGAAAATATTTCAAATAAATAGATTTTTTTCACAAAGACGCACAACAACAAGTTTGATCAGAGCAATTTTTATCATTCATTCATTTTATAGATAAATCGATCATCGTAAACGAGATCTATATTTGGTTAGCTATTTAAGTCTATTTCTATCCAAACTTTATTTCGACTATATGAGTGTTGTTGAGCACTTCCAGCAACTAATTGGCGATATCTTTATAAACGTTGGATTTATGTGCTCTAAGCTGTTATTTTTTCACGGCTATAAAATAATATAATCTTGTTGCCATCCATATTGAAGATAACTTTGGGGTTTCTCCGATGTCTCCACCTCGTGAGTAACTAGAACTTACATCTTATCTGACATAGCTGTTAGCTTTCCTTGACTATTTTACAGATCTTAGAAAGAATTTTATTCAGTTTTATAAGTGCCCAGTGGAAAATTTTTTATTTGATTGGAAGAAAAACCAAAAAATCTAAAAACTAAGTGGATTTGGTTCGTGGTCTAGTTCATGTTGGTAGAACTTTTGTTTTTTGGGTTTTACTCGTTTTCTACTAAATGCTATAACGAAATTTTATTTTACAACTGTATAGCCCTTAAATTTTGACTTAGTGGGGGTGTACTTCGTCATAACAAACTCATTGTTATACCAAGTCAGAATTTTATGACTTCTCGGTATTTTCAGTTAAGACTTTTGTGACTTTTTTTACTAATTACAAATTTGTTAATGGCTTACCCTACAACATATAAGGTAGCGTAAGACTATCACGGTGCTCTCTTGTTGGGAGACTATCCAGGATATGGGTTCTTTCAGCACATGCTTATATAGTTATTTGTTCTCCCTCGATCACTTTTTTACTCTCACAAAATTTTGACGCCCAAGCCGGCAGACTTAGACTAGTTTATACACTGATTAAAAAAATTAAATCTTAAAAGAAGATTCTTGCTATCTTGATTTTCAGTCTTTAAAAGTGAACGAAAAACCTCCAGCTAAGGACAAAAAAAAATTGAAATGATTAAAGCTCTTGAATTAAGACATAAAAGTCGTAATTCTCCGTCTGAAGAATGTGTGGGGTTCAGCCAGGCACCATTTGTCGGTCCGAATTTTACCATTCTTTTTGGTCTTTAATTGAGGACTTTCTATAATTGTCATAGTGGCAGATCGATAGCCAATAAAATTATAGGAAGGTACCTGGAAGCTCAAGTCTCTATGTTAGGCAAAAATATATTAAAATATCGTCGAAAAATGAAAAATATCTGCGCAGGTCCGTTTGTCGGACGAAGGGTTAAAGATATTCTTAAATTGAAGACGATTAATCGAAAAATGACTCCAGAATAATCTCTAAGTTTGAACAGACCGTAAAATACATTTTAGAAAGATGAAAAAATATTAAGATCTCACATATTAGATCTTCCAAAAAGTATTGTTTAATAATGATTGGACTCACTGGAGCACAATCCATCTGCATCCTGCCATTATTTTATCTTTAAAATTAGCTGTTTGTTTTATTTGACAGATTGCAAGAAAAATTATTCTAATCAATGACGTCACATTATTTGGATTCTTTCTTAAGTCTAGTAAAAAAGATGTCTTCTGCTCAGACGATTTACCTATTTGAATTAGAACCAATTTAGAGTACTTTCTATAGTTGTGTAATTTTGGTACTACAAACACCGTGACACGAGAATTTTTTATATTTAAACGAGCAAAATTCTGTCTATCGTATGAGTTGTGGCTATCAAATAGTGTAAGTTACACCTCGATACGGTCACGCATATGACCTAAATCGGTACCACACTGATGTTATTCATACTAAAATTGCGATGAAACAATTATGCGTGGGGATGGGAGGGTGAAAAATAGTTTTACTTTTTTAATACTACTATTAATCTACCAAATATAAAAAAAAAATCATAAAACTTGGGTCGTGCCGGCTTGGAGAAGTGCAACTACAAACATCGAGACACGAGATTTTGATATAGTCCCTTTTTTCATTCCAAATTTTAAGCAAACTAGATTCTGCATACCGTATGAGGTGTGGCTTTTAAGTAATCTAAGGTTCACCTCGATACGTTCACACATACAAACACAATCGGTACCACACTAATTTTATTCATACAAATATACTAAATTCGCGAAGAAACAATTTTGCAATTGGGGAGAGATCGGTAAAAAATACTTTACGACTTGTTCTAATGCCCACAATCTAAAAAAAAAATTTCATAAAATTTTGGTTGGGCCGTTTCAGAGTACAAATACCGTGACACGAGAAGTTTATAAATTTGACTTATTTATTACCCAGTTTCTAACAATCAAAATTGAGTATACAAGATTCTCATTGTAAGAGTTTATCATCCATCCCTTAAGCACATTAATATCTAGAAATCTTCAAAATTAAATTTATAAAAAAAAAATTTGTTTTTATCAATGACGTCACATTATTAGGTTTCTTTCCTAACTCTCGTAAAAAAGATGTCTTCTGCTCAGATGACTTACCTATATTAATAAGAACTAATTGAGAGTACTTTCAGTAGTTGCGTAATTTTGATACATCTTAGAAATCTTCAAAATTATATGACATATATATCTTTCTTTTGAATAACAATGGGGTAACAAAATAAAGAAAAAAAGTTGCCAACTTTGGCATGATTAAGCAATAAGTTGTTGAAAGCACTTCATATCAGCTACCCGTAAAAAAAATAAAACCCCTCTCCCTCCACCGATTACTCTCATATTTCTGAGTGTGTCTGTCTGTCTGAGGAGCCCCTTTGTAGTCTCGTCTGTGAGAGGTTTCCGAGCCAGAGCTCACAATTCACAAGATTACACTTTTCATTGTTTCGAATTACGCGAAATTGAACGCTCTTTATTATAGTGAAAACTTTAAATTCAAATTTCATAAGAGCAGAAGAAAGAAAAAATCATCATAAAGTATATAAAAAATATGATTATTAACAAATGCTGAAAATTAAATAAAAATCACGTTTACATAGGGACTGAAATCTGAAATTGTGAAGTTAACACACACACACACGCACACACACACATGATGAAGATGAAGCCATTAATGCGTAATATTCAACAGGGGCAGGATTAAGACTGGGAGGGGGGGTGTGGCAGTCGGGGAAGCTGTAAACATTAATGCCAGCTGCTGCCAAACAGAAAAAAAAACCAATATCCCATAGTAATAACTTTTATGATTTGTTTTCACTTATTTCAGCTTTAGCCCTATAAAGATATCGAAATGAAAGAAATTTCGGCAATTGTTGGTGATTTATTTTTTGTACGTTTTTGTTTTGTTCTCTATAAGAAAGTAATCAAAAAGACATCAAAATCATCGGGGCACTTTTTAATTAGTTGACATGAAATCGGTTGCCTCTATTGTTTGCTTTGGGATCTCCGACGGATTGTAGATTTGCCCTCGAGGGCCCCGCACTCATTAAGGCTATGATAAACGGCCCAGTTCATGACTTGGCTCAACTGCACGATTTGCACTTTCTTTTTTTTTTCTTTTTCAAAGTGCCAAATATAAATAATAAAAATATTTTCATAATTAGCAAGTGAGAACAGAAAGTTCTCTGGCGCCGCTAACCTCGAACACACCCGCAAAACGGCCCTGGCCAAGTTAACAATTATTATGCCCAAATAATTAAGTAGCTAAAAACTAAAAAAAATAGAGTTTTATCTGATTAGATTAATGAAACTCATCATATAGTCTGTGTTGTGTGTTAATTGCAATCTAAGCCTAAACAATGAAATAATCTTTTTATAATTATGTGATAAAAAGTATTTACTTTTACGATGACAACGTTATATTGTTTTCATAGAATTAAGATTATTTTTTAGTCAGCGTAGATTAAATTTAATTTCACGTCAGAGTCTTTTATTTTTTTTTCTTGACTCACGTGCTAATCAATACACTCATTATCTAAAAAAAAAAAATCCTAATCAAATATTCCTTAGAACTAGCAAGCCCAAACGTTTCCTACCAACCTAATCAAGTCTTAATTGTTTCCAACAACTTCCAAAGAGAATAAAAAAATTTATAATAAATTGAAAAATCATTTGACGTTTGTTTTTATCTTTATTTGATTCCCGCCGATAAGAGCTCAATTAAAGTTCAATTGATTCCGCATATTTTTTACGTTTTTTTATGCCTAAGACTGATAAGCGTTATTTCTTTTTTTTAGTTTGTAATTATAATAAAGTTTGATTACAAAATTAAACGCTGTAATCGCATATTTTACCAATGAAGTGGTTTGGAATAACCCAAAAATAACTCACGAGTTCCAGTTCGCTAGGTTCAGTGCTAATGAACTAATTCATTTGCACTGATTTTTAATGACCAAGTTCTGTCTTTATAGGGGATAGACATTAAAAAATTATTTTAATAAATTTTATATCGAGAATGAAAGCTGACAAATTATAATATTGGCGATTTTTTATGATAAGCAGGAATATTGAAAACGAAGAATTTTCTGAAATTACTTACTGGGGGTTTTTATACCCTGTACCATATAGCTCGCATAGGAACGATTGGTCAAAACAAATTTTTTTGCTTCAAAAATTTTTCTGTATTTGGGTTTTTAGGAAGGAACCGGATTTAATTGCAAGCTAGTGGTAAAGGGTATCCCAAAGTCGCCCGCGCACGACTTTACGTGCGCTACGTGGGTGGATTGATAAGTTTCCGGCCTGACCAAGAAAAACAACGTTTTTAAGAATTTTTTTTTTTATTTCTCAACATAATCTCCTCCAAGGCTGATACATTTCTGATAGCGGTGTTCTAGTCTAGTAATGCCATCTCTATAGACTGATTCGTCAAGCTCCTCAAAATACCCATTTACAGCTTCGATTACTTCTTCATTGTCCGCAAATCTCTTATCGCCAAGCCATTTTTGAGGTTAGGAAACAGATAATAGTCACTCGGGGCTAGGTCTGGAGAGTAGGGAGGGTGCGGCATCAATTCAAACTTCAGATCGTTGAATTTCACCATCGCAACGATTGACTTGTGCGCTGGTGCGTTATCGTGATGAAACAAGATTCTTTTCTTCGCCAGATGAGGTCGTTTAATTTTCACCTCGTGGCTCAAACGTTGCAATAAGTCTGCGTAGTATTGACCAGTGATAGTTTTACCCTTTTCAAGGTAATCAATGTATATAATACCTCTTGCATCCCAAAAAACAGTAGCCATAACCTTGTTCGCTGAAAAAATTGTTTTTGCCTTCTTTGGAGTTGGTGCCCCTGGTCCAATCCACTGTTTAGACTGTTCTTTGGTTTCAGGAGTGTAATGGTGGACCCAAGTTTCATCAACGGTTATGAATCAACGCAAAAATTCGCTTGGATTACGCTAATACAACGTCAAATTGGCGGTAGAAATGTTTTTTCGAATCAATTTCTTTTTCCATTTTCAAGATAAACACAGAGGCGTCTTGTTCAGTGTGCTCTCAAATCTAAACTAACATGGCGATCGGGCTGAAACTATAGCTACAAGCTATCTAAGGATGGTACTATAGAACGCCACCTCAAGGTAGGCCTAGTGGCGCCATCTCTTGGTCAGGCCGGAAACTTATCAATCCACCCTCGTATTTTTTGACATCAGCTGTTTAAAAACTTTTTTTGCGGAATCCCGGCAATCCCATTAATATATTTATTATGAAGTCATCCCGAATCGCATAAATATTTGATTCCAAACATCAACCAAAAAATCTAATCAACTCGTCGACGTCTTCAATTAATTTTCCACAATTTTCCAAGTTTTCCAGCTGTCAGACAACCCTGACAACCCTAACTGAACCGAATTGTTTTTTTCTAATAATTTTAAACTGCTTGACAAAAAAAAAACCAAAAAAAAAAACAGGAAAGCAGAATTAGCAGCCCAACAGCTGATAAGATTGTTGTGCAAGGAGACGGGAGGGGGAACAAGAGAGAAACGAAAAAACAACAACAACAACAACTACAGCAAACATTTCACTTTGGCACAGGTAAAAAAAAAAAATGAGATGAAAAAAGAAAATGCAGCAAGAAAATGCCAAAAGGCAGCGCCAGCGGCATAAGCAAAGTACACACAAGATATTTGTATCTGTGTAAAAAGGTGTGTAGAGTGTGTGTAAAAATGTATCTGTGTGTGTTTAAGTGTGCGTGTGTGTGTGTGTGTGTGTGTGTAAGTATTTGTGGCAGTGTATTGCCAATTGAGTGAATGCTTACAGCAAACAAACAGCAACTGTGGCATGCAACAAAAACGAGCGTGGCAAAACAACAACAGCAACTTAGCCAAGAGAAGAAACAAGTGAGAGAGGAGGGGGGACTGTCATTAATACAAAAAGACCGACTAAAATATGCTCTATAACTGAGATGAAAACGGCAGAGAAGAGCAGATTTGCATTGGGTCCAAAACAGTGTGTACATATTTCTTTTGCACTCTGAGTGAATACCCTTATTGCTCTGGCTCTAAGAATTTTGATCTCTAGAAATAATTCTAGGGTACAATATTAAAAATAATAATAATAATAGGAATTTTAGAATTATTGATTAAATTTAAAAAAAAAATATATTTTTTTGTTGTAAGCTATTTTATTAAATCATTATTTTTATATTTTTATTTTTAGGTAAGCTGTTTTTACTATGATGCTTTGAAGACTGTTTGGCGTAAGTTTACGGAAAGAATGTGCTACAAATGGATTTAATATATAATAATACAAGTGAGCCCTGCAGACGCTGTCCTGCCCCAGCTCGATTCAAACTTGCACCATTATTAGTTGGATGTCGCGCTTCACGGGTCTTTCTTAACCATATTCTTTCACGTTCATTGCGATCTTCACGTTTCTAGGCAGAACGATTAGATTGATAATTAATTTGATTCGTTGCATTTCTTTCAATTGAAATAAATCAAGCATTCATCGATTAGGAGTCGGCATTCCCTGTTCTTAATGATTGAAACAATGTTGGACCTTGACCGATATTAACAAAAATGCGTATATCTCACAAACTAATACATACAAACACATCGCAATAGGCTTTAAATCTCCGTATTAACAATCTCTAACACACTCAAAAATCAGATTTGAAATTCATCGATGCGTTCATGAGAACATCCGTAACACGTAAAACAAAAGTTTCTTTTATATACTCGTATATAGATGTTTATAAAATAATGATCTACAGAAATCAAAATACTATAGAAAAATATTGGGCTGCTTATTAGAATTACACGAAGGCTGAGAGTCTGAATTTTATTTAGGATTACCCATGAGCACCAATAGTCACCACTGGGTACTACTTATTTCCATTTCTTTAAAAATTAACGCCTTTATAGATAAAATGTCTTAATTTAAAAAGTTGTTTGTCTAAAAACCAAGATATAAAGATACTCGGACGTGCCTCAGAAAACGAATCCGAATATTTTTTGCGAATTCGTTTTAAGATCGCAAGCTTGGAACTTTCAATTTCACGAAACCGAACTTTTAATGTTGTTTGAAAAATGCCAAAAATGGTTTTTATACTGAAATTTTTCTTATTCTGGGATATTCTTTCAGGATATCCAAAATATATGCAACTTTTTTACGTTCGCTCTGAATTTTTTTTAGGATTCCCTATGAGCACAATATTCTCGAACGATAGCAGAAATGACCAAAATTTCTAACTAAATAAATAATATTTAAAAATTGTCTGTCTAAAAACCCGAAAAACGAAACCGAATATTTTATCACTAAAAACCTTTTTATTTCACCAAACCGAATTTTTAATGTTGTTAGAAAGAGAAATTCAAGCGAATCGGCAAAAATGGTTTTTATACCGAATGAACTTTTTTTTATATACACTGAGATATGCTTTCAAGATATCCATTAAAATTAAAAATAACTATTTCATTTTGTTTTGTGTTCGGTCTGAATTTTATTAAGGATTCCCTGCGATCACGAAGTTCTCGTCGATAGGCGCCACCTGGATTCTACTTATTCTTATTCCTTTCTCTAGAAATGAGTTTTCTAATATTCCCAAAAGGAAAAAAAATTTTAATTCGAAAATTTTTTGCGAATTCGTTTTGAAGCCGAAAGCTTGGAGCTTTCAATTTCACCAAACCGAATTTTTTTATGTTTTTTGAAAGAGATATTCAAGCGAATCGGCTAAATGGGTTTTTATACTGAAATAATTATTTTTATATACTCTGAGATGTGCTTTCAAGATATCTATTGAATTTAAAAATAGCTATTTCATTTTGTTTTGTGTTCGGTCTGAATTTTATTTAGGATAGTCGCCATCTTGGTACCACTTTTACTTATTCCTTTCGCTAGAAATGAGTTTTCTTTTATATCTTAAAACAAATAGTAAATATAATTTAAAACCGAATATTTTATGCGAATTCGTTTTAAAGCCGAAAGTTTGGAGCTTTCAATTTTACCAAACCGAAATTTTAATGTTGTTGGAAATTCCAGCGAATCGTCAAAAATGATCTTGAATGAACTTTTCTTATATACTCTGAGATATGCTTTCAAGATATCCATTGAAATTAAAAATAACTATTTCATTTATTTTGTATGCGGTCTGAATTTTATTTAGGATAGTCGCCATCTTAGTACTACTTTTTCTTATTCCTTTCGCTAGAAATGAGTTTTCTAATATTTCTAGAAAGTTACAAAAGAAATAAAATTTAAAATCGAATATTTTATGCGAATTCGTTTTGAAACTGAGTGTTTTGTTGCAGTAGGAATAACAACGAATCGGCCAAATTAGTTTTTATACTGAAATAACTTATTTTATATACTTCGAGATGTTCTTTCAAGATATCCATTGATATCGGGAGTATTTTTCGGAAATAAAAAAGACGTTCGGCTAGTTTTTTTTCGTTTTTGGACTACGGGATTTGGTATACCTATATTTTGTGATATGATGGTTGGTCACATATAGGGTATAAAAAATGAGCCAATTCGTTGGAAGAAGCAGCAGACGAGCCATGTGCGTGGTGCTCTTGCGTGTGTGTGTGAGTGTGTGCGTTAAGCATTAGCCTGGGAGCAGGGAGCAACAGCAGCAGCAGCAGCCAAACAAACCGTTTTCAGGCCAAGTTAAGACTCAAGTCAACTTGCTGCATGTTGCATGGAACGCGTCGTCTGTCCCTCCGTCCGTTCGTCTGTCCATCCCTCCATCCATATGTCTGTGGCAGCGTCTGTGTCTGCGCATGAGTGACCGCTTGGCTGGAACCACCGCCAGCTAGCCAGTTTTTATACCCTGCACGCAATGCATGGAAGGGTATATTAACTAAGCGCATACGAATGTTGGTTGTTTAGGAAACGGGCTCCATACCATAGATCTAGGCATAGGAAGAACTTCGTCAGCTGCTTCTTCAACTCCTTCACAACATCGCTATTTCAGTATCATGCAGCTTCTTTAAAACTTGCCTCATTTTGAAAGTTACCCCTGTCATAGGGTATACTATAGTCGTGATATCTTTGTCTGTTTTTTTTCTGCTTCTCTCATATAATATATAGAACAGGTACCCTGTACAAGATGTTGTTGTTTTTTTTTTGTGGTCAGCAAGGTGCAGTGCAACAGGGTCGCCTTTGGCTTGGTCTTTAAGTTTTTTGTTGTTGCAAGTTGGATGTTGTTGTAGTTGTTGTCGCTTGGCTGTTTGGCAAGTTTTGCTCATTATACGATAGTAGTTAGTAAGATATTTTTATTTTTAACTTTTTTTTTTGGTCTGCTGTGTTAAAGTTTATGGATTCATGAAGAGAGCTGAAGTTTGTTTGCCAATCCAAATGATTATACAAACTTAACAAAACTTTCTTTATAGAAATTTTCTAGCTAAAAACTTACAAGCAAAAAAAATAACCCCTTTTGGGATTAGACAAAATTTCAGCAATTAGAATAACCATGTTGAGACAAAAGATAAGATTAGATTCTTAGAAAATTTCAAAACTTGCATCTTAAGTGTAAAAATAAAGAATATTATAGATTTAAACAGCTTTGCTGTTTTGTAAAGTTGTAAAGTCCCATTATTTATTATTTTCCTTCGAGGGAATTTTTATGCGCAGAAATACCCCAGTTGCGTTAAAGGGAAATTTTAGGTTAAAAAGTCGTATGTTACAATTTCATTGATTCAAGGTTTTTTGGGTTATACTATTTTAGAACTTAGAGCGCTATTTCAAACGAAACTACTTTTACAATTTAGAATTTTTTGGAATTTTTTTTTCCCATCCTAAATTAAAGCGTATTTTGCGAACTATTAATAATATAAACGTCGGAATAGCAATCGTAGGACGAAATTATAATATGCTGAAAAGACAAACCGACCTGAAAGTTAGCAGAAAAATGGATACAAAAATAAAAAAAAGGAAAAAAAAAGAATGTACACACGGCTTCATCAATAATGGCAAAATGTCTTCTGCAGGAAATGAAGAGATTTTCTTTTTAAAATCTAAAAATTGTCCTGAAAATAATGAACAAGAAGGGGCAAGAAAAATTCCCATACGAATGGTTGTCTATCAAACGGCTCGGGCCTGATATTTTTCATTTTTCGACGATAATTTAGTATATTTTTAGAAGAATGGGATTTTCTTTTTAAAATCTAAAAATTGTCCTGAAAATAATGAACAAGAAGGGGCAAGAAAAATTCCCATACTCTTGTTTAACCCTTCGTCTATCAAACGGCTCGGGCCTGATATTTTTCATTTTTCGACGATAATTTAATATATTTTTACCTAACCTCAAGTCTCCATGAGCTCCCAGGTAGCTTCCCAAAATTTTATTAGCTATCGTTGTACCACTATGACAATTATAAAATGACCTCAAGTAAGAACGAAAAAAGAATGATAAAATTTAATTGACGAAGGCTGCCTGGCTGGACCCTATACACTCGTCAGACAGAGGGTTAAGCTGCTATATAAGCTCAAGCTTTTTTTTTTATCAATCTTTAAATTCGATGCCTCTGTACAGATCCCTTTTATCACGAATCTTTAACGCTTTTGAAAAAATGTCTTCTTCTACATCGAAAGGAAATTAGTTTTGATTTCAGCCATCGAATCTTCCAACAGTTTTGTCGGATTGGTGTGTTTACCTTAACTTCTTATTAACTTACTGCGTGCTTTATTATCATTATAATTGTGTGTAGAAATGTACTGCGACCCAAGTGGAGCTATTGTACCCACTTCATGGCTCGGAGTTCTCCCAAAAGTCTTATGTCCTACATGTATTTCAGTATTTTATTTGGACTTGTGGTAACAACGATCTCCGGTGGGAGAACGTACATGCCCAGGAGCTTGTTGAGCTTTTACCGGCGAGTGCCATAATACATACAATGAAGTTTCTTCCATAGTCCACGATCCGCTTTGCCAATTTCTTTTAAGTGGCTGCGGAGCCTACAATGTCCCGTCAGAAGGCCCGTCGGGATTCTCACAATGTTCTTCCCGTCAGTTATCAAGACTTTAAACCTCGTTCGGTTGTAGTTGGAGAGATAGGTTTTTGACTGTTTAAGTCCGGGTATCTGTGCCCAGTGAATCAGTCGTTTGTTATTCTCCTCTATTCTCAGTAGGTCCTGTACTACGTGGTTACTAATCCCACAGTGTGGTTCTGGTCCCATTTGCGGTGTTGCTGCAAGTTTATGTGGCAGCTCATTTCCAGGAATGTTGTTATGACCCGGAACCTATCTAATCGTGAGCTTGTTCCTAGATCCTTATTTATCTAAAAACGTTCCCACTTCTTTGATCAGCCTTGTTGCGATCTTGGCTTTGCTTAATGCCTTGATAGCTGGACGAAATGGAAATATCCTTGTCGTGGGGATATGCCCCATGATTTCCCAGCAATACTTCTACACGTAAAGAGTGCTCCCTTGAGCACTTATTTCTTGGGTTACCTACATGAGTCTTGAAGTTAAGCGTGGAGTCTAAGATCACTCCAAGATACTTAACTTCTTTGGTCGTCACTGTGCTGCATCCCGATAGGGTTATACTTCTCATTCTTCCAAGTTTATACCTCTTTGTGAAGGATACTATGACTGTCTTGGCAGGGTTGAGACTCAGGTCATTTGCTTCCTTGAGACCAGTCATTGGTTTCCTTGAGATCAAGCTGGACAATGTCGCAGAGCCTGCTTTCGCAGAGTCACTTTACTCTCCATATTAATTTGAGCATCACCGGGACACGCTCTCTCAAGAAGAGCCGAAGTCTTGTCTGCTGGGAAAGAGAATAGAGAATTTCAAAGTTACTCCATTTGAAAGTTACAAAGCCGCCTAAAAGGGCTAAATAATTCTATTCGAGCATCAAAAAAGCTAGATGTCCGTATAGGGAAGATTAGATATCTATCCATCCGGAAAAAGGCTAAAAAGGCATCAAAAGCCCCCCCACTACGTATACGCCAAGTAGTCGCTTGTATTTTTCCAAACGATTGTAGAATTCGTTTTTAATTTAAGAACTTTGTACTTTATTTAAGCTGCTTAGAACTTGTGACAATTGTAGACTCTCTCTAAGCTCTCTCTCTCTTTGTCAAATGTTCAGTTGAAAAAAGAGCTCTGGAAGCCTTTTATGTGCTGTCAGTCAACACACATGTGCAACTTTTTGTTGTTGCAACATAATTTCCGACTGAATCGTTTGTTGCACAAACTGAAACTGAGTAGAAAGAGCGCTCGCTGGGCTTTAATAGTTTAAGAATCTTGTCGTAGCTTCGCTTCCAGAATAAAATGTAAAAAGCCGATTTGAAGGCAAATTGCCAAAATGCTTTTTACGCGACATTTTTGTTGTATCCCAGTTGTTGTTGTTGTTGTTTTTGGAGTCGCAACTGCTGCAACAGCAGCGGCAGCAGCAGCCTGGAAGCCCGAGGGTCTGTCAACGTAACGCCCCCCACTCCCCCACTCCCCAACTCCCTTTAAGGCCCGCTCTTAAGCCATGCCATATTTATCCATAGTGGCAGCCCAGCCCAGTCCCAGACCCCCAACCCATTGTGAACCCCCGCTGGCAGCATCCGTTTATGCAAATGCACGTGAAAATATTCAAAATATTTCGGAGCGTATTTTTTTGGTCTTTTTTTTTTTGAAGTTGTTGCAGCTGTTGCTGTTGTTGTTGGAGTTGGTAGTTGTTGTTGCTGCGAAGTCAGCCTCTCTCAATGTTGTTGTTTTCAATTTCATGGCACTCTGTCGACAAAGTCAGAGACAGCGGTCGCTGCTGCTTCAAACTGCACGTTTTACATTGGCTGCCCCCCTCCCGTACACCCTGCACCCAGCACCCCTCTGACCACGCCCACGACATTTTTCGATTATTGCGCACACACTTTTCACCAGCAGCAGGCCGACCCCCCCACCCAGCTGTTCGCAACCCATTTATATTCAATGTGCTTTGTTTTGGGGCTAAAAATTTTTCAACGCCTGTAAAATGCACTCAGTTCAATACCGCCCAGCAGCAGTAGCTGCATCTTTAGTGGGCGCGCCACACCTACTGAGCACTTTTTTTTTTTCCAATACCCTGCTACATTGACAACGTCTACGTCAACGCCAACGTCAGCAGAAGCCAAGCCGTTGACGCGCCTTGTTTAATGGCTGAGTGTAGTTGAAAGAGTGCCGGAGCAGTAGGGTGGCGGGAGGGGCCTGAAAGCTCTCAGTTGGGAGCTTGATTTCTTGACGGAGCTGGCTTGAAGATTTCGCGCCATTGTCGGGTCTTTTGTGCAATCAAGCAAAACGTCTGATGGTTAATTTGTTTTACCCCATTGATCAAAGTTTGTGTTTTTTCTGCTTTTTCTTCCCAAGAATAAAGGCAATGCATTCAAAGATAATATATGTGAAAAAAAAGGCGAAGAGTGTAATAAGCTGTACCTATTTTCTTGAAAAAAAAAACTGTATTCCTACATATTCCCTCTAAGAACAGTCCATTGAATTTATTTAAAGTATATGGGGTAAATTTCAAGACGATATGTTGCGGGGTGTGGGACGTCCGTATAGATAAAATTTGAGTTTGATCGCTCTAATGATAAGAGAATCAGCTCACAGAAAATGGGGACTCTAGGTCATTTGTTACCATAATTACGTATAAGTCAAGTGCCACTTAAAGCTTAAAAGATAGATTTTATGTTTTTGTATTTAAGCGCTTTAAAATTTTATATAGGGTGGGCCATCTGTTGCTTTGGTTGTTGTGTTGTAGAATAAAGTGAATGGCAAAGTTCATAACAAAGATTATTTCGTTTTTGGATTTACGTTTTAAAGCGTTTTGAAGTCTTATATAGGGTGAACCATCTGTTGCTTTGGTTGTTAAACACTTATAATTCGTAAGATAGCTATCCCAAGTGGATGCTCTTTGGCATGTGTCTACTTGAAAACTATTTAATTTTGGTCTTGGTTTGTTTAACAACAGAACGATAGTCGTATTGTGAAAAAAAAGGACTTGAGAGCAGTTTCGTGAAATAAACCTTGCTGGAACCACTTTTTAGTTATTTTAGATAAACTTAAAGATTAATATCCTTAAATTTTACGCCTTTTCAATGACATGTTCTACATTAGAATATTAATGACGCAGAATCCAAATCGTTTTTATTAAGCGCTTTCTTGGTTTCGGCTTTTTTTTTCGAATATTTATTATTGAAAATCAACCCTTGATTTTATGGGTTATAATCCAACATTTATGAAAAGTAAGTCACTATACACTTAAAGAAACCTTTTGTGTGGTATCATTTAGATTACTCTATATATGTACAATATTTCAAAAATCAAGTAGACTCTATGATATGATACGCCTTCTGAGGTCGTTTGGATGAAGGCGTTCTAGGCGTCTTCTTGGTCTATGACCGGCCAGGGCACATGCAAGCAAGTTCGGATGGTTTCTTATGCGATCAGCGTAACGGTCGCTAAGTTTATTTAATACATCACCCACATAGGGAGTGCCTAGATCCTTGTGAAGGTTTCGATTTCGGATATACCACGGGGCATCTGCAATTTTGCGCCAAGTTTTGTTTTGTAAAATTTGGATTTTTTTAACATTTGACTTGGTGCATTGCGAAGAAAATGTAAAGATGGCTTGTGCCGTTTCATTTCTTTGAAAAGAACTATCTCAAGGAGCCTGACCAAAAACGCCTCCAGATTGAACGATCTCAATGAGGAAGAAGATTTGGGCCTACAACTGAATAAGTTTCGAATGACGCTTGAATTGATCTCTTTAAAAAACTGATTTTTGTAACTTAATACTAAAGTCTAAAAATCCAATCCAGTAAAATATAAAAAAAAATCGCTCTAAGGTTTATTTAGATGAACCTCTACAAAACGTGTTAAGCTACAGCGAAGAGCATTATTACTTTCTAGAACAAGTACATAGTACATAAAATCGTTTTTATGATAATAAAAGATATATAACATTTAACTAAAAATTTGACTTAAATCAAAAATCGACTCCACTACTTCCGCCACACCGTATGGTATACCAATGTAACTACCAACAAAATGGAAAAAATATTCTTAAACGATTTTCATAAAACCAGCTAACTCATGCTGCTTTAGTTTGAAGCGGTTGTGAATTATAAACACTGAAAATCTTAAACAGTTAATGTTTTCGATAGGCCTTTATAGATTTTCATGATTCCAATGAAAATTTGCTTTGTTCACGAGGAAGATTTAGGCCATCAAAGTAGCACGTAAAGTATGAAGTGTCTAGGTGCAATGGGCACAGAGACCCCTTGTTTTTAATACATTCTCGATTATAGCCATGATTAAGGTTTTAGAGCTTAGATCCTTATGAAATGGGTTGGGAAATTAAAATGAGTTGAATCCAAAAACGCATTCTAAAGTATTTCTGAGTTCACATTTGACTACAACACAAATTTGCAAATAAATTTCATGATCTATGCTTGTTTTTGATTATCCGATTATTAGAGTTAGTTTATTCTAACGTCTATTACAATATAAATAATGCGCGTCTCAATTAAAATAAATTTTAAGCAGAATTTGATAATACGGCTCTTGATCTCAAGTTATCCCAAGAAAACAAAAGCACTTATCAGAACTAACTCAGCTTACAGTAATACGATAAAGTAAAAAAAGTTTATATTGACAGTTTTTAAAATTAAATTTCATAGAACTGCAAGGAAAAAAAATACATCCGCATAAACACTATTAAATTACAGTCGTTTGTGAGTTTTGTGAAGCTTCTTGAAGTTGTCCGAAACACTATCAAAGACTCAAAGAAATTCTTTTGATTGGAATTGATAAATTTGAGCTTTTTGTATATGTCAATAAACATTTAAAATGATAAGACTTCATAAAACTGATTGACTCAGAAATAAGGCGACACTATATAGAATAAATAAATTATGGACAAATCAAGAGCGGCCTTTACAGCTGTCTCTACTTGGTGCACTACTTCTTCATACCCAGGGTAAGTAGTACGCTCACTAGCGGATTAGCTACTAACTTAATATCTTTCAACTGACTATGCTTCTTTCCAAATAACTCTCCATCGAAATATTAAAAATTGAGTAAGTTCTAGTAGAGAGCATCGTCTTGTCTAAATTCTGGCATCATAGTGAAAAGAAAAGGCAGAGTCAATATAAGGCTAATAAGATCCAGACATTGACTTTGGTTATGTGTTTATGGGGGCAGGTTTTCGAGTCGGAACCACCCAAAAGCTGGAAAAATGGCTTAAATAATTTTGGCGAACTCTGCTCTATACTATATATACTATATATACATTTCGAAGTGAATAACCCTTTCCCTGAGCAAATCCTGGCTCTCAGTCTTTATTATTTTTATGGTAACGCTCTGGCCATATTGGATTATCGCTCGACATTAAACTGCACAAGTACTCCAACTATAGCTTCAGTCGAAGCTGTTCCTTTACTAACTGATTCCCGCGTACAATTTTTTTAGAATCTTTATCTTCTTTCAAAATTTCAAATTCTTTAATAAGCCAAATCTGTCCCTGTTCGTTGTTCTGGTGATTTCTCTCGTTTCTTTGCTGGAACTAGTTCCTTTTTATTTAGCTACAACACTTTCTACTTTCTCTTCCCTTTCTTCAATCCCCATTTGCTGTTAGGCGTCGGAGTAGCCTTGCCATATCCGTCTTCTCCAATTAGGTTGCTCCCGTCTCTCTCTTTTCAACTCTGCCAGGGTTCTGTTCTTGTCGCTTCCCACATCCTGGATGCGATTTTCCCAATTTTTCGGGGTCTCTTGCCTTCCGTTCTCATTTCCAGTACCTGTTTGGCTTTTCTTGACTCGTCCATCCGATGTAGATGTCCGAACTTTCTACTTGTTTTAGTTTAAAATCTTCATTTTGTTCGGAAATGACTTGTCTCTGTAGAATTTCTTTTGCGCCCATAAACGGAAGAATTGCTCTTTCTATAACATCAGCCAAGGCTCTAGAGAGTTGCTTTTTATTTACGAACACATCTTTATCTTGCTTTTAGTTCTTTTTACGTTAGATGGGTTTATTTGAAATCTTCTTTTAAGAACGAATCGTTACTTTTGTTCTTTTTAATTAGTAAAAAAGTTTCTTCTTAAATTCCTGTATTGAATTTATCTTTATTTAATTGAATTAGATCAAAATTTGATGAACTAGATCAAAAAAGAAATAAATGAATAAAATTATTATACCAAATGAAGAGGTACAAGCTAATATGAACGAACTGTTGGAACTAAATGAACTGTCGCAGCACACGGAACTGCAAGTGGTTCATTTTGATTGTGCTTTTGACAACAAATCGTTGCTTTAATATTATTATTAGTTACTTGGTGTGAGCACAATACATATGCGGAATATATAAAGTAGGGGCATAGAGCGGAACCTATCGTTCTTTTAGTTCTTTTTACTTAAAATCGAGTTCTTTTTAAGATTCTGCTGTGTTGGATTTATTATTAATTATAGGGCGGAACTAATCGTTCCTTAAGTTCTTTTTACTTAAAATAAGTTATTTATTATTTATTGGATTTATTATTAATTAGTTGAATTAGATCAAATTTTAATGAGTGTTATAACTAACAAGCCAAGCACAGTAGAGATACAAGCTAAGATGAATGAACTGTTGGAACTAGCAGATGAACTGTCGCAGCAAACGGAATTGCAAGCGGCTTATTTTAATTGTTTTTTGGAGAACAAATCATTTCTTTAATATTACTATGACTAGTTGCTTGGTATAGTACAATAGATATGCGAAAAAAAGAGCAGAGGGCGGAACTAATCGTTCCTTAAGTTCTTTTTATTTACATAAGTTATTTATTATTTATTGGATTTATTATTAATTATTTGAATAATATCAAATTTTGATGAGTGATATATGTATTTAACAAGACAAGCACAGTAGAGATAAAAGCTTACATGAACGAACTGTTGGAACTAGTTAATGAACTGTCGCAGCAAACGGAACAGCAAGTGGCTCATTTTAATTGTTCTTTGGAGAATGAATTGATTCTTTATTATTAGAAGTTTCTAGATACGTATGCAAAATTATAATATAGTAAGAGCATAAGGCGGGAACTACGAGGGTGGATTGATAAGTTTCGGCCTGACCAAGAAAAACAACGTTTTTAAGAATTTTTTTTTTATTTCTCAACATAATCTCCTCCAAGGCTGATACATTTCTCATAGCGGTGTTCTAGTCTAGTAATGCCATCTCTATAGACTGATTCGTCAAGCTCCTCAAAATACCCATTTACAGCTTCATTTACAGGTCTGGAGAGTAGGGAGGGTGAGGTATCAATTCAAACTTCAGATCGTTGATTTTAGCCATCGCAACGATTGACTTGTGCGCTGGTGCGTTATCGTGATGAAACAAGATTCTTTTCTTCGCCAGATGAGGTCGTTTAATTTTCAGCTCGTGGCTCAAACGTTGCAATAAGTCTGCGTAGTATTGACCAGTGATAGTTTTACCCTTTTCAAGGTAATCAATGTATATAATACCTCTTGCATCCCAAAATACAGTAGCCATAGCCTTGTTCGCTGAAAAAATTGTTTTTGCCTTCTTTGGAGTTGGTTCTCCTGGTCCAATCCACTGTTTAGACTGTTCTTTGGTTTCAGGAGTGTAGTGGTGGACCCTAGTTTCGTCAACGGTTATGAATCGACGCAAAAATTCGCTTGGATTACGCTTATACAACGTCAAATTGGCGGTAGAAATGTTTTTTCGAATCAATTTTTGGTCGACTGTTTTCAAGAAAAACACAGATGCGTCTTGTTCAGTGTGCTCTCAAATCTAAACTAACATGGCGATCAGGCTGAAACTATAGCTACAAGTTATCTATGGATGGTACTATAGAACGCCAATTCAAGGTAGGCCTAGTGCGCCATCTCTTGGTCAGGCTGAAAACTTATCAATCCACCCTCGTAATTGTTCCTTTAGTTCTTTTTTAACTTAAAAATAAGGTTTTTTTTCAGTTTCTGCAGTGTTAAACTAAATATTAATTATTTAAGTTAGATGAGCATTAGAGGTACAAGGTAACATGAACGAATTTTGAACTAGTTAAAGGCCAGAGGCGAGTTCTTTTTATGATGTCTATTAACTGAGCTTTTAGATGGAATATTATTGTAATTGTTGCAAAAAATATATATATATATGCCAAAATCTAGAAACCATTTTATGTGCAGCCCTGACTTGGAGCTGAACCGAACTCAGCTGATGTCAAATAAAGCCAATCATAAAATATTAAGCTCAGTCAAGATTTCAGTTTTACTGACCTACGTTGCAATACGGCTTATACGTAATAGGCCAACTCTAAGTATATGTTTATCTATTGTTTAATTACTATGTAGTAGATCTAAATATATACTGCATAAGATATATATATATATATATGTACATATATGTAAGTAAAGCTAAAGGCCAAAAAAACAAATTTCGTTTGCTCAACAGACCAAAAAAAAAAAAAATTTTAGATACTTTGGAAAAAGGGAAAAACAAATTGTATATCTTAAGCTTAAATTAAAGACAAACGCACGATGAGGCAAATGCATACACACACAGTTGCACACACAGATACTCACACAGATACTACTTATACAAGAGCGTGTGCAACAACAACAAAAACAACTTGCTAATATTTCGCAGTCATACAAAAAAAAAAAACTTTTACTTTTCATTTTCATTTTTTTTTTAAATAATTGGAGAGCAGACAAAGTTTGCAGCGCCTACGACCCACAAAATGTTTAATTTGCGGCATTGCAACAACAACATAACAATAGATACAGGGTGAGTGGCGTGGAGTGGAGTGAAGTAGTCGATTATGCCACTGGCATACATACGGCATCCGAATACGAATATCGAATACATATAACCAAAACCATTCATTGCCTGTTTGATTTTTGTTTCTGTTTTTTTTTTGGTTGCAACAAGACCCGGCTACAAGAAAACCAAACCAAGCGCAACGAATGGCAAGCCAAACTATTAGACCCCCAAACCCATCCCGAGCCCACTCCCCCAGCCCACACAAAAAATCGCCAAACTTCAAATTTATTGGCTTGGGCAGGCATTTGGCAGCTTTTAGACAACAACTATGATGACTCTCTGGCAACTCTGGCAACGCTGTCGACGACGCCGAAGACACTCCTTTACATTGCCTGCCTGCCTGCCTGGTTGGATCACGTTTTTTCTTCTTTATCTTCTCTGTTATTTTTTTTTTTTTTGGGGGTTTTTACGAATTTTGGCTTGGTCGACCGACCTGTCGCAACTTTTGCGCTCCTTTGGGCGCGCTTTTTATTTTGGTTTTTTGCACTCCGCTCCACTCTCTTCAGCGCACATGGTTTTGGCAAATGTCAAAGTGACAAGCGGTCTTCCTTTTTAATAGATGGGATACACTATATTTTAAGCGGGCCTATGGAGAGCGCTTGAACGCAGCTGGGAGAAGACCTTCGCTCAGTTTTTATGACAACCCGAGTATTTCAGTTGTAATAGAAAAAAGTTAGTTCTAGTGCTGGAAGTAACATCGATGTTATATCAATGGAACCATATTATTTTTTGCCGATCATCGATATTTTTATTTCGATTTTCGAAAATAGTGAGCGACAAGCGGAGTTCATTCATTTTCATTGTCATTGTGTGGACATGACAACCCGTTCTCGGGTTACAGCCGACCTCAACAGCTCTCAAGTCAGGTGCCTCTGCTTTGCGCGCGCCTTTTCCAATTAGAAATACCAAGGTAGGACAGGTTCTTCTCCACTTGATCTTTCCATCTTCCTTCGTCGGCTTTCGCTTCGAATACCTTTTCGCTGGAGCATCATTATCCATACGTACGACATGCCCGAGCCAGCGCAGACGTTGTAATGCGCTGGACAACATCTATGTCGTCGTAGAGCTCGTACAGTTCGTGGTTCATCCGTATGCGAAAATAGTCCTCAAAACGAAGGGGGACCAAAAATTTTACAAAGTATTTTTCTCTCAAACACCCCAAGTTCAGATGCATCTATCCGTGACTCAACCTATAGCACGGGCAACATGAGCGTCTTGTAGAGTGTTACTTTTGTTGTTCGAGAGAGCTCTCTGCTACACATCTGCTTACTGAGACCATAGTAACACCGATTGTCAAGTGTAATTCTCCGTTTTATCTCCAGGCTGATGTCATTTTCCGTGTTAACGGCGGTGCCAAGGTACGTGAATTCCTTGACCTAGCTTATTGGTTCACAAAAAAATTCTGTAAACCTTACATATGACAGAGGCACCTCTTATGGACCTGGGGCAGCTGAAACCAAAGTTAAAGAAACACCGATTCAATGGTTCTTAGATAATATCCAAATTATCTACTTTTATGATATTGTTTGGTGGTTATCTATAACCCATGTGTGAAGAAGTCACATCATAAATCATCATTTGTCATTACAAAAGTTTCACATATTCTTCATAGTGCATTTTTTATTCCCAAAAAATTTCCAATATCTTAAGTCAGGCAGATATTATTAGCATATTTCGAAACTATACGAATTAAAATATATCAAATTTGTTAAGAGCGCAAAAATGTATTTTATTATACTTCGAAATTTGTAAGTAAAATTTATGGCAAAACCAGAATCTTTTGTAAGATGATTGCTTGGGTCAGTTAAGGGGTGGTTCTTCCTAATTTTGCGGCAAAGAAGTCGAATTTGTGGTGTGATATGGGCACATAGGCAAGACTACCCAGATCGTTAAAGAATGGCTTACACAGAAACTGGGTTAGTCTTCTAAGAAGTCAAAAAGGTCGTCAAAAAGGTTATTTTTGTGTGAAAACTTAACTTTTAACTTTAACTTTAACTTTTCTTCAAAGATCCAATCAATTGATAACCGTAAAGTTTTAAATTTCTTCGCTTAACAAATGAACCAGTTCTTTTGTCGAATGCTAAATTTTGACAAATTCTCATGTTTATACAAGTGCAGCATTTTAAGCGGTCTTTAAATAAGTCAGAATCAAATGAACCAGTTCTTTTGTCGAAAATAATTATATATAGTAGATATAACTTCATAGCTGTGTTGGCTGAAGATGATGCTGGATTCAGTTGATTCCTTTAATATATTAAAAAAAAATTATTGGTAATAATTGGAATTTTTTTTTATTTTGATGTAGTCAAAAATTGAGTTACTTTCGGAACCAGTGCCCGAAAGTGGATTGCACTATGCTCTGTCTTTATGGAGTATTTTTGAGAAAGTGGGCAAGATAAGGGCCAGCAGCTGGATGAAGTGCAACGATTGTCAAATTTTTGTATGCCTAGCTTTTGGGATCTCCGAAATCGAAGAGTTCATACGACGGATTAGCCTAAGAATGTGCTTTATACAGAATTTGTGGTCTGTCTGTACTGATTGGCGGACAACCCTTTGTTTGCATAACAACTTGGCGTTACGTTACAAAAAAAGAAAAGGTTTTATTGGCCTGTCAGAACTAGTTGGCAAAATGGCGATTTTCGGCGTAACGTTACTCAATTCCATTGAATATTTTTTATTTTTACTTATTAAGAAAATTTGAAACTAATACAGGAGATTAAATCCAAAAAAAAAGGTTTTTGGTTTTAAAAATGATAATTAGTCGGCAAAATGGCGACTTTAAGCTTAGTATCTGGCGTGACGTTACTCAATTCCACAAAATATTTTTTATTTTTAATGAAAGTTAAAACTAATACAGGAGATTAAGCCCAAAAAAAAGGTTTTTGGCTTGTATTAAAAAAATTATAATTAGTCGGCAAAATGGCGATTTTAATCTTAGTATTTGGCGAAACGTTACTCAATTCCATCGAATATTTTTTATTTTTATTTATTAAGAAAACTTAAAACTAATACAGGAGATTAAATCCAAAATAAAAAGGTTTTTGGCTTGTATTAAAAAATTATAATTAGTCAGCAAAATGGCGATTTTAGGCTTTGTATCTGGCGTGACGTTACTCAATTCCATTGAATATTATTAAGTTTTTATTTATTTATTTTAGTATAGGCTTTCAGAAAACTTAAAACTAATACATTAGATTAAAGTGGTGAAATAATTTTTATAAAAATAGAGCATATCTTTATATTCATGGAAAGCTTTAATTTTTTAAAACAAATTTTTTCTACCTTAGACCATATTTTTATAAAACTTTTAATTTTTGTATCATATTGAAGCGCCTTGTTAAAAATGAAATATTTTAATGTCGTTTTTTTTAACATTCCACAGTTTTGATCTGTTATCGATATCGCTATCGATAGCTTAAAAGTAACGTCTTCCAAAGTAAGTTATAGATGCAGTTTGCACTTTTTGCGTAGTTTGCCGAGTTTTCAGCTCACAAATAAATTCAAGCTTAAAGAAAACAAATCCGTAAATTTATTTAATTTCACAAAATTGGGGAATTTTTAATAAGCACCAATGAAAATTTTCAAGTTGCAGCCAAAAAAGAAAAGAAGAAAAATTACAACACTTTTCATGGTGATGATTCCCCCAAAAGAGTTACAAATACGACAAGTCCAAAAGCGGACCGAGCATTTATTGCAGTTGGCCATAAGCCATAAGCGGCTTATAAGCATTGGCCGTGTGACCAAAACTCGACTTCGTTTCCAACTGCTGGCCAAAACAAAATGCTCTTAACATTAATATTATGTTTTGTATCCATCACTCGAGAGTATTTCAAAGTTTTCCCCCTGTATCTGTATCTGTGTGCTGTCTGCTTATGAATAATTTTGCATTAGATGGCTTTCAACCCAAGCTCTTGGCTAGACACAGCTGCAACCAAATTCTACCAAAGATATCATTATTATTATTTTCCACACTCCCCCCTGATATATATATATATTTTTTTTTTGCTTTGTACGAGTAGTTTTTGTTTTAGGATTTGTGAATTTGGCTTTTAACAAATCGCTTTGAAATTTATTTTGGGCCAAAACTGACGGACAGTATCTATCAAGTGGTCCCCCTCTCTCACTGTTAAACTGCCCATTTATCTGGCTCAGTGTAGTCCAGCCCTGGATTTGGTTTGTTGTCAACCGGTTCGGTTTGGGTTCATCGTTGCAACTGGTTCGTTCGTTCGTTGGTTCGTGCGTTTGTTTGATTTTCTCGGCTCATTTCTCTAGTTTACACTTGGGAGCATTCTCTAGTAAGGTAAAACGAGATAAACCTCCCTTCGCTCGCTCTCCGTCTCGGCCCACACACTGTGACTTTATCTTCACTCTCTATTGGACTTGGGATCTCCATGCCCTTTGTTGTGGAAAAGCTTTCCCAGCTCCAAATATGTATTAATTGCGTGGCATATGTCAAATTGTATTTTTATTTTATGGCCACTTTGGTTGTGAAAAACTGTTTCATAAATAAATATAAAGGGTGTTTTTTTAAGTGCGTTCGGATTTTAAGCTCACTGAAAAATTAATGTAATGATACCAAAGAAAGCTAAACGACTACTACAATGGCATCTTCTTCTAATAGACGATTATTCGATCCTTAAATTGCATGAAGATCTCTTTAAATTTTTGTTTGTAGATCACGAAGATTTTAAGACTTTGTTAAGGTATAAATCTTTCTATAATTTAATTTTTAGGTCTTACTGATTAAAATCCTATTAACATTTGTCAAAAAAAAACAAAAGGTTTTACAGGTATTCCTTTCGGAAATCCGCACCCTATTAAAAAAAACACCCTTTAAGTGCGAGAGATTTTGCTGCTGCTGTTCTTGCTGCCAAGGCAATCCTAATTTGTTTATAATTGTATTGACGGCTTAGATGAGTATGTGTGTGTGTGAGAGTCAGGGTAACCCTAACCTAAAATTTACGATTTGTACACCAAATAACTGACATTATTTAAATGTCGCACGTCATAAATAAAGTACAGTAGGGACAGCTAAAGATGATCAAAATTTCAAGAATTTTAACAATGGAATGGAATATATCATAAATAGCCATAAGTAAAATGTCTTCAGTAACCATTTTGGATTACCGTCAGCAAACTTCTGGAATTTTTAAAGCTAAAATCTTCTAGGGAAATATACAAAAGTATATCTTTTATTGCGTTTACAAATAATTCTATACCGTGTCAGCTATATAATGATCCATCGCAAGTTATTGTATGGTTCAATTTGCAGGCTTACTATGAAAAAGTTTGGCTTATCCCGGAGAATTCTACATTTTTGCCCAGAAGCACATTATTCGAAAATAGTCCATGTGAGCTCAAACCCCGAAACTAGAAGTAATTAAATTTTGTGTTTTTAGCTAGAAGTGCCAAAAACTATTAATCCGGTCTATAAGGATCGATAAAGTCTTGACAACACACTAAAAATGTCCGCTTTCGAGTTTTTGGAGGTCTATACCAACTATTATTGAGTTAAAATATACCTCTGCATACTATTAATTTACAAATTCAATAAACCAAAAATAAATAATAAGCCCAATATTTGATTTTGATTGTGAAAGTAACACCGAAACTCCTTAAAAAAGTTTTTTTAGTCTTCAATCTACCTAAGAGCAATAATTCTTATAACAAGACCAAAAATGAAATACAATTGTAAAAAAAATACCCAATTTAAGAGACTAAAATCTTAATAATATTGCTGAAAATTAGATTAAAAGTTTTAACCATAGAAAAATATATCAAACTTGCTTAGAGCAAAAATTCTTATAACTTGACAAAAAAAATTTTAGAGTTAATTTAAAAGACTAAAATTCTTAAAAAAAGATCAGAAAACTTTAAACTAACATTGAAAGTTTTAGGTATAGAAAAAGTTATCAATCTACTTTAGAGCCAAAATAAAATAGAGCTAATTTAAGAGAACAAAATTCTTTAGAAAAGTATTAAAGATTTAAAATTTTAGGAAAAAAGCTATCAATCCAGCTTAGACCAAAATTGAATTTAAAAAAACAATCCTAATTTAAGATTTAATTTAAGAGAATTTAACAGAATTCTTAAGAAAATTATAAAAAATGTTAAAATGAAGTTAATAGATTTAAGTATAAAAAAATATCAATTTAGCTTAGAGCACTAATCAAAAAACTACACTTATAAAAAAATAATCTTAATTTAAGATTGGAAAGTTCCCAAGTTCGAATTAAAAAAACAAAAATTCTTAAAAAATATATAATTTTGAAATAAGACTAAAAGTTGTAAGCATACAAAAAGTTATCAATCCACATTCCTATAAAAAGACCAAAAAATTTAATAAACAAATATAATTAATACTCATTTAAGATTTTATTTAAGCGACCAAAACTCTTTAAAATGATCAAGAAATCTTAAAATAGGATTACAAATTTTAAGAAAAACTAAACTAACTAATTCAGACCAAAATTTTTATAACCAAAGCAAAAATGCACAAAATAGTGCTCGTTTTTGACAGGTTCTACTGTAGCTCTACTGCCGTGTAAATAAATCATAAAAATTGAACATTCATGTTTTATCGCATCAACGTAACGTCACGCCAAGATGCATATTTTGCTGTTGTATCATTTTTTTTATAAATACTACTAGCCGGCCTCCGCTGCGCTCCGGCACGCTCGCTCGTCTAGATCTTTATTTTCTTTCAATGATTTATTTTTGTGGCAAGTTCACGAAATTTATCGGCTGGACATCGATTCTCTCTTCTTTTCAGTATTTTCGTCGCAATTTTGATATATTTTCTCAACCTTAAACCTTTCCTGGACTTCCACTGTTCGTGGACATTTCAAGACCAAAATAAGCCAAATCGGTTCAGCCGTTCATGAGTCTATAAGCTGGGTTTTTCAATTTTCCTAATTTTCCTGTTAATTTTCCAATGATATTACATAGCCTATGTCCGTCCCAGGAAGCTTTTAAACATTTTAAAAAAAGTCCCATTAAAATCGGACAAAGGGTTTGACGTCCAACCTCATACAAACAGACAGACAGACAAACACTTTTTTTTACATATAAGAAGATATAATAATTATAACACATTAATTGAATCAAAGTTTTCGCAATCCTAAATTTTAAGATTGCATATTGCTCGTTTTGTCGAGGTTCCACTGTAGCTCTATGGAAGATATATGTTTTTATACCCTGTACCGTATGGTATAAAGGGTATATTAGGTTTGCTAACCGAAAATGTATGTAACATATAGAAGGAGTCGTCGGAGACACCCCAAAGTTAACGAAAATATGATCAGGGTGACTAGAGAAGTCGATATACGGCCATGGGTCAGTCCTTCTGTCCGTTTGAACGCCTAGATCTTAGAGATGGTAAGAGCTAGAGTAACCAAACTTTCACATTAGATCCCATATTATTCCATAGGAGACAAGTTTATTTTATTTTTTTGATATCGGGCTTAAATTTATATAGCTCCCATAGGGGTGTTTCAGACGACCTCGAAAAAAAGCAAAAGTTTTAGATAGATAATCCATTTGTTTATGAAGATATCGATATCGTACCAAATTTGAACAAAATCGGTTGACTATATCATATAGCTCCCATAGGACGAATCGATCCAAAAAAACGTTTTTTATACCAAATTTGTTGTGTTTCGCTTGCTTGTAAAGATATTTGAACTAAATTCGGCTTACAGATCTTTTTTAAGGTATTAAAGCACTGTGTCAAATTTGATCAAAATCGGTTGACTATATCACTTCGCCTCCCATATGAACGATCGGTCAAATAAAAAATTGCTGCTTAAAAATTCTTCTGTTTTTGGTTTTTTAATGAAGGAACCGGATTTTATTGCAAGCTAATGATATAGGGTATCCCAAAGTCGTTCGCTGCCGACTTAAGGTACGCCATTTTTCGTTTAGTGTTTGTCTCTATGGCAGCTATAAAAGAAATAACAGTTACATAATAATTTAAACGCCTTTGCAAACGAGATACAATATCTTTTTCGAAGATTTGCATAGGCTCCAGAGGGCACCAAAAACAGCAACAATGCCGATAGCGAAAATCTATCAAAGTTCGATAGGGAGGAGTGAGAGAGGGCAAGAAATAACAACACATACCATACATATATACACAATACATATATATATACATATGTATAACATGTATATGTACAAGACGAAAGCAAAAGGGCCAAAACAATTTATAACAATTCCTTTTCATTTACAAGGGTCGCAGCGCCCCCTTGAAGCAACCCCCCTACCTACGCCGCATAAACAAAATGGCAGCCCCTACTTAATTTGCACTATTGAATATTTTATAAACGATTTTAATAATAAATGTTTCGGGCTGAATGCCAATTTGGTGTAGCCAAAAGATATGCATATGATGAACCCCCTCAAGAAAAGAAAAAAAAATGGCGAAAATGTTGCCCCGAATTTTGCGCCCTACTCAAGTGAAAATGAGCAACAACAACAACAAATTATAGAACGCCCAAAGTCAACGCCAGCGAATTACTTATTATTGAGCATGTAAATGAAAAAGCCCATCCAGAGGAAAAAAAAAAGAAAACGAAAACACGGAAAAGCGGAAAATAAAATAGAGCTAGCGAAAATCTCTTCACATGTGAACAGCCCTGGGCCCTGTTCCTTGTGACCCTCATTGAGCACAACAACAACAGCCCTGCTGCCCTTCCTCGAGCTTGTAGGCAACTCTGCCCAAAAAACAAAACAAAAAGGCATAAAAAAAAAACAACAAATCTAGCAGCATGTTGCCAACTTCGAGGTCGCCTAGTTCCAGAAAAAAAACAGCCAAAATACCAAAGGAAGATAAACAGCCTTTGATTGTGACCCAGAGTCAGGGTCAGACTCTCCACTTTCGCATTAGCTTACATAGCTCGGCCCGGTTCGGCCCGGCTCTGAAGGGCTGTTTAGGATCTCCTCTGGAAGCAGCAGCAGCAGCGCAGCGAGGGCCATTTGAGGCAAGGGTCGGTTCGGGTCGGGTCGGGGGTGCCATTGTCATGTAATTGCATAAGTGTAGTCAACTTTTTTTCTCTCTTTGTTTTTCTAATATGCTGGCACTGTAATGGCATCGAGTACATTCACTTTGTAATACAACTCAAGACGTAGTTTTTTTTTTTTTTTGTCACGTAACGCCATGTTTAGTTTTGAGGGCTGTCTAAACATACTATACAACATTTTTTTTTGTATCTCTTACATTTTATCACAACAACGTAACGTCACGCAAAAATAGAAATGCTCCCGTTGTCTATTTTTATACCCTATACTGTATAGTACAAAGGGTATATTAAGTTTTTACAAGCCGAAAATGGTGAAGCAATCGTCGGAGACATCCCAAAGTTACCTAAAATATGATCAGAGTGACTAGAGAAGTCGATATTCCCATGTCCGTCTGTCCATCCGTTCGTTTGTACGCCTAGATCTCAGAGATTGTAAGAGCTAGAGTAACCAAACTTTCACATTAGATCGCATATTATTCCATAGGAGTCAAGTTTATTTTTTTGATATCGGGTTTTAGTTATATAGGAATGTTTTAGATGACATTCAAGGAAACCAAATTTTTAGATGAATAAAAATAATATTGTCTTACCAAGTTGTTGTGTAATATTAAAAAAAAAGTTGTCTTAAATGCTGCAACATTTTATTGCACAAGCATAACGTCACGCCAAATTTGAATATTTCGTTAACGCTGGTCAATTGCTGCATAATTAAAAAATAAAATGTTTTATTTTGTGTCATATTTTATTGTACAATCGTAACATCACGCCAAAATTGAAATGCCCTTGTTGCCTCTCTGTACTAAATATAATAACGTCACGCCAAAATGCATAACTCGTTTTTGTATGCATTTTTTAAAATTAATATAATGCAATTCAATTGCTGCATTAGTTAAAAACTTTTTTTTTTTGTTTTCTGTCGTATTTGACTGCACAAACGTAACGTCACGCTAAAATGAATATACCTATGTTGTCTCTTTTTGTACTAAATATAGTTGTACTCAATAGCAGCGTAATATAAAAAAAAAGTTTTTTTTCCAATGCTGCCATATTTTATTGCACAAACGTAACGTCACGCCAAGACGGCTAATGCCTTGCTGTATCTTTAGTAAATGTAATACTACCCAATTGCTGCATAATTACAAAACAAAATTTTTGTGCCATATTTTATTGCACAAACATAACATCACGCCAAAATGGAAATGCCCTTGTTGCCTGTTCTGTACTAAATATAATAACGTCACGCCAAAATGGATATTTAGTTTTTATGTATTTGTTTTACTTAATAGAAAAAATTTGTTTCTTTTGTCATATTTTATTGCACAATCGTAACATCACGCCAACATTTAAATGCGCTTGTTGCCTCTTCTATACTAAATATAATAACGTCACGCCAAAATGTATATTTCGTTGTTGTAAAACTTTTTTAATAAGTATAATGCAACTCAAATGCTGCATAAGTTAAATAAAAAACAGCATTTTGCTTCTCATATTTCATTGCACAAACATAACGTCACGCCAAAAACGAAATGTCCTTTTCCTTTTTTGTATTGCTAATGCTACTTAAAAAAATTAAATTAAAAATTTAAAAAACCCCCGAACTTAAGTAATTTTCATTTAAAAAGTGAAAAATAATAAAAGAAACTTAATGTTAAAGTACCTAAGAATCTATTAATAATTATAAAAAAAATACGTCGCGTTGGGGGACACGCGAGGGCAGACGCGTCGTTGAAGGTCGTATCTTACATGCAAATTTTTTGAAGTAATTCTATGAAAGTTTTTGAAGTATTTTCTTAATTTTGTTTTTAAGTTAATCTTTGTTGCTTAATTAGACTATTTGTATTAAAATTGTTAGTTTAGGAGCGGTCCCCCAACGCGACGTATTTTTTAGAATTATTAATAGATTCTTAGGTACTTTAACATTAAGTTTCTTTTATTATTTTTCACTTTTTAAATGAAAATTACTTAAGTTCGGGGGTTTTTAAATTTTTAATTTAATTTTTTATTTCATACTTTTTATAGGTAGGTTAGGTTAAGTTAGACTTTAGTATATTATAATATACTTACTATAATTTAGATTCTTGTTAAGGTATAGATTACATTTAAGGTCAAGCTCGTTTGCTTTTTTTTACGCATTCTCCCCACTTTCACTCCCCACAACTTTTAAACGGCTCGACCGATTTTCATCAAACATGTCTAGGAACACTCGCACATAAGTCACCTTTAATACATACAAAAATAAATTGAAATCACTGCATGCGTTCGGGAGTTATGATGCCACAGACAGACAGACAGTCAGACAGACAAATTTTAAGCCAATCGGACAAAGTTGATGTTTTTAACTTTAAATGGCCATAACTTCTAAACGAGAAGAGATAGAGCAAAAATAGCCTCAGATTCGAATCAGTGGCGTCGTCAGCTTCAATAGGACCAAATTTTAGGCCAATCGGACAAAGTTGATGCTTTTAACTTCAAATGGCCATAACTTCTAAACGAGAAGAGATAGAGCAAAAATAACCACATTTTCGAATCAGTGGCGTCGTCAGCATCAATAGGACCAAATTTTAGGCCAATCGGACAAAGTTGATGCTTTTAACTTCAAATGGCCATAACTTCTAAACGAGAAGAGATAGAGCAAAAATAACCTCAGATTCGAATCAGTGGCGTCGTCAGCTTCAATAGGACCAAATTTTAAGACAATCGGACAAAGTTTATGTTTTTAACTTCAAATGGCCATAACTTCTAAACGCGAAGAGATAGAGCAAAAACGCGAAGAGATAGAGCAAAAATAACCTCAGATTCGAATAAGTGGCGTCGTCAGCTTCAATAGGACCAAATTTTAAGCCAATCGGACAAAGTTTATGTTTTTAACTTCAAATGGCCATAACTTCTAAACGGGAAGAGATAGAGCAAAAATAACCACGGATTCGAATCAGTGACGTCGTCAGCTACAATAGGACCAAATTTTAAGCCAATCGGACAAAGTTGATGTTTTTAACTTCAAATGGCCATAACTTCTAAACGCGAAGAGATAGAGCAAAAATAACCTCAAAGTTTAAATAAAATTATTTTTAAATATTTTTTTTGCTTGTCCCGCAAACGTAACATCACGCCAAAAATTCTTTTTTTTTCACTTTTTTCTGTCTTTAATTTGATAAACTTTTTTTAAACACTGCCTAAGCGGCATAAATTTCTAGGCACCATAGGAAAAGTAGAGTATGCCGCATTCCAAGAGTTCCCGATTTTGATTTCATCGTTTTTTTTATTTTTAGCATTGTTGTTGTTGTTTTCGTATCGCGCTGAGTTGCGGAAATTTTCAAGCTGCAGACTTTTACTCTATATGAGAATGCCTTGAAATTAGTTTGCAATTATGTCAGGATAGCAACGAGGGTTGAATTTCCTTTCCTTTCCGCAAACACACACACACAAACACTCACACACATATATCTATATCTATTTATGCAAGTATCTGCGGGTTGTCCTCGGCTCAAGATTAGACTGGTTGGTTGATATAAAAAGTATGCTGATAAGTACTGCAGCATTTGTTGGCATTATTTTTATTATAATCATATGAAAAGCTGTGGGAACAAACGATCTACTTATAAATCGGGCTAAGAGAGATATGCTACAAACCCCATAGGTCAAAAAAATACACAAAAAAAAAAATGAAAGCTGCGTTAATTTTCATGTTTATTAACACCATTATCATTGTTGTTGTTGTTGTCGGAGTTGGAGTTTTTGTGGTTTCAATTTCGAATTTTGGTATTTCATGAGGGGTTTTTTTATACCCTGTACTGTATGGTACAAAGGGCATATTAAGTTTGTGCAAGCTGAAAGTTTATGTAACATATTGAAGGAGTCATTGGAGACACCCCAAAGTTATCTAAAATATGATCTGGAGGACTAGAGAAGTCGATATACCCATGTCCGTCTATCCGTCTGTCCGTTTGAGCTCCTAGATCTCGGAGATGGTAAGACCTAGAGTAACCCCACTTTCACATTAGATGCCATAATATTCCATAGGAGACAAGTTAATTTTATTTTTTTGATATCGGAGTTAAATTATATAGCTTCCATAGGGGTGTTTCAGAGGACCTCAAAAAAAAAAGTTTTAGATAAATATTTCGTTTGTTTATGAAGATATCGATACTGATGCAGCATTTTAGGCTTGGGAGCAGTTCTGTCCTAAGATGGTAAGCCAATAACCATAAAGGGCCCCGGAACCCTTACGGAAAACGAGCTAAATTTTGTAACCAAGGAACGCGAATTACTGGCGATTCAAGAAGAAATAGAATCTTCCAGATAGGCGATAGAGTTCTGGTAAAATCAAATAGCAGGCTAGGAGAAAGTAGAATTTAATTTGGAGCTTGAAACATCAATGTAGCCAGCTACTCTTGCAAAGATCATGACTCTAAAATTTTAAGAAAAGTTATGAAAGTTACTAGTATTACAATTACCGACTAAGTTCATCAAAAATAGCTTAAATTGTAAGATTTGCTCAAGAATGAACACCTTAACAGCAGGCAATGATGGATGTTTTTAATTCCCAGGAATATTTTCTAAAGTATTAGCAGGTTAAGAAGAGATTTGTGTCGAATTTAGAGCTTGCCACTGAAAAAACTAGCATAGATCATGAAATTTATTTGCAAATTTGTGTTGTAGTCAAATGTGAACTCAGAAATACGTTAGGATGCGTTTTCGGATTCAACTCATTTAAATTCCCCAACCCATTTCATAAGGATCTAAGCTCTAAAACCTTAATAATGGCTATAATCGAGAATGTATCAAAAGCAAGGGGTCTCTGTGCCCATTGCACCTAGCCACTTCATACTTTACGTGCTACTTTGATGGCCTAAATCTTCCTCGTGAACAAAGCAAATTTTCATTGGAATCATGAAAATCTATAAAGGCCTATCGAAAAATCAACTGTTCAAGATTTTCAGTGTTTATAATTCACAACCGCCTCAAACTAAAGCAGCATCACTTAGCTGGTTTTATGAAAATCGTTTAAGAATATTTTTTCCATTTTGTTGGTAGTTACATGGGTGACCAGACGGTGTGGCGGAAGTAGTGGAGTCGATTTGTTGATTTAAGTCAAATTTTTAGTTAAATATTATATATCTTTTATTATCATAGAAACGATTTTACTGTACTATGTACTTGTTCTAGAAAGTTATAATGCTCTTCGCTGTAGCTTAACACGTTTTGTAGAGGTTCGTCTAAATAAACCTTAGAACGACTTTTTTTATATTTTACTGGATTGGATTTGTAGACTTTAGTATTAAGTTACAAAAACCAGTTTTTTAAAGAGATCAATTCAAGCGTCATTCGAAACTTATTCAGTTGTAGGCCCAAGTCTTCTTCCAACATTGAGATCGTTCAATCTAGAGGCGTTTTTGGTCAGGCTCCTTGAGATAGTTCTTTTCAAAGGAGTGAAACGGCACAAAACCAGCATTTACATTTTCTTCGCTATGCACCAAGTCAAATATAAAAAAAAATCCAAATTTTACAAAACAAAACTCTCGCGCAAAATTGCAGATGCCCCGTGGTATATCCGAAATCGAAACCTTCACAAGGATCTAGGCATTCCCTATGTGGGTGATGTATTGAATAAACTTAGCGACCGTTACGCTGATCGCATAAGGAACCATCCGAACTCCTTGCATGTGCCCTGGCGGGTCATAGACCAAGAAGACGCCTAAAACGCCATCATCCAAACGACCTCAGAAGGCGTCATCAATCATAGAGTCTACTTGATTTTTTTAAATATTGTACATATATAGAGTAATCTAAATGATACCACACAAAAGGTTTCTTTAAGTGTATAGTGACTTACTTTTCATAAATGTTGGATTATAACCCATAAAATCAAGGGTTGATTTTCAATAATAAATATTCGAGAAAAAAAAATGAAGATATCGTAACCAGTTTTTTTATAGTGCCCAAGCACTGTACCAAATTTAAACAAAATCGGTTGAGTATATTATATAGCTTCCATAAGACCGATCGGCCAAAATAAATTTTTTTTAATACAAAATTCGGTATATTTAAGGGTATTTCAGGATTTTTTTAGAGTACCCAAGCATTGTCACAATCTCAAAAGCTCCCGTAGGACGAATCGGTCCATAAAAACGTTTTTTTTACAAAATTCGTTGTGTTTCGTTTGTTTGTAAAGATATTTGAAATAAATTTGGCATTCAGATCTTTTTTAAAGTATTAAAGCCTTGTGTCAAATTTGATCAAAATCGGTTAACTTTATCATATAGCTGCCATAGGAACCATCGGTCAAAAAAAGTGATTGCTTAAAAATCCTTCTGTTTTGGGTTTTTTATGAAGAAATCGGACTTTATTGCAAGCTAGTGATACAGGGTATCCCAAAGTCGCGCGCCCCGGACTTTACGTACGCCATTTTTTTAAGGCTGTTTTTGGCTTAGTTTAAACTTGTTGGCCTAATATTATATTTTTATTTACGCTTATTTGTTTTTAACATATTTTTGGTAAATTTTGTACACTTTTTTTTAAAGTTTTTTAATTAATGATGTTGCTGACAATAATAATGATAGCTCTAATGATAATGCCGAAAGTTGTTAATCAATTTGCATGGATGGTCTGCAATTTTCAGCGCTCTCCGCCTAAAAATGTTTGTTAGTTGTTGTAGTTGTTGTTGTTGGTCGGTTGGCTAATTAATTATTAACTTAATTGTGTTGATAAATATCAAATTTCACTCACTTCATGCAGCTTGGCTAATTTTTCCACATTTTCGCTTTCTTTTTTAAAGCGTAACTCTTGGAAAATATACACTAACTTTTTTTTTGTTGTTGGTTTTTTGGTACAGTTGATTGCACATGAGCTGCTTTTGAAGTGGCTTGATGGCGTGCAAAAGCTGTTTGCTATTTAACTATTTTAGAATAAATTTATGCGCAAATATTTGCACAAAACTTTGCAACATTTTAGAAATTAATTTACTTAATTCTTGCACTAAATACACACACACAAAGGCGAAAAAAATTACACACACACACACACATCTCAAATGGAAAGGAAAGCAAAAAGAAATGCTAAAAACGGAAAAACGGAAAAACAAATGCAATTTTCACTTTTCAAATATATAGTATAAATATATACATACATACATATATATATATATATATATATATATATATATATATATGTTTGTTTGTATAAAGTACCAACTAAGCTTACCCGTTGACTACTCTGAGTGGGCCAAGATGCTTTTTTAGTTGTTATATACACTATAAAAGTGGAGCGTAAGGGGCATATTAGTGCCATAGGCAAATCTGACAAAAGTCTAGTGTGACCAGCTCTCGTAAGCATAACTGCTTAAGTAAGTTAGCTATCAGAGTGGCTGAGATAACGGGTGATTCATTAAGACCTTTTTTTTAATGATTTGGCAAATCCAAATTTTAAAGGAATGATGGGATCTTTATTTATGATTTCGAAAGGATATTTTATGGCATTTATTTTTTAAAAATAATCTAGTTCAAATGTTGGCCGCAACTGCGTTTTAAATGGTCCATCCTGAAGCTCCAATTTTCCATGACTCGTTCAAGCATTTCCACTGGTATTTGGCCAATAGCACGAGTAATGTTGGCTTCCAAGGATTCAATCGTTGCTGGTTTGTCTACGTAAACTTTTGACTTTACGTAACCCCAAAGAAAAAAGTCGAGCGGTGTGATATCGCACGATCTTGGCGGCCAAAGTACGGGTCCCGTACGTGAAATTAATCTCTCACCAAATTGACCTCGCAATAGAGCCATTGTTTCATTGGCAATGTGAACCGGAGCATCATCCTGTTGGAACCAAATGTCGTCGAGATCACGGGCAACAATTTCAGACAGCAAAAAGTCCGTTAACATGGTCCGATAGCGTGCGCCCTTGATGGTAACGTTCGCACCTTGCTCATTTTTAAAAAAATAAGGACCATCCCACAGACCGCACCAAACCGTTGTTTTTCTTGAATATAATGGCAGCTAGTGAACTCTTCGGTTGATCTTCTCCCCAAATACGGCGATTTTGCTTATTCACGAAACCGTGAAGTCAAAAGTGGGCCTCATTACTGAACAAAATTTTGGTCGAAAACAACGGATTTTCATCGATCTTACCAAGAGCCCATTAACTAAAACGGCAACGTGCAGGAAGATCATTCGGCTTTCCATGATGATTTGCCAACGAATACTGAACAACTTTGCTTTTGACAGCTGTCATGGATCACGCGTGGATCCACTCGAAAATCCCTATTGAAAAAAAAGGTCTTAATGAATAACCCTTTAAATGAATATTGAGCTATCAGAGTGTCTGAGATATTACTTTTAAGATTCTTCAGAGCGTTCTGAGGTATTTGTTTTAAGATTCTTCATAAGAAAAATCCTAGAGAATGCCGAAAATAGAATTTTTGAAACCAAACTGAACATTTTTATTCGGAAAAGGCATTTTTTTGATCGATGCTCTCTTTATTTTTTATAAATTCCCATATTTCCCTTATTTTTAAGCCCTACTTAGCAATTTTTTTTTAAGGGAAATTTTATTTATGAAACACGGCAACGCTTATTAACAATAATTCTCAGTAAATATCTAGCTTAAAGTTAGCATAAATATAATCTAAGACATCGAGGAATTATTAAAAATATTATTTTCAGTATAAAATGGAAATTTTTAAAATTCCTAATAGCAATTGGGCAGATTTAAATATTTTCTTATTAGCATGAGTCGAAGAATATTCACTTTAAATTCTTTAACATTTTTTATTTTAGTAAATTCAAATGTTCCATATTTTTTCGATAAATTTTACTGTTGAATTATTAAAAAGAAAGAAATAAAAATTCTCAGCATAAATATAATCTTAGATATCTAAAAAAAAATCTATTTCAGTATTAAATGCTAATTGAACAGTTTTATATATTTCATTTTTGGCAAGGGCCGAAAATATTTACTTTTAAGTTCTTTTCGCATTTTTATTTTTTGATGAATTCCCAAATTTCCCTTATTTTTTCGTTAAATTCTACTATTGAATTTTAAAAAATAAAAAAAAAATAATTGCCCACAAATATCTGACTTGGATTTAGGTTAAATTTAATCTAATTATATTAAAGAATATTAAAAACAAATAGTATTAAATACAAATTTTTTACCGAAAAGTTTTTGTTGAAAAATTGTCACTATTTTTTTTTTCTCCATTCCCTGAAGCAATTCCTTTTTGGCAAGAGCCTAAAATATTACTCTCAAATTCTTTTTTTGGAGAGTATAGCTCAAGATATACAGAATTTTGAGCGTAATACTAAGTTTAAAATTCTAACCAAACCTTTAAGAATAGATTTGTTTTAAATAAAAAGTATTATTTCGTCTAATATTTCGATATTTTAACCAAAAACGTGACTTTTTACTGAAGATGATTTCTTTCACAACCAAAATTTGGATCCAATTCCCACAGCTCTATTACGGCACGTTGTTAAAGTTGACAGCGTTGCCATATTATATAATCAAAGTTATCAGCTGTTTAAGTTCGGACATAGCTGGTAAAAAGACTCCATTTTTTTTTTGTATTATAGCGAATTGATAGCTTGGCATAATAATATTTGAAACTTTTTATACAAAAAAATTATTATGGTATATTCCTAACTTCGAAACGTAGCGTTCTATAATTCTTTAATTGGTTTCTGGTCAGAATACTTAAAAATCATGAAAAATTCAAAATATCATGCTCTCAGAACTTTTGAAAATTTTGTGCTTTAACGAATTTTAGGCAACGTAGAATTCGATGTTTTTTACATATCTTTTTTTTCGCATTATTCAAGATTTGGAAAAAGGAAGTTTGAGCACTTGCGATCAAGAAAGCTTATAATACCTGGAATTACCACCTGATTAACTTAAAGAAATTTTAATTCCGAGTAAGAAAAGTTTTGGTTTATTAAAATCGGTCGATAAATGCTTAAGTTACGACGCTTATTGTAAACAAGAAAATTCAATTTTCATCGACAAAGAAAAAATGTTTTAGATGGATAATTCGTTTGTTCATGAAGATATCGTAACCAAATTTGGTAAAATGCTTAAGAACAATAAAAAACTTACAAGTGCCAAATTTGGTCGCAATATTTTAAAAAACAAACGAAATACAACAAATTTTGTTAAAAAATCGATTTTTTGACCGACAATTCCTATGGGAGCTATATGATATAGTCTACCGATTTTGTTGAAATTTGGCACATTGCCTAAGTGCTCTAAAAAATTTCAAAACGCCAAATTTGAACAAAATCGGTTGACTATATCATATAGCTCCCATAGAAATTGTCGGTCAAAAAATCGATTTTTTAACAAAATTTGTTGTATTTCGTTTGTTTTTTAAAATATTGCGACCAAATTTGTAATGATTCCGGGAACTTTTTGAACAAGGTAGTAAGTGTAAGAGAAACAAATAAAAAGTAGAAAATTCAGATGGGAAAATTACCTGATGATTCCGGGAAGATTTTGATCAAGGCAGTAAGTGTGATAAGAACAATTAAAAAATAAAAAGAAGAAGATTCTGATGGAAATACCAGCTAATGAGATAATGATTCCGGGAACTTTTTGATCAAGGCAGTAAGTGTGAAAGGAACAAATAAAAAATAAAAAGTAGAAGATGCAGATGGAAATACCACCTGACTGAGCTAATGATTCCGGGATACTTTTTGAACAAGGTAGTAAGTGTAAAAGAAACAAAAAAAAAGTAGAAAATTCAGATGGAAAAAGTACCTGATGATTCCTGGAAGTCTTTGATCAAGGTAGTAAGTGTGAAAGGAACAAATAAAAAATAAAAAGTAGAAGATTTAGATGGAAATACCAGCTAATGAGATAATGATTCCGGGAACTTTTTGGTCAAGGCAGTAAGGGTGAAAGGAACAAGCACAAAATATAAAAAGTAGAAAACTTTGCCGAAAATTTGGGCAACATCTGCGGAGTTCACGTGCTAAGTCCAAGTCAAAAATATCTTTATGTCGATTTACATAATTGGAATAAATAATGCCCCCAAGACCCTTGAAAATCGGCTGACTGAACTGAAGTCCCAAGTCCCAAGTAGGGGGGGCGCCCAAAAGTAATCAAGGGTATTTTATAGTCAGGATGTTCCGCCCTGTCAGCGTCCCAGTTGATTTAAGTTCTTTTTTGTTTTTGTGTTTTTTGTTGTTGGTGGATTTGTTTGTTTTTTGTGCGCTCGCTTGGGCTGGCAAACATTGCGCATACGCCACGTATGGCTAAAAAGTATGAAAATGAAAAGTGCATGGAAAATGTGAAAAGCGTATTTGGAGCAGAAAATTTAATGTGTCTGCCAAACGTTAAAATATCTTGACTCGCTCTCTCCAGACCAGACCAGCGCCAACAAATAAATTATCAAATATAAATTATAAATATGTTGGGTCAGTAATTATGTTCGTAGATCTGCTTTCATATACCTCTATAAGTACATAATATAGGGTTCTTTTTTTTTGTTTTACGTGACACCAATGAGAAACCAAAATGTAGCCACTTGTTGTTGTATGGCTTTGGTTTAGTTTCGGAACGATAAGATTATGTCACATGGAGCAGGGGCTGTCGCAGTTTTTATTTGTCAGATAAGATTATCTCAGGGAAATTGTTGCAGCTGTTCTAGAAGAGAGCAAAAAAAAAAACGGGCTGTCTGTTAGTTTTAATAGCGACGGGAACCGCTTAAGTGACCAATTTATGTTAGAGATAACGAAATTCTGGGCAAAAAGGCACTTCTTGGTCTTATCAGACAGGGCCTATTAATGGAACTTTTTGGGGAATATATTTTGTGTGTAAATACAATTAATTTGCGTAATGGCGCAAACTGATAAAGTTTTCAAAAGGCTTAGTCATTTGGGGAAAAATATTCGAGATATTTCAAGCGGGATTTAAATAAGATATCAGCTTTTTATGCTACACTAATTGGAGTGCCCCACTTTGGGTGTTGCTATTTGTTTTGTTTTTCAAAAATAGTTTTTTATTTGTTGGGTGTAATGCAGCACCTTAAAAAAAAAAACAAATAACTTGAGCCAAGCCCACTTAAGTCTTGGATATGTTTAGTTAAATAAAAAGTTTTTTGGGTGGGTTTTGGGTGTTTTTGCACTAAATAACTTAATAATTTATGAGTGCCTTAAAGTATATTCTTTTTAAAACTGATAAAAAAAACAAATTTTATGTCAAGGCTAAGAGGAAATGGAAAAGTTTTGTGACAAAATATGATAGACTATAAAAAATAAGTCTTTTAGCGGAGTCTTCAGTTCTTAGTTTATTTCGGTTATGGCAAATAATTTGTATAATAATGATGTTGGGTTTTAATTTAAAATTTCTTTATATATTAATCATACTCACTAAAAGATTTTAGCGCTGTGAAATTATTTGGAGATGAGCTGGGGTGAGGTAAAAAAAGAAGAGTCCAATAAACAAATTCTAGATCAAGATCAATCAACCCCTTATAAGTAGTTTAAATCTCAAGTTAGGCTACCCTAGCTCTTATACGCGCCATGTTGTAGGCGTTCAGATATACTAGAGAGCATATCTAGATCAATCTATATATATAAAAGAAACTTATTTTTTACGCGTTACGGATGTTCTCAAGAACGCGTTGATGAATTTAAAATCTGATTTTTGAGTGTCTTAGAGGTTGTCAATACGGAGGTTTTAAGTCTATTGCGATGTGTATTGGCTCGTGAGATATACGCATTTTTGTAAATATCGTGAATATAGCAACGAAGAAAATTCTTGGACATTAAGTGCAGACAGAAGCGTAGTCGCAAAGGGGTTGAATTGTAGTTTCTGTTGGGCATGAATTTATTAGAGATGCGAGCTCTCTTAAGAATGCTTAAGTTCGTATATACGACTTTTTAGAGAGTCATGAAAGTCAACCAAAACCGGTAAGTCATCCAAAAATGTAATAATTGTCTAGATAAGCTAACTAGAGAATCTTACGATGTTTATGCACTTTAAGACTATTCAAAAAGTTTGAGCAGGACAACGTCTGCCGGGCCCACTGCTATATAGAATCTCCAAATTTCTTAGCCTAGTTCTAGACGTTTATACAGACGTACATGTCTAGATCAATCACCTGCATATAAGTAGTCCAAATCTCAAGATTGGCTATTGTAACTCTTTTATGCATCAAGTTTCATGGGTTCAGGCGTACTATCGAACTTATCTAGATCAATGAACCATATAGGAGTTCAAGTAACAAATTTTCTTAGAGTAATTATTATATTCGTCAAGTTCTTGGCGTTCAGAAGTTCAGAATACGTATATGTCTAGATCAATCACCCACATAAAGGTAGTTCAAATCTCAAGTTTGGCGCTCCTAACTCTTATTAGCGCCAAGTTCTAGGCGTTCAGACGTACTAACGAACATATTTAGATCAATGAACCATATAGAAGGAACGCAAATCTACGACTTTCTTAGCCTAGTTCTAGACGTTTATACAGACGTACATTTCTAGATCAATCGTCCACATATAAGTACTCCAAATCTCAATTGATGTTATCATAGATCCCATATGCGTCTAGTTCTAGGCGTTCAGACGTACATGCGAACTTATCTAGATCAATGAACCATATAAAAGGAGCGCAAAGCTCCAATTTTCTTAGCCTAGTTCTAGACGTTCATACAGACGTGCATGTCTACATCAGTCACCCACATATAATCCAAATCTCAAGATTGGTAATCCTAGCTCCCATATGTGTCAAGTTCTAGGCGTTCAGATGTACATGGATTCATCAAATTCTTGTGTTCTCTTTCTCTAGGTGGCATATTTTTGCACAAACTTGATGTACCTGTAACTTGTGCTGGAAAAACATCGATGTTTTCGATATTTTTTAACTTCGATACATCGATAACCACCAAAAAATCCCATAAAATGAGATAATTTGGATATAATCTAAGAAGCATTGAATCGGGGGCTTCTGGGACTTCGGATTCAGCTGCCCAAAGTCCGTAGGGTGTGCCTCTGTCACATGTAGAGCGTACACCACTTTTATGATAAGAATGTTCTGTTCCAGCCAGAATTGCAATCTCATAATCTTCAAACTAATTTGAGATCCATTTATTATGATTATTAAATGAAATCATGTCAACGTTTTTTGATTTAAGCGAACTCCGCTTGTCGCTCACAGCCTTGCTAAGCATGCGGGGACAGACGTAGTTTTCGATAATCGAAAATCAAAATAAATGTATCAATGATCGTGAAAAAATATCGATACATCGTCATAGGCTGTACCATCGTTTTTCGACAGAGAAGCTAAAATATTCAAGAGAGAGACTCATTTCCAAAATAGAATCACATTTTAGCTTGCTTTTGTGAGAGTGGCGCAATGACGTCACGATACTTTGACACAGGCAACGGCGTCATTGCCGCCATCAATACCTACATATATGCCTAAAATAGGGCCATGCCCACCGTGATCGATGATCGTGGAAAAATATCAATGCATCGATATTACATCGTTGTTCCTTCAGCACTACAACTTACCAAAGATAGATGATATAGATATGATTTTTTGAGATAGAGCTATCTAAAGAATTTTCTCAAACTGAAATATTTAACATTTATTTTTTACAATTAATAACGAGACTTATTTTTTTTTTTCTTTGCTTACAGATCATTAAATCCCAGCGACAGTTTGATAATAGATCTACCCATAATAATTATAATAACTCGTTGCACATGTGAATACGGTAAGTTTTTAATCTAAGCAATAAATTTAAGCACAACAAAAAAAAAAAAGTATCTATAGATTAATACATATATGTATAAAGTATATATAGTACGTATGTGTGTATGTGTGTATATGTTTGCATGTGTACAATGGCCACTAATGAATGGAACTTGGTTAAGGCGGAGCAAAGAGAGAAAAACGAAAAAAAAAACTCAAAGTAAAGTGGAGGCAACCCGCAACACTTCATGTAAATCGCATAACATGACAATCCTACAGCTCGGGCTTCAGAGCAACAGTTCGCTTGACTAACCCAGAGTCCAACAACAACAACAACTACAACAACAAGAACAATAACAACAAGTCGCCCAACTTGTCAGATCGCGTGCCAAGAAATAATAATAAAGAAAAATCGTGTTACTTAGACCTCAACTCTCTGGAAAACAGCAAAACAGCTTCAACACTTTTTATGTCTACTAATCACACATACACATGCACAGTGGGTACAATAAATGTGTGTATGTGTGTGTGTATGTGTGTGTGTGTGTGTGTGTGGGTACACTTGGGGAAAATAGCCGAACTTTTGCTCAAGATCTCAAGCTGCCAAAGGCGGTGGGAATTATTCGACTCTTAGTCTACATTGATGGAAAGTTTTGAGAATATTATGATAAATATATATTCGGAATTAATCGAAATTAGAATTCTTGTACGAAAATGTAGAATCGGTTAAGAATTGAAGATGATATGGAAACGTCTTTCGTATCGATATAAAATTTTGCTCCAGAGATATTAACCGATAACTGAAAAAAGTGTCCTTACAATTTCCCTAAAAAACGCTTTTTTGGGCAGGTTCACTCGATGACGCTCAAAATTTGTTGACTAGTGTTATCTGCGTTATCAATGGGCATTTTCTCTCAGTGTAGCCGGCGACTGTTGGCAATTTTTTGTAAGTCATGCGCCTGCGTGCCGCCTCTGCCATGCATCGTCTAATTAGCTCCACACAACACAACTTGGGGCCAGCTCCATCATCTCGTAGAGATTATAATGAGAATTCATTTCGAGAGAACATTCAAAGTCATATGGCAACAACAACAACAACAAAAGCAACAACTCCAACAACGCTTCAAATTACAGTGCTTGACATTGCCAGCAGATCTTCATACACTGGAGGAGTACTTGGAGTCTGCCACTCTGCTGCTGCTGCTGCAGCTCATCCAATCTCCAACAATGTGGGCACCCCACCGCCCCGCCCTGTCCATGTTCAAGTCCAAGTTGCATGCCTCGTGCCAATGACCGCAATGATGATGACTTGTAAGACGGTAAATTAATCCGCCTTGCATGAGGAGACCATTGATAAGGGCAGCCAATATACTAACTATACTTTATACATAAGCTGCTCATATACATACATATAGTACATATATATTTAATAGTATGTACTTGGTATGTAAATTTGAAGCATGGCAATCGCATTGCGTGTTGTTGGCCACAATCTAAATGGGCCAATTGTGTTGCAAGCAACTTTGTGGGCTATTAAGTGATTTCAAAGTATTTATATTTAAGTCTTTTAACTAATATGAGTACATGCTTCCACATATATACTCTTATTTACTATTATTATAAGCTATTAGTATATATGTAATAGTAGTACATAGTAGGTAACTAGCAATCGATTGATTGGCATTGACATGTCTAGAAATTTAATGTCAAGAAGTCTCAATGAGTGACTTGGTACATAAGGTTAAGCTTATAATTTTCGATTGCTCTCATTTGACGTCATCGGCTGTCAGAGAAGCTAAAATCTTCAAGAGAGAAATTCATTTCCAAAATACACTTACATTTTAGAGTGTCGCTGTGACGTCACGACACTTTGACACAGGCAACGGCGTTGAATAGCGCCATGTCCACCTTCAAGAGGCAGAAACCCTGTCAGATCGTATTGCCTTTGAAAGCTAATAGACAATAATTATCTGTCAATAAGAACATTTTTTGGGAAAATTAAACTTTGATTCAACTCCGGACGAAAAATGCACTGAAAATCCTTTGCCTCAGATATACATGCACTTTGTAGTGTAGAGTCCCCCTAAGATGAAATCCAAAATCCGCAGCTGCTTCAACTAAAAGAATTTATTTTGCTTCCTACTAACTCTGGAGCTACTAAACAAGATCAATTCCCGAAACGAACTCAATTATTTGGGATGATTATCAAAATCAACATAGGGAACCAGTTCAGTTCATCAGCTGGGCCGTAGAGACAAAATCCGGCCTCGGCAGGAAATGTACCGGTCCCCCTATTCTTATGTGGCCATACCAACCCGATTACCGGGTTACGGCCTGCCTTAAAACGTCTCTCCAGGCGCCTCTGCATTGCGCGCGCCTTCTCCAGTTGGTCACACCAAGCTCATACAGCTCCTGGTTGGTGCGGATGCGGTAGTCATCGCCAACTCGAATAGGACCAAAGATTTTGCGCAGTACTTTCCTCTCGAAAACTCCCAAGGCAGCTACATCAGTTAGCGACACGGTCCAGGCTTCCGCGCCGTAAAGAAGCACTGGAAGGATGAGTGCCTTGTAGAGTGATAGTTTTGTCGCGCGAGAGAGGTCTCTACTACTCAATTGCCTATTGAGACCGAAATAGCACCTGTTGGCAAGAGTTATTCTGCGCTTGATCTCCAGGCTGACATCGTTGTCGGTGGTCCGGTCCCCCTATTATACACCTTTATCTTGACTCAAGACAGTAATTACAACGGGCTCCTAGGAAATCTACGGGCCCGGAAGAATCCTCCTGCCCTTCGACCCTCTCATCGGCCCGTCAGTAACCCAATTATTACCCTCACGAAATTCTTGCTAATTGTGATATATTCTTTTCCTAAGGTTATAGGAAAGGAGCTGCCGAGTCTGGATCTCTATTTCTATTGTAGCAGCTGCCCCAGACCCTTTACACCCTTTTAGTAGTCTTTGAAACCATTTCTCATCAATTCATTAGTCGGTTAAGTTACTCTCTGGTTTCCAGAACCAGTCTCGAGATTATCCTCAAATTCTTAATCACTGCCTGGCTGTCGTACAATATTGCATCATATCTGCCTTTATATTTCCTGTCTAAGATGAGCTTTTACCAATGGAATTCCTAGTTTACCTATTTTCTTTATTCTATTCAACAAGTTTGGCTCCGAATTACCTTATAAAAAGCTTAGCTGAATTACTTATGGTGTGAAATATATTCGTTTAGAAATTTGGGGTTGTTGACGGTTCTTAAGCAATATGCCTAAAAACGTAAGTTTCCTACGAGTTCCTTTGGTGTCAAAGCAATAAAATATTTTTCGATCTGGACATCCCTAAGTAACGAACTGCTCGTATGACTGATTTATTGGTATCTTATAATAGCTGCCCAATTTAACTTCTTAAACCTAAATAAAAAGTTTAAAGAGAACCAAAGAATAAAGAAATTTCTTTAGTGTAAAAATAGGGTAAAAACAAACTAGTTCCGAAAGAAAACTGGTTCTAAGTACTTGTTGCATTTTTATTCTAGCTGCAGTGGGAAGAATTTGGTATTCTCTTCTGTAAAAATAATGTATAAAAAATATTGATGAGTAAACCTAATAAGGCACCAACTAGTTCCGAAAAGGAACTGGTACGAAAGTTTGTGCTGTGTTTTCATCCAAGCTACAGTGAAAAGAATTTGTAAATCTTTTAAATACTTTTGTGGAAAAATATTGTGTAAAAAATATTGATAAGTAAATCTAATTTGACCTCAACCAGTTCCAAAAAAGAACTTGTTCTAAGTTTCTGCTGTGTTTTCTAGTGTAAAAATAATGGATACAAAATATTGATAGGTAAACCTAATTTGGCATGAACTAGTTCCGAAACAGAACTGGTTCTAAGTAAGTGCTGTGGTTTTATTCAAGTTACTGTGGGAAGACTTGGCAAATCTAGAAAATTCTTTAGTGGATAAAAAATATTGATAGGTTAACCTAATTTAACATCAACTGGTTCCGAAAATGAACTGTTTCTAAGTTAGTGCTGTGTTTTCATTCAGTTACAGTCGAAAGAATTTTTAAATCTGTAAAATGCTTTAGTGTAAAAATAAGGGATAAAAAAAATATTGAATCGTAAACCTAATTTGGCATCAAATAGTTCCGAATAGGAACCGGTTCTAAGTTAGTGCTGTGTTTTCATTCAAGTTACTGTGCAAAAACTTTGCAAATCTGGAAATTTGTTTTTCATGTAAACATAATAATAAAAAAAAAATATTAAATCGTAAACCTAATTTGGCATTAACTAGTTCCGAAAATGAGCTGGTTCTAAGTTTGTGCTGTGGTTTTATTCAATTTAATGTGGGAAGACTTCGCAAATCTAGAAATTTCTTCAGTGGATAAGAAATATTGATAGGCTAACCTAATTTAACATCAACTGGTTCCGAAAATGAACTGGTTCCGGGTTTGTGCTCGATTTTCATTAAAAAATTTAGAATTTTCTGTAGTGCTAAAATAATGGATAACAATTTTTGAAAGGTTATCCTAAAATATTCTAGCTCAACCAGTTCCGAAATAGAACTAGTTTTAGGTTTTAGCTTTATTTTTGGTTACAATCGGTAGGCGTGTCTTTTAAGATTTTTTTTTGGAAAGATTTCCACATCGTGACGCTTTGCCAGACCCCCACTCCCCCCTGGAGCGTCATGTTGTAGTGATTGCTTTGGTTGTACCCAACAAATTTCATATGAAGAAACAAAGTTTTAGTTTTTCAAAGAGACTTCAAGAGCTTCAAGTCTAACCATAACAATTAAAATTAAATTTAAGAGTTTTAATTTGAGGTATATAGTTTATATAGTTTATATATATATTTAATAATGCAAAGCGTACAAGACAATATCGTTATTTAAGCCTTTAAAGCGTGGCTTAATTACAAAAGCCCCTTAAGCGCCAAGCAGCAGCACATGGCGCAGTAAGCCATGTTAGGCAAAATCCCTGATTGCTTACACATTTTAGCCATTTTGAGGCACGGAGCTCTATAAACTAACAAACAACATGGCACTTCACTCAAGCCCAGACCTAATCCTTATCCTCCCTCCTCCGGCATGCTCCATGCTCTGCTCCACTGTCATTTGCCAACCCAAAAACTACAATGTAGGCTCCGCACCTGAGTGCGGCAAATAGCTTTGGCTTTGCCGCGGTAATTCCCAACCCTTAACCAAATAAGTTGTAACAAATGATGAACTAAAGCCAGGGGCGGAGTGGGCAGGGTGGGTAGGATGCGGAGCACTTTCAACTTCACCCCGCCAAGTTAGTGTTGTTGTTTTCGTTGTCGTTGTAATTGCGGCCGCAGACAACATGCTAATTAAAAGCTACTTTGCCAGCCGCATTAATATACACAAAACACCGCAAAAATCATGTGTTGTTGTTGGTTAAATACTCTGCATTCTGTAGGGTATGCCAATAACTAGGAATGCTTAGGACGAAATCGATTTGGTCAGTTCCAGACACTCTACCTAAAACAATCTATGCGTAACTCAGCTGCTGTACTGCTGACAGCTATAGAATTTTTTTTACTCATACTCAGCTAGAGCCAAATATGCTAATTCCTTAAAAGTTGATCAAAAAGTTGAAGCTTCGAAGGATTTTCTCCGTTCTATATCCATGCGTAACTTAGCTGCTGTACTGCGCACAGCCACAGAAAGTTTTGATTTAAACTCAGCTGGACTAAAATAGGCAAGTTCCTTAAATCTATACCAAAAAGTTGAAGATTCGAAGGACTCTATGCGTTCTCTACCTAAAACAATCTGTGCGTAACTCAGCTTCTCTATCGCTTACAGCCACAGAATTTTTTTATTACGTTTCAGCTGGAGCTTAATACGCAAGTTCCTTAAAAGTTTACCAAAAAGTTGAAGATTCGAAGTATTTTCTTCGTTCTCTATCCATGCGTAACTCAGCTGCTGTACTGCTTACAGCTATAGAAATTTTTTTTTTTGAACTCAGCTGGACTAAAATAGACAAGTTCCTTAAATCCATACCAAAAAGTTGAAGATTCGATGAATTTTCTAAAACAATCTAAGCGTAACTCAGCTTCTGTATTCATTACAGCCACAGAAATTTTTTATTTAGACTCAGCTGGACCCAAAGAAGCAAATTCCTGAAATTTATACCAAAAAGTTGAAGGATACAGGGTATATTGTAGTCGGAACATACGGACTTTAATCGAACCGCTTGTTGTTGTTGTCATTGTCGTTGTCGTCTGGTAATGTCTGCACCGTCAGTGGATTAATAAACATTTACAAGCCGGTCGGTCCAATTGACGACTAACGTACTGACGGAACGTCATTGAGGCGTAAGGCGGAGAGAGTGATGTAAAGCGAATGAACAAATGAATGAACGGAATGAATGACAACAATTTGCATTTGTTGTGTTTTTTCTTCTTTTTTTTTGTTAATATATTCATCAGCACTCGTCGGAATACTCAGTCAGGGACTAACTGAATGAGTGACTGACAGTCGGATGGTGACTCTCTAACCGCAGACAGATACACTCATAGGCATATAGAGAGGGAGGGACGACGTAGAGTTCAGTGTTTGGACTCTGACACATTAAAAATGTCTTGATAGGTCTGTGGCTTTGATTTCAATGCATCGCTTAACGCTTTGCCTGCCTGGCGTCGATTTGGTTTTCGTGTTTTATTTTATACCTAGGGGAATTCCCTGATGTTATTTTTGTATGCGCCTTGACAGCTGACTGAGTCCGAATCCGAGTCAGTTCCACTGTCAGTTAGGGGAGGTCCCTTAATGACGGCTCTAGTTCTGTTCTGGTTATAGTTTGGCATGTAGCTTATTAGTTGCTGCCTGGTTAGTTGAAACGCCATAAATTATGCAACACACTTTTATTAATATTTTTATTTTTTTGTCCTGACGAGTTCTAGATGTCAAAGTGTAAAGTGTCAAAGCTTAAAAACGTTGTGTCATAGCTGTGAACATTATCAAAACTTTTATGCTGAATACACTTTAATTTGCGGAAAAGTACTTGAATTTTGTGGGGGCTCAACAAAATGTTCCGAAATAGTTGCAATGTTAGGAACTAGTTCACTTTAGTTCTTTATGTATATGCGTCTCTTTAATCGATTGATTTACTTTTTGACATCTCTGCTATGCTTTAAAATTTGATATTTTTGAGGACTACAATAAAATCTTTTTTGTTCTTCCGCTCTCAAAAAAATGATTTTTTGGAAAAATCAAAAAAATATTCGAAAATTTCGGCCACTATTAAGCAATCAACTTGCCTGAGAAACTGCAACAACGAATAACTTCATGAACTGCAAAAAGGTCAAGTTATTCATGCATTGAACTGGTTCCTTTAATTCTAGCATGCTTTTCTCAATCTTTAAGCCGTGCATTCCATTAAAAAAAATTGTGCGAATTTCAAAATCCCAACTAATTTTGTTCTTCTTTAGTTCATTTATTTATTATTTAAAAAATTTCGTATAATTTTTTCTGGTATTTTTCGATATAGCAAACAACGAGTAGCCTATTAGCTGAAAACTCAAGTTATGCATTGAACTAGTTCTTTCAATTCTAGCATTACATCTATCTTTAAGTCATGCACCAAAATTTGTGCAAATTTCAGAAAAAACCTCGAAAATTGTCTTCTTTAGTTTATAATTTTATAGTTCTGTTTTTTTTAATATATTTATCAAACCACTTATTGGGCAGCTTTTATATGACAACACGAGTAGTTTATTTGCTTAAAGTGACTTATTCATGAACTGAACTAGTTCTTCACAACTTTAGTATGCGCCACATCGATCTTGAAGTCATGTATTCCGTTACAAAAATTTGTGCAAATTTGAGAAATTCTTGTTCTCGAAAAATGATTCCTTAGTTCTTAACTTTATAATTTAAAAAATTCCGTTCATCGTTTTCTAGTACTTATTTATGGATTTAGCAACTTAATTGAGCAATTACTATATAATAACGAGTAGTTTATTAGCTAAAAGAAGCTGAAGTTATTCATGAATCGAACTAGTTCTTTACAACAATAGCATGCACTACAACGATCTTTGATTAATGCGTTCAGTTTCCAAAATTTGTGCCAATTTGAGAAAGTCTTCCCGAAATTGTTCTCGAAAAATTATTCCTTAGTTCATAAATTTATTATTTAGAATTTACAAAATTTCGTACAGCTTTTTCTAGTATTGATTTAGCAAACTACTTGATTGAGGAACTAGAACAACAAATAGTTTATTTACTAAAAGAAACTCGTGTTATACACGCATTGAACTAGTTCTTCCCAACTGTAGAATGCATAACATGCATCTTTATAAATAGCTTTTCGAAATTTAGCTACATCTTAAGAAAACTTGCTTATGGATTTAAAAGTAATTTTCCAGTTCCAAAGTTCTTATAAAAATGTCAAGTTCTTATGAACTGTTTTATAGTGTGCCACAAATTTCTTCTTTTTTAAATATTCACATTTTTTTTAATAAAGCGGATAGTATAGCTTAAGATTTAGATAGGTGATAAAAGTAACATCGATGTTATTTGAATGCATCGTTATTTTTTCCGATCATCGGTATTTTTATTTCGATTATCGAATGATTCCTTTGTATTCCTGCATGTTTAGCAAGCGACAAGAGGAGTTCTATTAAATCAAAAAACATTGACATACCTGCAATCTAGTGAAGGACAAGCGGAGTTCGCTTAAATCAAAAAACTTTGAAATTATTTTATTTAATAACCATAATGAATGGATCTCAAATTGGTTTGAAGATTATGAGACTGCAATTCTGGCTGGTACAGAACATTTTTTGTTATAACTCACAGGCTCCCAAAAAAAAGTGATATAAACTTTACATGTGACAGCGACAACACTTATGGACTTTGGGAAGCTCAATCCGAAGTACGAAAAATCCGAAACATCGATGTATCGAAGTTAAAAATATCGAAAACGTCGATTTTGGCCAACGACTTCTTGGTCCGATATTGGATCTTCTAAATAACTTTTAAATTTCGCCCATAAAAGTTTTTGCATATATCATTATAATAATATTTTTATTTCGATTTCCGATTATCGAAAAAGACCTCTATAAAAATACTAATGTATCGAAGTTAGAAATATCAAAAGCATCGATATTGGCCCACCTCCATGTTTCTCCAGCACTAATTTAGATAGATATCTAGCGAAACCGTCAGTATTTCAAGTTTTTAGAAAAGAATTTTAAAATTCAAATCAACAAGTAAAATATTTCGGATTTTCATTACGACTTGTTCCGATATTTAATCTTCTAAAGAAATATTAAACTTCGCCGATGAAAGGTTTTGCATATATCATTATAATATTCATCATTAATAAAACTTTAGGGAAAAAATGATATTATACATCTATTATATATGATTTACTGCTGAAGTGTTTGTAAGTATTTGGACATATTTCCGCTGAACTAGTTCAAAGTTCCCCACCGAATAAATTTCAGCCTTCTCACAAAGCAGTGCATTTAAATTTCGAGAACTATTTCAGGCTTGCTCATCCCTAGTTCTTTCGGCATTCCTTTTGCTCTATGCTTTGTTGGCTTGTTGCTCTGTTGCCCATCTTAACACTTTCTTCTTTCTCTTCTCTCCCTCTCTCTCTCTCCCGTTTGGCAGTTGAACTTTTCCGCTTTTTGACAGTCATAAATTTGCGACCAACATGAATTCGACAGCAACTACAAGAAGTTTGAATGTATGTATGTTCTAGAACGACTACTTTTGCGACTACATATATTCACTTCTTTATTTTTGGCTTCTCGTCGTCGCGTCGCGTCGACTCGACTCGACTTTGGTTATTATTTTTATTTTCTTTGGTGCATAACTTTTGTGGAATACTGTGAGCAGTGCGAAAAGAAATGCGCATGGGTGGGCGTTGGTGTGGGCGTGGCCTGCCGAAAAACTTAAAGTTCAAAATCTGTTAAGCGGAATGAAAACTTGTGCGCTCTCTTGCACTTTTGGGGCTGCTTTACCCAGCCCACAAAAATATCCAGAGATAGAGATTCGGCGTCCAGTTCGGTCTGGCCTTGTCTTGGCCAAGTTCGGGCTTTGTTTATTTTTTACACTTTTGGCCAAAACAAACCCAAAAACTTTAGCAAAAAGCAGCGCGATTTCTGGTTCCGCTCACACTTGAAGCCCCGTTTCCATAGCGCTTGACTTATCTGATCTGTGGAGGAGTGTTGGGCAGCGCCGTTTAGCAATTGTTGCCAGTGTTGTTGATGTTGTTTTAGTTTTTTGTTTCAACTTCTTCTTATTCTTCACGCTTTGGCAGTTTGGAGTGTCTAAAGAAATATTTGCTTAATGATACTAGTTCTGTGTCTTGGTGGCCAGCTGGTTGGTTGGCTTCATTTGAATGAGCAGGAAGAAATTCTTCTCAAAGTAAAATGCATAAATGCCAAATCCCAAGAAGCTTAAAACTTGACTTTTATTTAGTTGGCTTGTTTAATTTTGACTTGTGCTCAGAGCATTTGAGTCAAATAAGAGTTATGGGCATATCATATTGTCTAAAGGACTATCCGCAATAAGGATACATTTTTAATTTTTATCAAAATAATCAAGAAAAGTTATTTCGTAATTTTTATTTCATAGTCAAAGAATAAGAATTATTTTCCGATTTTAATGAAAAAAATCAAAGAATTCAAATAATAAGAGGTAGGATGCCTGGTTTGTACAGCCTGTGTACCTGCTGCCTTGCTAATGTGTTTCAATTCCGCTTGTTTCAGCAGCTGTTTCTTTTTTTTCTTGTGTTGTTTCCTCTAAATCAAGTTGTTTCTGAACGTGTGGATCTGATTTCTTCTGTGAGATTGTCTCGTGTGCTTCAATTCTCATGTGTTTCAATTCCGCTTGTTTCAGCAGCAGTTTCTTTTTTGCTTTTTGTTTTGTTTATACTCATAATGCTTCCTCTAAATCAAGTTGTTCCTGGACTTGCGGATCTGATTTCTTCTGTGAGATTGTCTCGTGTGCTTCAATTCTCATTTGTTTCAATTCCGCTTGTTTCAGCAGCAGTTTCTTTTTTGTTTTTTTTTGTTTATACTCATAATGCTTCCTCTAAATCAAGTTGTTCCTGGACTTGCGGATCTGATTTCTTCTGTGAGATTATCTCGTGTGCTTCAATTCTCATGTGTTTCAATTCCGCTTGTTTCAGCAGAAGTTTCTTTTTTGTTTTTTTTTTGTTTATACTCATAATGCTACCTCTAAATCAAGTTGTTCCTGGACTTGCGGATCTGATTTCTTCTGTGAGATTGTCTCGTGTGCTTTCATGCTCATTTGTTTCAATCCCATTTATTAATGCAGCTGTTTCTTTTTTTTTTTTTTGAATTTTCGTGTTTATACTTGTATTCTTACCTCTAAATCAAATTGTTCCTGGCGTTGAAGATCTTATTTTTCCTGCAAGATTGTCTCTAGTGCTTCAATTCTCATGTGTATCAATTCCGCTTGTTTCAGCAGATGTTTTTTTTTTGTTTTTCTTATGTATACTTATAATGTTTCCTTTAAATCAAGTTGTTCCTGCCCTTGTCTCGTGTGCTTCATATTTCATGTGTTCCAATTCCGCTTGTTTCTGGAGCTTTATTGTTTTTATAGCTTTTCTTTTCTGCAGCTTCTGGCCTTGACGATCTGTTTGTCTCTCCATTACCAGCATTTTCTTCTGTTCCAACTCTTCTCTTTGTTCTTCCTAAAACTTGGAAACGCAGCTCTATATGTTGCACATATCTATAATTTTAGTAAAATTTTTCTAGAAGTCTTTGGCAGTGGCAAATACTGTGTCTATACGGAAAATTCCAGAGACCCGAAATACTTTCCGAATATTTAAAAATATCCAACAAATTCTTATAGCTTGGAACCTACACTTAACACTTTTCTAAAAAAAATTTAAATTTTGGACATCTCTTTCGAGTACATCTCATGGGTACCACTCTTGGCAAAGACAGATTTTCCGGATGCATGAAATCTTTGTATAAAAATATATAATATTATCTGTAATATATTTGTATATTTCTAACTCGAGAATGGAGCTTCGGATTCGCCTAGGCATTATTTTGTTGTATTCTTTTTGAAACATGTTTAGGTAGTTTGGGTAAGAAAGGTGGCTTAATCTAAGACGAGAATGACCTGAGACCGTACTGTCTATTGTTGGGAAGAGATTTGCGGGAGCTCGCTATAGTTGGGTGTCACAGATATATCTCAATGGCTCTGTTTACAAACAATTTTGAGCATTTGTTAAAAAACCTGATACGCTATGAGCATATGTGGTGAGAGTCCAGATCTTCCAAGAAGGCTCTTCCTAGATACTGTGAGTTTGAATTGCAGGATGCTTTTTTGATTGGAAACATGTAGCTTTTCAGTCGTTCAACCTTCTTTAAAAAATCAGATACGCTATGGACAGATTTGTCAAACAGTCCAAATCTTCGAAGAAGGATTTTCTTAGATACTGTGAGCTTTATTTTCATCTCCTCAGATAGGCTATGAGCATATGTGGCGAGAGCCCAGAACTTCCAAGCAGGGTCTTCCTAGATACTGTAAGTTTGCAGTGTAGGGTACAGGATGCTTTATTGATTGGGAACATGCAGTTTTTCGACCGTCACCATGTTGATTCTAGTCTTGGGGAAACGCAGAAGTTCGCAGTTCGTTTTGGACTGCTTGAATAGATTGCTTCATATAATATCTTGGAGATATATTTTCATCATCCCTAGATACGTCAAAAGCCAAAATTGCACACTTTAGAAAATTCAAAACTTTTCCAAACTTACTCACTCTCAAGACCTTCTTCGGTTAGTACTTGCTTTTAGAAACAAGGGGTAGACAGAACGGAAATGACATTTTAAAACCGTCTGATATAACTTAAGGGACGACGTCGAACCAAAGTTTCAGATTTGCAAATTCTTATTAAAGTCTTTATAAAAGACTTAGATTTAATCTAAATCCTATTAACTAGGATTTGTTGGCCAAGTTTGTGGAGTGTGTTTAGTTTGGGCCTAGTTACTAATGTAATCTATTGAAAATTGTATTTTGGGCCACTTATTAAGCACTGCTTGGTATATTTTAAATTGTAAACGACAACAATTGAGCCGAGACCACACAAAAGCTCTATGTACTGTGCGTATATGTATGTACATACTATATATATACCTATATGTATATAGGTAGGGTACTATACATATATAAACTGTACACTATACATCCATTATTCGTGCACTGCCTGCTGCCTTTTGCCCTAGTAAGGCTTCCTTAATACGTTTAAAAATAAGCACAAAAGTAGCGCAATGAATGGAAACCGGCTCACAAAGAGAACCATCCAGCAATGGCGGCCAGACATGAAAGTCGAAAGTCTGGCAACCTTAAATGTTACTTCAATGTGAACAGATAGAGAGAGAGAGTGGGGAGGGGGCTAAGGATGAGAAGAGGCAACACTGCTTGAAAGTTGTTGAAGCAACTAAGAATTGTCTACACTTTCTGAAGGACCAAAATTAAATTGCTTTATTTATTGTCTGGCAGTACTGATAAAAGTTGACTAGACCACTTCCTTTCGGAGTTTCGGATTTTTAATTTGTCTGATGGTTCGTTCACATAGGATGACTTTGAAGTTAATGAAAGAGCTGGACGGAGACGGAGAGACATATATTTGAAATTCGATACGAACTGATTTGCAGGTCACAAACATTTTTGAGATGGAATGTAAAAAAAAGTTTAATAGATTTTAAAATTTATGGTAAGTTTGTATTATAATTTGAAAAGAATAAATGAAGTACGTACGAAGGGTCGCAGGAAAAACCAGGAGAGATATGGTCAGAAATGAAGAATACGTTCAGAAGTAGGGCAGAAGAAGTCGATTATACTAGAAATCGAGGAGAGCCAACTAAAATGGTTCGGACATCTGCATCGGATGGACATGTCAAGAAAAGCCAAACAGGTACTGGAAATGAGAACGGGAAACTTGGGAAAATCGCATCCAGGATGTGGGGAGGATGAGGGCAGAACCCTGGCAGAGATGAGAAGACAGAGCCGGAACCGACCTTATTGGAGAAGATGGATATCCCGAGGCTACCCCGACGCCTAACAGCAAATGGGGATTGAAAAAGAAGAAAAAGGAATGCATTAGTTATGAAATCTCAAATCTTTTGAAATAGTTTGTGTTATAAATTGGCATATGGGAATATTAGGTTCGGTCAGATGCGGTTCTAGGATTTGATCTTCGAGACGTTCTTCACTTCGAAGAGTATGTATAACTGAGCTCGCAAAAGACATTCATCCCATTTTTCGAACTTTTTTTTTAAGGGGGGGTCCCGTATCGAAAAAAACCTGTGGATTCTCCAGAGCAGTGGCTTTAGTAGCTTTACTAATTGGTTCAATTCTGACTATTTCTTAATCAACTTAAGTTGATTTAAGTTGTTCTTAAAGGAGTTTACTTCATCCGAAGTACCGAAATATGGGGAAGGAGATTCTGGATCCTGAGGTTGAACTGATGTAGACTTATTTTATAATATAAAGGCAATATAAGAGAAGACGGGGTTAAGATTAAGAGATTAAAAAGAGTTCGACAGCTCGATATCGAAAACTTGGCTTAAGAAAATTCTGAATGGTGGGGTTGAACTGATATAGACTTTTTTAAAACGACAAAATACGGTGAAACAAGATAAAGATTAAGAATAGTTCAAATTAACCTACCGCCTATTTCAAAATTCGAGTTCGACTGCTCGATATCGAAAACTTGGCTTAAAAAGAATCCGAATCTTGGGGCTGAACTGATGTAGACTTATTTTACAAAGACAATATATGGGGAGACCGGGTTAAGATTAAAATTAGTTTAAATAAAAGCGAGTATTTCGAAATTTGAGTTCGACTGCTCGATATCGAAAACTTGGCTTAAAAAGAACCCGAATCTTGGGGCTGAACTGATGTAGACTTATTTTACAAAGACAATATATGGGGAGACCGGATTAAGATTAAAATTAGTTTAAATAAAAGCGAGTATTTCGAAATTTGAGTTCGACTGCTCGATATCGAAAACTTGGCTTAAGAAGATTCTGATTGCTGGGGTTGAACTGATATAGACTTTTTTAAAACGACAAAATACGGGGAAACAAGATTAAGACTAAGAATAGTTCAAATTAACCTACCGCCTATTTCGAAATTTGAGTTCGACTGCTCGATATCGAAAACTTGGCTTAAAAAGAATCCGAATCTTGGGGCTGAACTGATGTAGACTTATTTTACAAAGACAATATATAGGGAGACCGGGTTAAGATTAAAATTAGCTTAAATAAAAGCGAGTATTTCGAAATTTGAGTTCGACTGCTTGATATCGAAAACTTGGCTTAAAAAGAACCCGAATTTTGGGGCTGAACTGATGTAGACTTATTTTACAAAGACAATATAAGGGACGACAGGGTTAAGATTAAGATTAGTTTAAATAAAAGCGAGTATTTTGAAATTCGAGTTCGACAGCTCGATATCGAAAACTTGGCTTGGGGAGATTCTATTTTCTGCGGTTGAACTGGTGTAGACTTATATGAAAACGACAAAATATGGAGAGACAAGGTTAAGATTAAGATTAGTTTAAATAAACACGTCTGTTTCAAAATTCGAACTGGACTGCCTTATATCGAAGACGAGGGATTGACAGCACTGAAAAGCTCACAAAAGTAAATATAAAACATCTTGAAAAGTATTAACAAGTTATAGATTTATTGAACAAAAACAAAAAATCTGAATTCACTTTGAACTTTTACGCTGAAAGCTTCTTCTTTAAAAATAAGGCTAAGTAAATAAACCTTAATAATACCGTTCTAAGCTTAAATGCATATTTCAAGGTTTTTTGTTTCATGAAAAATACGCCCAGTTCCCATTAGTCAGGGACACTAATATGAACTAACTTAATAGCATAGTAAAATTCGTTTTTATCGCTGGAATCTATCTTTTACCTTTAGTAATTTGTTAGTTTTAAACTGTTTATACAATAGCAAATTATATGTTGGCCAGTTAGTTGTTGGCTAATAGTAGTTGGTCATAATAAATTTGAAATGCAATTACCTTGATTTGCCAGACATTAGGTTGCACTTAAATTGGCTTTAAGGCAGAGCTATCCGAAATGTCGCATCAGGCGAACTACTCATTAGATTACACTGTGCAGCAAATTTCAGATTTCATTAAACCCAATTTTTTATGTGATTTGAAAACGAATGCTTTATGGCAAGTGGAATTTAAACGAAACGGCAAAATCGTTTTGAAAAAGTGTTAATTCTCCACAAAAAATATTTCGGAAAATATATGAACTTTACGAAAATAGAATTAAAGTTATCGACAAAAATGTTGTCCGACTTTCGGAAAGCGCAAAAATGAATATGAATACAATTTTTCGTTTTGTTTTCCAAATTGTCATCTACAATAATGAAAAATATCATGAAATTAAAGTTTTATCCTACCGGGGCTATATCATTCACAATTGGGAAACATCCATTCAACAATTTGGCTGTTGCACAGTGGCAACTGGAATATTTGACATGGCAGCGTCATAAAATTTTTGATACAAACGACAAACAATAACCGCAACATTGTCAACAACAACACCAACACACACAGATACACACACACACAGATACGACACACAGAGATAAAGCTAAAAACACACACACACACAGATACATATGTATCTATGTATTTATTGGTGTACAGTTTGAATTCTGCTGTCATTGGACACAGGACCGCAAATGCTTCAATTATAAATGAGCACGAGGAACTGTGAACTAGGAATGACGGACGGGGTGTCCTGTCTGTCCTGAGGTTTGGTACATTATTCATTTGTTATTATTTGCTTAGTGGTCAGCAGGACACTCATACACAAACACGCCAGGAAACCTGTGAGTTATGACCAACTGTTTACAACCAACCAGTTGGCGGGGTGGTGACGGTATGAGGAGCGGATTCATGACCCGCTGTTATTCATTGACGGAAAAACTTTTTGATTGGCATTTGAGAATGCTTATCGGCAGGTGCATATAAAAAAAAAATAAACACACATCAAGACCATAACAAATTAAAGTTCGTAAAAATAGAATCATTTAGAACCATAACCCACAAACTGATAAAGTCAAAGCTTAGCTATACTGTTTATCAGCTAATTAATCGAATATTCGAGTGCTCGATGTGCTTGAAATAGGTTTAATCACAGCCGTGGGTTATACTTTTTATATCGTACATTTTAATTATTCCTTGGGCTCCGATTGTTGCGTCGTTGGTCCTAGTCCAAGGAGGAATTTTTCTTCACGGCGATTCGTCAACATTAGCCTCAACTTTTATCTTCGCTAAACCAGCATTTCAATAACCAAACCCACAGATGGCGCTTTAACGCTTTGTTCGCTTGTGAAACGATCCTTACTAAAGCTGACATATGCCGAAGAGCTTTCACTTTGGACGGATATTTTTCGAATTATATGTATTTAACAGTCAAACCTATAGATGGCGCACCCTATACCACTGAAACACGATTCTTACTAAAATTGAGTAGTTTCTAACTTGACATATGTCAAAGAGCTTTAACTTTCGACAAGTATTTTTCGAATTATCTGTGTTTGACGACCAAACTCACAGGTGGCTTACCCTATACTACTTTTATACGTTGTTCGCTTGTGAAACGATTTTTACTAAAATTGAGTAGTTTTGAACTTGACATATGTCGAAGAGCATTCACTTTGTACGGGCTTATCAAACAAATCCACAGATGGCGCACCCTGTACCACTTTCACCTTTTGTTCGCTTGTGAAACGATCCATGAATTAAATTGAACAGTTTTAAACTTGACATATGTCGAAGAGCATACCACTACGGCCTCCCAATTGTATGAATTTCGAATGATGTATGTTTAACAACCAAATCCACAGTTGGCTCACCCTATACCACTGAAACGATCCTTACTAAAATTAAGTAGTTTCTTAGATTCTTACTTCACATTAGCATCCTCTTTATATTTATACGAGTGTTGAACAACCAAAGCAACAGATGGCCCAACCTATACAATGGAAAGTTGCCTTATTAACGTACCACTTAGCTGCAGAGATGAGCTGAAGCACCTTCATCTGCATGATTAGGTTGGATCTGACTGGGCAACCACAGAGCTTAATACTCTATGCCTAGCTAAGCATTATGAACTGAGTCACTTTTTCCCCACTTCACAGAAGAGTGAAGAGAGAGTTTAGAACTAGCTAACGATTCTGCAAGACTTCAAAAAGAATTCATCTCTTAATATTATTTGACCTGTAGCGAAACGAAAATAAATGCTTGGCTGCTCGCAATTCATTTGAGAAGTGTAGACAAAAAAATTCCATCATTGGTGATTCCTTTTTCTTAATCTATGGAACTATTGAAGCAATCAAATGATTGTATCCTACTTTTAATTAACTCTAACTCTCTATGTACAAAGCAGTGTGAGGACATTTTGAATGAGAGAATCGATTTTAAGCAAACAAATTGTTCGTCCCAGTCACTTTGCCTTGAAGTCCCCAACAGTCCGGTTTCCTTCAAGTCTACTCGAACCAAATGCTTGATAAGATGCGTATACCAAAATTTCGGTGCCTTACAACACTGCTTGCTTTAGTGTAACCATCATACCATCGTAGAGGCTTTCCACAGCTGCGGCAAAGGAACAGCTTTAAATTCAATGTAACACCAAAGTGGTACACAACTATGCCTAAAGCCACTAGTTCCATACTACTTCTTGTTCTAAACAACTTAATTCCAACTAGCTCTGATTTTTGCAGAAATAACTCTAAATTTAAGGTAACACCCAACTAGTATATAACTATGCCAAAAGCCACTAGTTCCATACTAATGCTTGTTTTGAAGAACTTAATTCCAACTAGCTGTGATTTCTGCAGGAATAGCTCTAAATTTAACGTAACACCGAAGTGGTACACAACTATGCCAATAGCTACTAGTTCCGTACTACTGCGCTTGCTGGTTGCAAACTTTTGTAAGTGAAAAACTTAATTCCATCTAGTAGGGATTTCTGCAGAGCGTGCTGGCGTGTAAGAGGCTCTTGTCATTGTAAATCCTGTATGGGATTATGATATGCTTGCACATATGTACTATGTATATATGCATATACATACATACATATATACTATATGCTGCACTTGTGTGCTGGCTTTTCCATTTTCCCATTGCATTTTTATTGTCAACACTTTTCAATGCATTTATTGTAACGTATTGTGGGTTGTTTGAGAGAGAGAAAGTGCAGTGGCTCAAAGAAATTGGCTTATTTTTCTGAGCCCTGTCGATAAGCTTACAATCGATATTTCAGCTGACAATTACTCGAAAGTCTGTGTGGGCAGTAGAGTGAGATGAAAAGTACTATATAATGTCAGAGACGCGCGAGAGATGATGATAAACTTAAATTCTATAGAGAAATTTTAACAGTTTTTGATAACTTAGCTGCTATTTGCTCTCATCTAGTTGTTGTATGACGTCACATTAATCATTACCTGTACTTTCAAATAATAACTGCAGCTATTAGCCCATCTAAGTGTCGGGTCTCATAGCTATTAAATACCCTTTATGCAGAGCTATCAAAGCCCAAACCCAGCAAGTTGTTGCTCTCTCTCCTAATGGTCATGCATCATTTGTTGTAGATGTTTCCGTCAGTTTTAAAGCTCTATGGCAGGCACTTTCCAACATATTCGATAGTTTTCCTGAGGCAACCCGCTTAACCGCTAATGTTGTCTGCGGTTCGACACAAAACTTTCATTAAGCTGGCGGGGGGTTAGGGTTCTTTTTTTTGGGTTTTTTTTTTTTGTAATGTTGTTGTAATGAACTTTGTGCGCTCTTTGGATTTTGGGGCGCCACCGCCGCTGCATTATGAACTGTTATGCGGCTCAATTCCAACACCCGGACTGACCGACCCGACCATAAACAAACAGCCACTTGCTTTTGGCCGGGCCCAACAAGGGCAAAACTCATTTCAAAGCTATTAGCCAGAAACTGCAGCGTAAGAGCAAAGAGGTTACTACAGAAAAGGAACTATGGGGCAAAACTACTTTTAGGCCTCGTTACAATTTCTTTATAGCAATTTTTCGCCACACTTTGAAGGCGTTCGTGCCAGCCAGCCAGCCAGCCAAGGCGTTAAAGAACTCGGAACTCGGAACTGACGACAGAGAGTGGGCGGTTGGTTGTTTGGTATTGGGGTTAGGGTTTGGGTCGACACAGTTTTTTACCTCGCTTTTGTTTTGGCTTCTTTGTGGGGCGGCCTGAAGAGTTGGGAACAAACAACGCCAGCAGCAGCCACTCAAAGTAATGAAGGTCATTAGAAATGTTGTACTTTGGGCGTTCTGCCACACACACACACACACACACACACACACACACAAACACACTTGCACAACTCATTTGCACTTGGCCAAGTTGCAAAACCCATCAAAAAAAGTGCGTAAAACAGCTAAAACAAAGGGGTACTGCCCCCCCCATCATCATCAAAGTGCAGAGCAAAAAGCAAAGTTTTGTTTGGTTTCTCTCTGTTTCTTTGGTTATTGTTACAAGGTTTGGGTCATTAGGTGACGAACCCAAGAGTTGTCCATAGCTGTCATTGTTATTGTTGTTACCAATGTTGTGCTGTTGCTGCTGCTGCTGCTGCTGTAAACGTAATTAGTCTAAGCGACATCAACATGTAAAGCAGGCCGAAACTGACCCATTGGGATGTCCCAGCGACCCACCGACCGACCAAACAGCCGGGTCATCTGCCCAACGAGCCATGCAATGGGCGCCGACACTCTTGCTTGTAACTTGGTCGGTCACATTGATGTGGATGTGTCTGAGAGTTGAGTTGTGAGTGAGTGAGTGAGTGAGTGAGTGAGTGTGTACAAAAGCTGGCTAATACTTGCACTTGCCGGTTTGCTCCAGAAACTCGAACTCAACTCAACTGAACTGAACTCTGACGTAAAAACAGCAAAAACATACACACACACACACACACACGCACACGGACTCACGCACACTTACACATAGACGACATTACGAAAAACTTGGTAATTAGGATGTTTGTCTTGCAACGCCCGCCCTGGCCATTTGGCCGCCCCTTTTGGCCAACATGGCGAAGCCGGCAAGAAAGTAGCGCCTCGAAAGAAAATGAAAAGCTGCTACAAAAGGAAAAAATAATGGGCTAGTTACATAGCGACTATAAAATGCACTTTAGATTTAGGTTTGGAAAGGAAAGGAGGAAAGGAAAGGAGAGGCCTGAAAAGTTCCCGGCCTAATCAAGAAAATAACTAGTACAGTGAGCCTTCCGAAAAGACGTCAGCTGAAAAAAAAAAACACAGAAAGTGCCTAGTCTATTTGTGGTCTTCCTAGAGGTACCTACCCCTTACATTATGTCTTTTTTTCATACCTAAAGATCCTTTAAAGTTTACAAAGAAAGAAAGTTTCAGACCGGTCCCGGGAAGAAAATAACTAGTACAGTGAAAGAAGGCTCCAAAAAGACTTTAGCTAGAACAAAAATTTTTAATGGATGATATTTTCTGGGGTGTGAAGTCTTAAACCGAGGCAATTTATGCTAGCACGGTTTTTATATTGTATCTTTTTTTCTATCCCTAGGGTAGATTAAGCAGGTCAATCCACTTAGGCCAAGAACACGCCCTTTGTGATACCAATTATGGGAGTAAGTGATAAGGATATAGAATAGACAGGATTCAAAACCACAACCTCTGGAATGATAGTCTAGTAGACTGCCGCTAGGCTATCAAGGCGCTCTTTTTATCTAACCCTATCGATCCGTGAAAGTTTCAATAATTTCTTCGGTTACTCCACTAAGAGATTTTCCTTTAGGAAAAAATCATTTTAATCATCATACAATTTCCCTCCAACGCCTCTTTGACATAACATTGTCTTATTATATAGAAAAATTTGTCCTTTCCTTCAAAATATTTGACAAAAATCTCTTAGCCTGAAGTATTTCTTTGAAGTCTGCAAACAAGTAATAATTGTTGGCAGGGTCGGATCTAGGATTTGGTTTTGAAAGGGGGTACTTCACTTCGAACATATAAATATGTCATTTGTATATATATCCATGATGATTTCTATATCTCTCAACCCATTTTTCGAACTTTTTCGGGGAATGCGGTCCTGAAACTGGCTGCTGGTGAACTTGTGACAATCCTCTCTCATAGACAAATGTCCGTGAAAAATAAGTTCCATTAAAATCTGCAGCTTGCCAGTTATTATCTTACGATCTCCGGATCTTTCAAAATAACGTCTTTAATTTTTGAAATATTTTGGAGTAACAGCTTCTCGTGGTAGAACAGACCGTGTTGCATCATTTTAGGTTCTACGATCACGTTAAAATTAAGAATATCTGTCTTTAATGGTTGATTTCTTTGGTGCAGTGTCCGGGTTTTACTTGAACCGTATTTTTGCCCATTAAAAAAAAGTGTTTAATCAAGATAGGAAATTATTTCCATGGTATTGTCACTTAATCTATTGTAACTTTTTGACGAATGATCATAATATTTGGACAGAAATCATTTCAAGGTTTGTGGAATCTAAAAAAATTTTGGTTGTTTCAGGCCGGGAACTCTACAGGCGATGGAACATTTTTTCTCCGAATTAGGTTACTGTAGGCTTAACGCAAAAAGTTTTTTCAAGGATCGAAGTCAAATTTCATATATTTGATTTAGATTGAGATAATAAAAGTTGAAGCGCAGAAGGCTCTGAAACCCATTCCGAAGGAGGACTTTGCAAAATTCATTGGAATGCCATTTCTTTGAGGCGGATGAAATTTACATAATAAAAATTTTGAAAATATAAGAAAATTCATCTTGCAATTTAATCAGAATTGTGATTTAAGAGTAAAATTGTGATTTTACGCCTTTGAAAAAATTTTGTTTATAAGATATACTATATAAAATTTGTATGCTCTTAGTCTAGTACAAGCATTTCCATACAATCAATTCCTTTTTTCCCACTTATCCCCGTAATTCTAGTTATTATTATTTTATATTTCACTTATTGCGTTTCTAAAGACTATTTTCTAATTATTCCCATCTTATCTTTCAGGTACAGCTGAAAAATATAATAATATAGAGCGAATAATATTACAAAAAAGGTATTTATAAAAATATTTACAATATTTTTTGCAAAGCAATTTGATCTAGTGTATACTTCTTAAGAACCATTAGAGCGTAGCACCTAATTCGAAATCATATAAATTCGAATTGAAAAATTCCAAGTTTGTCACATTTTACTACGAATTCTCAGTTTTAGTTAACTTAAAAAAGCTAAAATTCCATGAATTCGTTTTCGAAGTCCAAATTCGAATTCGGTTTAAAATTATAAAATGTAAATTTATCATATCATAATACGAATCAAGGAAGTTTCCGAGGTTTTTACTTAAAATTAAATCCTAGCCCTTTGGTTGGCTTAAAAAACTTCAAGGTTTAATAGTAACGTTTTCGAAATTCGAATTCGGTTTAAAATTAAAAAATCCAAAAAGCAAGTTTCCGCCAATTATACTTAAAAATAGCTCTCAGCGCTTTGGTTAAATAAAATTAAAGTTAAGATTTTACAAATACGTTTTCGAAATGTAAATTCGAATTCGATGAAAAATTAAAAAAAGCATTATGCTAAGTTTTCCCAATTAACATTTAAAAATAGTTCCCAGTCCTTTGGTTAACCAAAAAAAAAGCAAACGTTTTGTGAATACTTTTTCGATATCGAAGTTCGACTTAAAATTAAAAAAGCCCAAATTTATCATATCGTTCTACAAATTAAGCAGATTTCTGCCAATTATCATTAAAAATAATTTCCCTGCCCTTTGGTTAACTACAAAATAAAACCATGGATTAATAGTAACGTTTTCGAAATCGAAATTCGAATTCGGTTTAAAATTAAATCATCCAAATTTATCATATATGTAAGGAAGTTTCCGTCAATTATCATTAAAAATAATTCCCAGCCGTTTGCTTAAATGAAATAAAGCAAAGATTTTATAAATACGTTTTCGAAAATGAAATTCGAATTCGATGAAAAATAAAAAAGGCCTAATTTATCATATCTTACTTAGCAGATTTTTCAGCTCTTTGATTAATTAAAAAAGCAAAAGTTTTATGAAGACGTTTTCGATATCGAAATTCGGTTCTAAATTAAAAAATCCAAATTTGTCATAAACACAAGTATCATAAACAAGAATTCTCAGCCCTTGAAATAGTTAAAAAAAAGCTAAGATTCCATAAATTCCTTTTCGAAATCGAAATTCAAATTCGGCTTAAATTAAAAATGGTAACTATAGCTAGTTGCGGTTCTACTAAGTACTTTAAATTATTTGTTTTCCTTTATTTGAAGGCGTATTAAGCAAACCTAACTTATCGATAATAAAAGAGAATTTCAAGATTAAAAATCGAAATTTTAAGGAGGATAGGAACTTAGGAAAATTTAAATCTTATAGCGTTGTATGCGAAAGTGGAATTAGTTAGTTGACCAAAATAAAAAGCTAATATCTGTATTAAGATTGTTATCGAAATGTTGAGTCGTCTGAGTTCATCTTTTAAGATGAAGAATGGAGTTAACTACAGAAAGTGGCATTTTTGTTTTAAATATTCGTTTTTTTCGATTGGATGGTTTTTTGTCAATTATTCGATTTATGGACTGCATGATTTTTATAGCTCGCTGAAATCCCACTTCGGGAAAGTTTGGACATAATTAATGATTCTTACTCAATTGTAAGGTCAAATTTGACTTTTGACTTCCAGTTCCTAGCTCCTTACTTCCAGATTCTTACTCCCAGCTTCTAGCCCCTATCTTCCAGCTCCTTACTCTCACCTCCTAGCTCCTTACTTCCAGCTGCTTACTCCCAGCTCCTAGCTCCATACTTCCACCTCCTTACTCCCAGCTTCTAGCTCCTAACTTCCAGCTCTTTACTCTCAGCTCCTGGCTCTTTACTTTCAGCTGCTTACTCCCAGCTCTTAGCTCTATACTTCCAGCTCCTAACTTCCCGCTCCTTACTCTCAGCTCCTAGCTCTTTACTTTCAGCTGCTTACTCCAAGCTTTTAGGTCTATACTCCCAGCTCCTTACTCCCAGCTCCTTGCTCCATACTTCCAACCCCTTACTCCCAGCTTCTAGCTCCTAACTTCCAGCTCTTTACTCTCAGCTCCTAGCTCTTTACTTTCAGCTGCTTACTCCAAGCTCTTAGGTCTATACTTCCAGCTCCTTACTCCCAGCTCCTTGCTCCATACTTCCAACCCCTTACTCCCAGCTTCTAGCTCCTAACTTCCAGCTCTTTACTCTCAGCTGCTAGCTTCTTATTTCCAGCTGCTTACTCCCAGCTCCTAGCTCTCAGCTCCTTACTCCCAGCTCCTTACTCCCAGCTCCTTACTCCCAGCTCGTAGCTCCTTACTTCCAGCTCCTTACTCCCAGCTCCTTACTCCCTTAAAATCAAAAATTCGAAAGCTCCAAACATTAGATTAAAATTTACATATCCCTAACCCAAATCCCTACTGCCCTTAAGCCTAGACGGATAAAGGGTATAATTATTAAAGTACTTTACACTAACTAAAGAGCATAAAAAGTGAACCTTGAAGCAAAAAGAAATGAAAACAAAAAATTTGCTCACAATGAAAGCAAAAAGCGGACAAAGAAAGTGAACAGCCAGAAAGAACATAGAATGGCCCAAATGAGCTGAGCTGAGCTGAGGCAAACTTAACTGGCCAAAACTAAAGACTTTTTGGAACTGAGACTGAAACTGAATTTCAACTGAAACTGAACCAAATGACAGGGGCCATCAAAGAGTTAAGTTGACTGGCTGGCTGGCTGACCCAATCTAGAATCTAGAGAGTTAAGAGCAAGGTAATTGGTAGAACGTTGGAACGTTGACGATAATGATGATGATGATGTGAATAATGATGATGATGGAATGGATGGGTAAGATGAATGCTAAAGGTAAAGGCTGCACGTCGCATTTGTAAATTAAGTTGACATCTTAGGTTGAACTTTTTTAATTAGATTTTATCATTATAATCAAGTCAGAGAGGCTCACTCTTGGTATTAAACTCAATCGCAGTCGCATTCTCCAGCTACGTCTCCAGCCCGTCTCCATCGCTTGACACGGCCAAAAGCAGCTCGACATTCAACTGCCAACTAGCAACTGTCTTGAGCTGTCGGCCTCGACTCTTTGGACTGACTCTCTTGGCCTGGCCTGGTCTGGTCTGGTCTGGTCTGGCCTCTTGCTCTCGATTTAATTTACACGTTTGGCATTTCTTTATTTATGGCTCTTTGGCTTGTGCAAACTTTTGGAACACCCCGTCCGCTGCTCTCCGACCCAGTGGCAGTCACTGCGACTCTGTCATTCTTTGCACTTTAATTATTTTCTGGCTGTTGGGAGCTGGCCGAGAACGAACTCCTAGATGTAGGCTACTAAAACATTTCTGTTTGCCTTGCCAACATTTCGAATTTGTTTACCATTTTCCAGAGGCAGCCATTTTTGTATTTTTTTTTTTGTTGTTTCCAAGCCAATTGCAATTGTTAAGTTGGCAAATTAAAAAGTAAAGTCAATCTAAATGCATATTTACTGGCAACAATTTTTTAGCTACTACTGTGACAACTTAATTTGCAGTGTTGGGAAATTCGAAAGTTTACTAAATTTGGCAAGAAAGTTTGAAAAGTTCTCGCTTAGAATTAGGGCAAAATATTAGAGATTTATTAACGATATTTTTACGATTGACAACACTGGAAAAATAACAATATCTTCAAATTTACCAAACAGCGAAAGCAATAAAAGTTTCTGGCAGCTACTAAAATTTGTAATACGCCAAATATTACCTAAAGGCTTTGGGAATTCTGTGCGTTTCTCAACACTGGCAACGGCTAAGTTTTTAATCCAAAAAAACTGAATTTCTTTTTTACGCTCCTTCCGATGTTTTTCGCGCACTCAACGTATATTGAAATTTAATTATTTACAGTGCTTATACCCTAAAAAGTAAATAAAATAAAAGAAATACAATAATAAAAGAAAAAAAAAACAGACCCTATATTTTGGTTGAAATATATGTAAATAAAGCAAAATAAAAGTAAAAATATTCATTTAGTTCTCTCTATACGTTCTATTGCCGGCAATCAGGTAAAATGCAAATGTTACTCATACGCCGCATTGTCCCGCCCACAGCACCCAAACTGGAACCCAAAAGGGGCGAGGGTTGAGCTACAAGTTTGGGTGAGGTGAAACTTTAAACAAACCACAAATTGGTACAAATGTCAGTTGTCAAAAACAATTATTTTGTGGGAAGTTTTAGTAACTTAATTTTGGCAAATATTTTGAGGTATAATAATTGTTTTTTACTTGTGCATATTTTTAGTTTATAAACAAAAAATTGTATTTTGTATAAAAAGAAAATTATTTACAAATTTCCCCACTCAAGAGGTCCCCTATATGGGGTGAGACAGCCATCCGGCAGCTTGAATAAAAAGTTAACAGGCCTTTTGGATTCTGTTCGGAGAGCTGCGATAATTCATCGAGCAAGTGTGACTTTAGGAAGTGGAATCTTTTTCTACCCAACCCTGGGCAGTGACAGAAAAAATGTTCCACTGTCGCCAGCTCCTTCTCATCGCCACAGCTTCTATAGAAGTTATGATGGGAAGCATTCAGCATGGTTGCATGATTCCCCACCGGATGACAATTGAGCCCTGGGCTCTATTCAGACAGCAAAGTTCCTTAATTCTTTTACTGCAGTATGTGGGCCAGGTTGGCCGCAAGATCCTAAGCGAAGTATATTTTGTATTCGCAGTTTGCAGCTGGCCATCGGTATACCCAGGTCCTCCTTGTCCTGAAGGAGAATGCTGGTAGTTCCTTGTCTAGCCAGCTCATCCGCAATACAGTTGCCCTCGATGTCCCAACGTCCTGGGGCCCATATGAGGTGAATTGAAAACTGCTCAGAAACAAGCGGCAGTTATTCGCTGATTTTATGCATGAAGTCATCGAAGGCACAGATGTCCTCATTCCGTATTTGTAAGTTTCTTGCTGTTGTCAATGCCTCCTGGAGAGAGCTCAGGGCTCTATTCAGACAGCAAAGTTCCTTAGTTCTTTTATGTCGGCCAGGTTCGCCGCAAGATCCTGCACGTGTTCGCTGTCCGATTCCACGTTTCCTTTGCACAAAGAACGAAGTTTATTTCGTATTCTCAGTTTGCAGCTGGCCATCGGTATACCCAGGCGCTCGTTGTCCTGAAGGAGAATGCTGGTAGTTCCTTCTCTAGCCAGTTCATCCACAATACAGTTGCCCTCGATGTCCCAATGTCCTGGGGCCCATCCTCCAGAGGCAAACGGCTGTTAATCACTGATTTTATGCACGAAGTCGTCGAAACTAGGGAGTTAATAGCCGCCTGGCTGTCCGAGTTTATACAGATGTTCTCATTCCGTATTTTTAGTTTTGCTATTGTTCTCAAAGCCTTTTGGATTGCAGTGACCTCTGCCTGAAAGACTCTTCAGTGATCAGTGAGTCGCAAAGCAGATCTGACGTTGAGTTCCTCAACATAGTCAACAGGCTTGGAACCATCCGTGCACAACTTTATCGAGTAAGCTGGGCCTGGTACCTAGACCCCTTTATTTATTTATTCATTGTGTGGCCATGACAACCCGTTCTCGGGTGACGGCCGACCTCAACAGCTCTCGCTAGGCGCCTCTGCTTTGCGCGCGCCTTCTTCCAATACCAAGGTTTTCCTCCACTTGATCTTTCCATCGGAGTCGTGGTCGTTCCCTTCGTCTTCCTTTGTCAGCTTTCGCTTCAAATACCTTTTTCGCTGGAGCATCGTTATCCATACGTACGACATGCCCGCAGACATTGTATTATGATGCGCTGGACAACATCTATGACGTCTTAGAGCTCGTACAGTTCGTGGTTCAGCCGTATGCGATAGTCGTCCTCAAAACGAAGGGGACCGAATCATTGTCCTTTTTCGTGTTGCGGTGATCGTCAACGTAAGGGGGTATTTTATCTGATGCTTTGGTTGTGGTTTTCATTGGATTGTTGTTTAACGAGGCGGGTGCCAAACCCTGCGCTCAACTCGCTGCTATGCTAAGATAGCTACTCAGGAGCTGCCGCGTGGAGGCTGTGCGTCAATTTGCATTCATTTGAGACAGAGATCGCTCTGGCCGTCGTCAGGTTGACAGCAATCAGAAGCTTTGCTCTGTACAAATGAAAGCCAGGCCCACCTAGACCCCTACAAGACCCCAAATCCTAGATCCGCAGCTGCAATAGGATGTTAATGTTCTAACATTATAGTAAAAAAAAAAAAATAAATAATTCCCTGTTAGACCCCTTGGAGGAGTGGCATAGGGGGTACCCATTAATAACAGTTCGAACAGAACAGGGACCTACAATCCGAACGGCGGTGGGTTTAATTAATTGAGACTTTCATGGCAAATAGCGTCTTTGAGCTAGCGATGCCAGTGCTAGGCAAATGCACCAGTGCTACTGCGGGGAATCGAACCACCGACCTTTGGTTTTAGAGGCGAGTACGCTACCACTTACGCCACCGACGGCCATCATTATAGTAGTTCCTTCAAAAGTAAGTTTGCAAGTTTGTCAAGCCAACATATGACGTCATAAAGACTTGGCTGCAACCAAGATTAGTCTTAAAAATGATTGCTACTCACAAATGCACAAATGTATGTGGCAACCCTCGTATGCACTTTGATTTGGTTAACAAATGTGCATGTGTGTGTGTGAGTGTGTGTCTTCTGTTTACACTTGGCTCCTGCTGTGCGCATTACAGTAACAACAACAAGAGAAAAGACACTCCTTTGGTGCTGCCACATGCTCGAGTTCGAATTGGGACGGCATAACGTGGTGGCAGCGTCCAAGCGATATTGCCACCCGGCAACCACTTTTCGTGGTCGTTTGAAGTTTTTATCCTTATTTATCTTCATAAAATATTCATGCACTTTGCTTTCAGCTGCTTTATGTCTGTGTGCGTGTATCTGAGTGTGTGTGTGTGTGTGAGGAAAGCCACTTGAACTTCGGCACTTAGCTCAGCTCAGAGCTCAGGGAGCTCCAGAGTGCTGTACCACCTGGACCAACGTCCCACACCTGCCAAGAGTTTCAGCATTGCCAGGTTGTTAAGTCCTGCTTCTTTTCTGGCTACCTTTTCAATTAAAAATTGTTTTTCACTACATTTGAGTTGATTGATTTTTAATTGATTGCAATTGAGTAAAAAGTGAGTAAGTCCCTCTACGCTACTCCTTGGCCATATACATATATACATCTACATATGTAAGTACATAAGTACGTATATAGCAATATATGCATATTAAGCACATAAGAGCTTTTAAAAGCAAGCAGTCGAAAAGCATTTTTAAGCAGCTACCAAACAACTTTTGCCACAATGCTTATTTATTATTGAAGAGCAGAAATTTGGCATTGCCAAAGACGGACAACCAGGGACCAGGAATCCTATTGCGGTCTTTAGACTTATAAATTCTTTATTTCTACCAAAAAATACTCCACTATGACGTATGCAAAGTCCAAAAAAACAAATTATTTTAAAACAAAACATGCTTAAGTGAATTTTAATTTGCCATAAACACTAAGCAAAGTGGGAGAGACAGAAGGGTTGATATGTGTGGGGGGCAGGGCGTTGGGGTGGCCAGCCATAAAAAACTTACGCCAAACTTTTTTTCAGCCTCTGGCTAAAGCTAAAAAGCAGCAGTTAGCAGGGGGGGGGCTTGGTAACTGGCTGGGCGGGAGTGGGTAACAACAACCCTTTGCGGACAACCCTTTGTCATGATATATTAGCAACATGCTGGCAAAATTGAAGTTAAGCAAGCAAAGTAATAATAACATGGCCACCCAAAAGTGTCTAAAAGGTAAAAACTTTGCTTGTAATCCCTCCTTCCCCAACCCAGCCAAGTACCTAACAACAATATCATTTACCTGTTTTTTTTTGTCGCTTTTAGTTTTAGTACTTTTGCGGGGCTTTTGTTTCGCTCCTGTGATTTGATTTTTTTTTTCCACCATTTTGTTTTGTTCTGCAGCTGACGCTGTTTTCGTTTTCTTTGATGGTTCGTCAAGTTCGTCAGTGTTATCGATAAATTATTGTAATGCTGTTGAAAAATAATTTTTCATTAAGTTAAAAATGATCGCTGTTTTCCATATTTTTTAACCTCGATACATCGATGTTTCGATACATCGAAGTTATTGTTATTTAACATTTCATAGAAAAATAACCGAAGAGATAATAATCCAAAAGGTTATACAAAAAAAAAAGTGGTTCAAATATAACAGGGATAGAGGCATCCATTATGGATGCACCACACATGGGTTACGGATAGCTACCAAAAAATCCCATAAAACGAGATAATTTGGATATTATCTAACAACCATTGGTTCGGGGTTTTATACCCTATACCGTATGGCAGAAAGGGTATATTAAGTTTGTGCAAGCCGAAAATGTATGGAACATATAGAAGGAGTCGTCGGAGACACCTCAAAGTTACCTAATATATGATCAGGGTGAATAGAGAAGTCGATATACCCATGTCCGTCTGTCCGTCCGTCTGTCTGTCAGTCTGTCTGTCTGTCTGTCTGTCCGAGTGAACGGATCCCAGAGATGGTAAGAGCTAGAGTTACCAAACTTTCACATTAGATCCCATATTAACCCATAGGAGACAAGTTTATTTTATTTTTTGATATCGGGGATAAATTACAGAGCTCCCATGGGGGTGTTTGAGACGACCTCGGAAAAAAAAAAATTTTAGATGAATAATTCGTTTGTTTATGAAGATTTTTAGACCACTTAAGCAATGTGCCAAATTTGAACAAAATCGGTTGACTATATCATATAGCTCCCATAGGTCCAATCTTCCAAAAAATCGATTTTTTAACAAAATTTGTTGTGTTTCGTTTGTTTGTTAAGATATTGGGACCAAATTTGACATTCGTGAGTATTTTATAGTTCCTAAGCACTGTACTAAATTTAATCCAAATCGGTTGACTAGATCATATAGCTCCCATAGGACCAATCGGTCCAAAAACACGTTTTCTATACAAAATTCGATGTGTTTTGTTTGTTTGTAAAGATATTTGAAATAAATTTGGCATTTACTGTGTCAAATTTTATTGAAATCGGTTGACTATATCATATAGCTCCCATAGGAACGATCGGTCAAAAAAAAATTTTTGCTTACTAATTCTTCTGTTTTTGGTTTTTTGTGAAGAAACCGAACTTTATTACAAGCTAGTGGTACAGGGTATCCTAAAGTCGTCCGCGCCCGACTTAACGTACGCCATTTTTTGAACTTGGATTTCAGCTACCTAGATCCACAAGGGGTTCCTCTGTCACATGTAAAGTTTACACCACTTTTTATTGGGAGCCTATGGTTGATAATAAAAAATGGTTCTGTTCCAGCCAGAACTGCAATCTCATAATCTTAAAACTAATTTGAGATCCATTTATTATGGTTATTTAATACAATCTTGTCAACGTTTTTTGATTCAAGCGAACTCCGCTTGTCGCTCACTAGATTGATTCGCTTTCTGTGGATGTTGCAGAAATTCAGAGTTATTTTTCGAAATTCAAATTAACGATGATCGATGATCGGGAAAAAACGATATAACATCGATGCAACTTCCAGCACTTATCTAAATCTAAAGCTATACCATGCACTTTATCAAAAAAAATTATGAATATATGAAAAGCGTTAAGAAATTTGTGGCAGACTATTCAACAGTTCAAAAGAACTTAATAAGTTTGTAGGAACTTTGCAAGAGCAAAAATACTTTTAAATCCCTATGCAAGTTTTTCGAAGTTTTAACTAAAATTTCTAAAAAATTATTGTGTCGGAAGGCCTAGCTTAAAAATCCATGAAATATATACTAGAGCTAAAAGAACTAGTTCAATGCATGAATTGTTTTTATAGTACTTTAAATAAGTTGTTTGTTAATTCTATTTATAAAAACTAAAAAAACTAATACTAAATTTTTTTTGAATTTCAAATCATTAACTAAGGAAAAGTTTTTCGAGAAAAATTTATGAAAGATTTTCTCAAATTTGCACAAATTTTTGTTAGGGAATGCATGACTTAAAGATCGATGTAGCGCATACTAAAGTTGTGAAGAACTAGTTCAGTTCATGAATAAGTCACTTTAAGCAAATAAACTATTCGTTGTTATATAAAAATTTGCTCAATCAAACTGTTTACTAAGTCTATTAACAAAAAAAAAAGAACTAGAAATTTATGAACTTCTTTAGTTTTTGACAATTTTTGAGGTTTGTTGTCTGAAAAAAAAATCATTACAAATTAGTTCTAAAATAAAAAGTTTTTATTATTTAAACAAAATCCTAATCGGCTTACTAGAAAATACTGCTTTAAAGATTTTGTCAAAATATCAAATCGATTGGATAAAAATGCAAATCGAAAAAAGAGGCGTTTCTATAAAAGGCACTTAAAGTTTTAAAATGCCTCAACCAGAAGCCAGACGCTTATAAATGGAGGAAAACAAATTTTTTTCGGAACATAATCTTAACCGAAATACCTACCAAAATCCTAAAAAGAAATTCAAAGTTTTTGAAGATTTTAAACAGCTGTTACCACTTATAACGGGTGATTCATTAAGACCTTTTTTTTTAATGATTTGGCAAATCCAAATTTTAAAGGAATGATGGGATCTTTATTTATGATTTCGAAAGGATATTTTATGGCATTTATTTTTTAAAAATAATCTAGTTCAAATGTTGGTCGCAACTGCGTTTTAAATGGTCCATCCTGAAGGTCCAATTTTCAATGACTCGTTCAAGCATTTCCTCTGGTATTTGGCCAATAGCACGAGTAATGTTGGTTTCCAAGGCCTCAATCGTTGCTGGTTTGTCCACGTAAACTGTTGACTTTACGTAACCCCAAAGAAATAAGTCGAGCGGTGTGATATCGCACGATCTTGGCGGCCAAGGTACGGGTCCCTTACGTGAAATTAATCTCTCACCAAATTGACCTCGCAATAGAGCCATTGTTTCATTGGCAATGTGAACCGGAGCGTCATCCTGTTGGAACCAAATGTCGTCGAGATCGAGGTCAACCTTGTTCAGACTGCAAAAATTGTTCGTTGCCATTCTTTGGAGTTGGTTCCCACTGGTCCAATCCACTGTTTAGACCTTGTTCTTTGGTTTCAGAATGTAGTGGTGGACCAAGTCTTCGTCAACGGTTCATGAATCGCACGCAAAAATTCGCTTGGATTTTGCTTATACAACGTCAAACTGGCGGTAGAAATGTCTCTTCGAATCAATTTTTGGTCGACTGTTAGCAAACGCGGCACCCATCTTGCGTAGAGCTTATTCCATACGGAAACCGTTGAGTGCAAAATGTTTTGCACACGTTCATATGAACATCATTACAGGTCTCAGCTATCTCACGCACTTTTAATCTGCGATCTTCCAGCACTATTTGATGGATTTCTTCGATCATAACTGGAGTCGTGACCTCAACAGGGCGTCCTGAGCGAAGATCATCAGAGGTGCTTACATGACCATTTGCCAATTCGGAATACTCAACAACTTAATGTTTGAACATGATGTCGAGGAGTCCACAGCGTTGAGTCCATCTCTTAATTAATTTCCTTCGCTTTAACCCCTTCAAATAGAAGTATTTGATGACAACACGATTTTCCAGTCTTCCATTTTCAAGAAAACACAGAGGCGTCTTGTTCAGTGTGCTCTCAACGCTAAACAACATGTTGATATAGACACAACGATATTTTTTTCCGTTCATTGATATTTTTATTTCGATTATCGAAAACATCGATGTTGGCCAACAACTTAAAAACTTTTTCATGTAGTCTGTTATATTACCATAATAATAAAAAATTATATCTGGATATCTGGAAGTTGTAAAAGTAAATTTTGACGATTTACAATATGTTTTCCATTTGATAGTGTTGCAGAAGCAGGAAAACGTATCATATTGCATATGAGGTATATCTGCCCAATCAAATCCAGTTTATTAGCTCATATCTATGAATAGTTTTTATTTTTCGAACTTTCTACTTGCCATCATGTAATGGCTTAAGTAATGCATGGAATGTAATCCCCACACATCTGGGGAATCATCTTACACTTGAACATTGTTTGTTTTTGCATTTCCCTTATTTACTTTCAAGAGGTTTCGATTACAATGGATTTATATATTAAGTTGATCACATGGTAATTATAGTTTATATAGCTTTGATTAGCTTTTGTGTAGCTATTTCTGAAACTATTTATTGTTGGGTTTAACTTTCGATGTATTTGTTACTTTTTTTTATCTGGTTTAGTTAGATAAAAGTTGACTCCAAAAATTTTATGCTGGTACAACATGGCGTATGAATGATGTGCATAATGTTTGGCGTACTTTCGCTTTGCACAGTGGGCTGAATGCTGAGCAAAACTGGTCGAAAGTTTGTCAGATGTGTCGGTCGTCATTCTTGTTCTCGGAACTGGGAACTCTCTCTGCAAGAGGTTGGTCGGTGTTACCTGGAATTTATGGCCAAACTGTCAATACTGTATGTGTGTGTGATTTTTTTTTTGCGCAATTTTTTATGCTCTTTAGTTATTCAGTTAAGGAGTTTATTAGCTAGTTGGGGTGTTTTTTGTGCTGTAAATACATAGAGAAAATTTTTTGAAAATGAAAATGTTGACCAAAGATTTTTCTGTGGAAGAATAGATCAAACACTGAGAAAAATAAAAATATAGATTTCATAATATTGACTACGCAGGATTTAAGAAAAACATCGTGTAAGCTTTTCCCCAAACTCAGGCTGACTGCAAAGCCCAAAAAGTGCTTTGCATATTTCTAAGAGTAGCTTGCTCATCACAAGAAAATAAATATATAATTTTCTGTTAAATTTTTTATATATATATTATTATTATATTATACTAATAAAAATTTTTCTTTTCAATTGGCAGAGAGCAAGTACTAACATAAATTTTTTGGTGTTGGATTAAAAAAATTCGAAAAAAAACGAAAAAAATAATTTGAATAACAATGCCGAACAAAAAGAAAGAGGTGCCGGTGCCTTCGGACAACTTATTTGACGAAGAAGGCAACGTCATTTGCCCGTTCGATAAAAATCATCGCATGCGACCTCATCGCCTAGTCACGCATATGCCGGCTTGCACAAAAAGAAATGCCCATAAGGGATATGCTAAATGCCCTTACAGCGATGTGCATTACTTTCCGGCCAATATCATCGATGAACATATCAAAATATGCGAGTTCCGTGTCGAAGAAGATGAATAGGCACACATACATCATCGATCACATAAACACACTCAAAACATGCATCATGGACATTACTAATTTTGAAAAACTCAAATATAAAGTTTTCATTTACTTTGAGTAACGTCACGCACATTTTTTTTTCCATTTAACAACTTGACACAGTAATTAAAAATTGTTTAAATCATACTTGACCCTTTTTGCCGAAATTTATCTATTTGTCATTCCATCACAGTATTATTTTTTGTAACGTAACGCCATAGCTTTGTTTATTTTTTTGAAATGTTAAAACCGATTGTAGTAATTTTTTTGAATCACAATAAATATATATTTTTTCTGTAGTTTCATATTTACTAATAAAAAAAATGAATGTTGTTAACTGAGTAACGTCACGCATTTTTATTTTTTTTTTTTCATTTAAAAACATGCCACACTAACTAATTTCTGCCTTATTGACCCAAATTTGCGTTTTTGTCATCCCATCACACTATTTACTTTTGTAACGTCACGCCAAACATAGCTTGGCTTATGTCTTGTAAAAGTTAAAGTCGATTGTAGTAATTTTTTTTATTCACAATAAATATATATTTTTTCTGTAGTTTAATATTTATTAATGAAAAATTGTTGTTAGTTTGAGTAACGTCACGCATATTTTTGCCATTTAAAGACATGCCACACTAACTTATTGCCGTCTTATTCGCAGCAATCACACTTTTTTTTTTTTTGTAACATAACGCCAAGCGTTGCTTTACTTATATTTATTTAACGATAAAACCGATTGCTATAATTTTTTTATTAACAATAAATACATGTTTAACTACAGATTTTTTAATAAAAATTGTTGTTGTTAATTTAAGTAACGTCACGCATATTTTTATCCTTTTAAAAACAAGCCACACTAACTAGTATCTACTCTTTACGAAAATTTCAGCGTTTTTGTCATTTCAACACACCAATATTTTTTGTAACGTAACGCCAATTACGCGTAATTTTGCTTATATCTTTTAGGCATTAAAACCGATTGTCGTAAATTTTTTACCATACTTAATTACGTGCCTAAAGTTTTTAAAAATGCAGCTCGTAACGTCACGCCAATAGTAGAATTACGTTTCTACGCGATTGTTGCAATTTTTTTGCTTTATCGTAACGTCACGCCAATAGTAGAATCATTTTCTATTCGATTGTTGCAATTTTTTTTACGATACTTAAATACGTGCATAAAGTTTTTAAAAATGTAGATTTTTGCTTTATCGTAACGTCACGCCAATAGTAGACGTTTAGTTTGCTCAGGTACCAATGAAACAAGTAGGAAATTTTTTTAATATTTGAGGGAGACTTTTGATAAGAGTTAAGTTTAGAATGGCTGCCTTCAAATATTATTCAAAAATATTAAAACTGTAAACTTTGAAAATTAACAGAAAGTGTTAATTTTAATTTTATTTTTCGTATAAATTGTGTTCTATGGATTTAGGAACTGCACGGTTTTAGCTAATATAGTGAGCCCGGCAGACGTTGTTCTGCCCAAACTTTTAGAATACTCTTAAATTGTATAAACATCGTAAGATTCTCTAGTTAGCTTATCTAGGCAATCATAAGATTTTTGGATGAGTTGACTTTCAAGACTCTCTAAAAAGCCGTATGGATGAACTTATGTATTCTTAAGAGAGCCATACAGAAACTACATTTCAACCCCTTGCGACCACGCTTCTGTCTGCACTTAATGTCCAATAACCGGTGTTGAAAAATTTTCTACCATATATTCATGATATTCACCAAAAATTTGTATATCTCACGAACCAATACACACAAATACATCGCAATAGGCTTAAAACCTCCGTATTGAGAAACTCTAACACACGCAAGAAGCATATTTGAAATTTTTGAACGCGTTCATGAGAACATCCGTAACAAGTAAAACAGTGGTTTCTTTTATATATATACATAGATGTCACGTCACGCTAGTTTACGAAATATTTCAATAGAAATGATAAAAGCCTCAATTCATCTATTTAGTTTCATTGCTATATATACAAAAAAAAAAAAAATAATAATAATCTCTTTCCGAGTTATTAGGTATACTAAAGTCGGTTTCTGAACCCCAGGAACTGAACTGCTTTTTTTTTGTTCCTGCTGCTTGTTTCGAGTCGACGCTTTGCTGCTCGCATGAATTATGATAGCAAGCAGTGCAGCAAACTCAAACTCGATAGTACGGAATAGAATTATAGCAGACTGGGCGGAGGGAGGGTCCTTCGTTTAAGGGACACATGTCGTTATGTGTTGGCTGACAGCAGTTGTTATTGTTGTTGTTGCTGAAGGATTTCTTGGCTGGGGCGGTGTGTAAGCAAGAAAATTGTTTTTGAAATGGCTAACAGGCTATTAGCAAACAAACAAAGAGAGTTTTCCCAGCTACACTCGGGTTTGGTTTGGTTATGGGTTAGGTGAGTTGAGGCGAGTTGAGGCATAGCATCAATCAAGCAGCTTTTCCACAATTTTCCACATTTTCCAGATTTTTTTTTCTCTTTTTTTTTTGTTTATTTTGGATATCAGTTTTTTTTGGGGGGGGGCCACAATTCATTATCACCGTTGTTAGTTGTTGCTGTCAAAATGGCTGCGAGTTACCGTTATGTGTACAACTGTTGCTTGCTTTTTTTTTGTAGCGCTTGTTTGGTCTAATATAACTGTAACTAAGCATTTACAGCTTGCGCATGATTTATGACGTCAGAGCAGCATATAAAAGAAAAATCAAAAGATTATACGCTCCAAAAAAAAACAAGATTACTGAACTGTACAGTGGAAAAAAAGTCTGGTTTTTTGAGAGCTGGAAATTAAGAGCGGTTTAAATTTATCGAATACGATTTTTTAATGGTAACACCTTAGTGAAGCAGATAAAAAATAATTTTTAAATCAATTTTTAAGGAAACTATTTGTTTATTTAGAGCTACAAAAATGAAAAATTTCAAACTAATGGAATACAATATGGCGCCTATACAGAGCTACGAATATATGTCTTATTTTCGAAATAAAAATACGTTTGCATTAGGGATGCGCGATACTGATCCGATATTTTGAAAATCGAAATTGATACTAAATATTCGATACGAGTATATGTCTAATTTTCGAAGTAAAAACACGTTTGCATTAGGGATGCGCGATACCGATCCGATATTTTTAATATCGTGTATATCGTAATTGATGCTGAATATGCGATACCTATACTTTGGTTTTCGATTAATCTTCGATCCGATACCAATTTGCTCAGTATCGGTATCGAGTAAAAATTCGTGGATGCCCATGCGATATTCCCGTCTAGCTGGCGCCATTTTAAAAAAGTAATAAAGTTAACCTCTGAGTGTAAATAAGAAATGGTTTCTATTCTTCTGGTTTTTCTTGAAATTTTTGATTTCCTTTTCGTTTTCCATTTTGTTTAATTCTTCTTGAAAAAAGTAAAAACTCGATACCGATACCGTCGATATCGATTGAATTTTTTATAGCTCACTCAATACTTCGATACGATTTTTTTCTTTTTTGTTTTCCATTTTCTTCTTGAAAAAAGTAAAAACTCGATACCGATACTTTTGGGCCGAATCGAATCGGATCGGTTCCGAATTTTTTTTTGGCATTCTTAATACTTCGATTCGATTTTTATACCCTGTACCGTATGCTACCAAGGGTATATTAAGTTTGTGCAAGCCGAAAATGTATGTAACATATAGAAGGAGACGTCGGAGACACCCCAAAGTTACCTAAAATATGATCAGGGTGAATAGAGAAGTCGATATACCCATGTCCGTCTGTCCTTCCGTCCGTGTGAACGCCTAGATCTCAGAGATGGTAAGAGCTAGAGTTACCAAACTTTCACATTAGATCCCATATTATTCCATAGGAGGCAAGTTTATTTTATTTTTTTGATTTCGGGGATAAATTATATAGCTCCCATGGGGGTGTTTGAGACGATCTCGACAAAAAAAGCGTTTTAGATGAATAATTCGTTTGTTTATGAAGATATCGTAACCAAATTTGGTATTCGAAAGTTTTTATAGTTCCCAATCATTGTACCAAATTTGATGAGGTTTATTCTCTATTATCTATTTAACAGATATTAAGATCCCGAGTAACAAAATACTCAGGGAAATAATTATTTTTTATTAAATAAAAACTAGCTTTTTAATGTTGTTAAAATCTAAATATTTTGTTTCCTCATTTTTGGTACATACGGTTTTTGTAAAGAAAAGTCGCAACTAATTAAAATTTGACTTAAAAAAAGCTAGATCTAGTCTTTATTATTTTTCCAATATAATGGCAAAAAGCTGCTTGTCAAGGCTATACAGTAAACAATTTACTTTTAAAAAAAAAACTAATAAAATATTTGTTTGTTACATAGTAATATATTAACAATAACTAAATGGTAGACTAATGTCTTTAAATCAAATACAGGATTAAAAATGTAAGAATCTATTCGCAAAACTATATTCGTAAAAGCTACATCTTAGGGCAACTACTGTTTAAACCCATTGTGAATTAAAAGCATTAAAAGCTTAAAATTCGTACATCTGCAAATATAATATGCTTGCGCCATCTAGCGCCCAAATAAATAATGACCAAAACCAAATGTCAAGAACTCGAATACAGTTGGTTTAAATTTATGTCAATAAAATTTACTATCCCAAAGTCAAGTGATTTAAATTCACTAAATTTTGACGAATAGCTGAGAGAATAAAAATAACATCTGGATGACATTGAGTATCAAAAAAGAGTTTTCTAGCAAAGCCAAATAAACTTATAACGCTTTTTAAAACTCACAAAATCTCGAAAATTTAGATATTAGAGATTTCAGCTAAGTTCCCATATCTTCACTCAAAGTGTAACTAATTAAGGGTAACCAAGTAACCAAACTTTCACATTAGATCCCATATTATTTCATAGGAGACAAGTTTATGGTTTTTTTTTGATATCGTGGTTAAATTATATAGCTCCCATAGGGGTGTTTCAGACGACTTCGAAAAAAAAAGTTTTTGATGAATAATTCGTTTATTTTTAAAGATATCGTAACCAAATGTGGCGTTCCAAAGTTGTTTATAGTTTTCAAGCACTGTACCAAGTTTGAACAAAATCGGTTGACTATATCATATAGCTCCCATAGGGCCGATCTACCAAAAAATCGATTTTTTAACAAAATTTGTTATGTTTCGTTTGTTTGTTAAGATATTGGGACCAAATTTGACATTCGTGAGTATTTTATAGTTCCTAAGCACTGTACTAAATTTAATCCAAATCGGTTGACTATATCATATAGCTCCCATAGGACCGATCGGCCAAAATAACTTTTTTAAAGAAAAATTCGCTATATTTCGTTTTTTAATAAAGATATCGTAACCAGATTTGGCGTTTGGAAATTTTTTAGACCACTTAAGCAATGTGCCAAATTTGAACAAAATCGGTTGACTATACCATATAGCTCCCATAGGTCCAAACTTCCAAAAAATCGATTTTTTAACAAAATTTGCTGTGTTTCGTTTTTTTGTTAAGATATTGGGTCCAAATTTGACATTCGTGAGTATTTTATAGTTCCTAAGCACTGTACTAAATTTAATCCAAATCGTTTGACTAGATCATATAGCTCCCATAGGACCAATCGTTCCAAAAAAACGTTTTTTATACAAAATTCGATGTGTTTTGTTTGTTTGTAAAGATATTTGAAATAAATTTGGCATTCATATCTTTTTTAAGGTATTTAAGCACTGTGTCAAATTTTATTGAAATCGGTTGACTATATCATATAGCTCCCATAGGAACGATCGGTCGAAAACAAATTTTTTGCTTAAAAATTCTTCTGTTTTTGGTTTTTTGTGAAGAAATCGGACTTTATTACAAGCTAGTGGTACAGGGTATCCTAAAGTCGTCCGCGCCCGACTTTTTTTAATAAAGATCGATAATTTTATCGATTATTATATATTTACTTATCTCTTTAAATTTATTTCCAGCTTTATTTTTACATTTTAATTTTTTTTTAGCATACTGTTTTTATTTTAAAGATCGATAAATTTATCGATTATTATTTATTTACTCATCTCTTTATATGAAGCTTTATCTACAACTTTTTGCTTGATTTTGTGCATTCTTCATATAAAGACCAAATTTGTAAACATATATAACGACAATTTCTCTCAGTGTAGCTGCTGTTCGTATTGTTGGCATTTTTTTTGGGGGGAAATGTCCAAACTGTCAAATATATTTCAACATGTTTGCAGGCGCTTCAAATTAAATTAACTTTAGTTGGGATACATGCAGACAAAATTAAAAAAAAAAGAAATATATATATATAGTTACATAGCTACTATATATTTATACCTTCAATTGACAAAAAAAACTTCTACGTTGGTCTGCCTTCAATTATATATAAGTTCCTCTAACTCCGGGTCTGCCTGCAATCACTTGTATTATTACTCTATTATTGATTTGTTTTGGTTCACGTTGTTAGTCGGGCATTTTTGCACTGTGCTTACTTTTCATGCTGAATTGGGCATTTTTGCCTTTTTGCCTCGTTGTCAGTGTTGCTTACGTTCCTACTCGGGCATTCGCTGCTTATAAGAATATAAGCCTAAATCCAACTACTTCTCTGGGGTTAGCCTATTCGATCATTACATTGGAACTATGAATTCTTGGTCTCATGACTCAAGTTTCGAATGAGTGCATTTTTTGATAGTTGCCCTTTGACTTCCAAAAAATATTACTTAGCCAACTATAACGGCCATATATATTTACTTACTATGTACTTATTAATTTTATATGCATATAAAATACTCCATTTGTGTGGAAAATTTGATTGCATATACCTAAAAAATATGCAACAGTTTTCGCTCTCCCTCTTAATTTGCTGCCTCTCGAATTTTATCTCTCTTTTGCATGCACTCAAACTATTCTAATTTCAAGTGGCCCCCCCTATATACCTACCTATATACGAATATAATGGCGTGCATATTACGCATACGCCGTGTTGCTCAACTATTCAAGCGTGGAAAAATTCATGAAGCGCCATCAGGCAAAATTTCCAGTGCTAAAATCAAATTTTACGGGTTTGTTCGTGTGTGTTCAGGGGCGGGGGGGTGTGTAGCTACTTGGGTGGTTCTGTTTGAGAAAAAAAAAATATAGAAAAAAACTAATTAAACTTGTGCCATTTACCGTTTTCAGTTTGTGGGAATTGTATAGAAAACTGACGGGCGGAGGGGGCGACGCATAATGGAAACAAGAAAATGTGGCAGCAGTCTAAAATTGGAAAGAATTGTTATTATGCGCTTTCAGAATGGGTAGCATTCATCAACACACGTACACACGGAAAAATCAATTAATATTTGCCGCACACACTCATAAGCGCACACACACACACACACACATCATAAAGGCAAAAATTAAATAAAAAATGCATCGGGCATGAACGACTTTGCTATACTCTTTAGTCTCAAAATCCCACTAATCCTGCGAAGCTTACGCCTATCCGACACCTGTAGACGCGTCCGATGGGAGACAGACAACTTCCATAGGGCGTCAAATATTGACGATTCTGTAGGTTGCCAACACTGCTACCTTAGCTTGATGATAGAATCCCTAACCACACTTCCCAGTAGGTGTCTTGTCTGTTTTGGTTCGCGAATGGTATTTCATTTCTTACTGATCCTGCCGAGCTTACCCCTATCCGAAGCCTGTGGTCGTGTCCGATGGGAGAAAGACAACTCCCATAGAGCGTCAAATATTGAAGATTCACTGGGTTGCGAACCCTCCTACCCCAGCTTGGTGATAGGATCTCTATCTGCACCTCCAAGCAGGTGTTTTGTCCGCGAGTGTCATTTCATTTCCCACTGATCCTACCAAGCTTACACCTATCCGACGGCTGTGTACTTGTCCGATGGGAGACAGACAGCTCCCATGATGCGTCAAATATTGACGATTCTGTAGGTTGCCAAATCTCCTACCGTAGCTTGGTAATAGAATCCCTAACTGCACTTCCAAGTACGTGTCTTACCTGTTTTTTGTTCGCGAATGGTATTTCGTTTCTTACTGATCCTGCCGAACTTACCCCTATCCGACGCCTGGGAATTAGTCCGAAGGAGATATACAACTCCCACTCCGATTAGAGACAGACAACTCGTCAAATATTGACGATTTAGTAGGCTGTGAACCCTTCTACCCTAGCTTGGTAATCGAATCCCTATCTGCACCTCCAAGTAAATGTTTTGTCCGCGAGTGTTATTTCATTTCCCACTGATCTCGCCAAGCTTACCCCTATCCGACGCCTGCAGACGGGTGCGATGGGAGACAGGCAACTCCCATAGAGCGTCAAATATTGACAATTTAGTAGGTTGCCCTATCTGCACTTCCAAGTAGGTGTCTTATCTGTTTTGATCCGCGAGTGGTATTTCATATCCCAATGATCCTTACCAGGATCAGCTTACCCCTATCCTACACCTGGGTACATGTTCGATGGGAGACAGACAACTCCACACGGAAAGTCATGAAAGCTAGATAGAACTTTCGCATGTTCCTGAGATCGATGTCTATCGAAGTACATGGTACTACTCTTATCCTCTTCAGGCTTTCTTCCTGCTTATTACATGTACTCAAACAATTTCAATAGAACCCTTCCAACAAGCTAAAATCATGTAATGCGCTGCTAACCATATGGTAACAAAAACAAAAGGCGTCTCCTTTGCAGCTGACAACCCCCAACCGACTGGGGGGTGTGAGGGAGTTGTGACGACTGCTGGCTAGAACACTTTCACTTTATTAGAGAACGCTGCTTGGAACTTATTAAAACGGTACAGGAAAAAAAAGCAACTCTGGTCATGTAGCGCTGATTATAATGCGACAGAGAGCGGGTGAGAGAGACGCTTCCTTATCCCAGATGCTGCTTGTGTAGTGACCTGAGCACGTGGTTGGTGTGGGGTGTGGTTGGGGGGGTTCGTAAAACAAATGAAAACCCAAATTATTTTGACACCATTACCGAAAATTTTCGCACACACATAACCAACACACACACACACACACACACACGCACGCACATGCTGGCTAGACAAGTTAACAGGAGAATCCTCTATGACGGCATTTTGGGGGCTGGAACTAAGGCGGCAGACATGGCAACATATTGTGCCATGTTTTATGCAACAATAACAACAACAGACAGTCGTCGGGCAGACAGACGTAACAGACATCTCTAGACAGATAGACATACAGTGGCAAAGTGGGGTGCGGTGGGGTGAGAGCAGAGTGGCTGGCAAGCCCCCGGGCACATGGAAAATTGTTGGGGCCGTTGCCGGTGTCGATGGCTGGGTTTTTGGAGCTGTATCGTCGTCATACCCACACAACGCTTCCCACTGAAACTGTCTGGTCGGTTTGGTTGGGTTTGGTCTGGTTGTCCTGGTCTGGTCTGGATGGTCGTGTTGTACGTGCGTCGCGCGCTCTGCTGCAAATTGCCAGTTAAAATTTCTGACATGTCAGCACACGCCATCATACAGTGGGCAAAAGATCATAAAAAATGGCAGACTGAGCGTTAGGAGAGAGCAGGAACAGAGCTCGGATCTGCCGTATGCTAGTTCAAAGATACAACTCGATTTAATGCTTTTGCAAATTTTATCAATTTTATTTATTCAAATATTTGATTTGTTTCAAATATGTGCGCTCATTTTCGAGCACAATTGTACCACTGTGCAGTGAAGTGCTAGCTTTTGGTGTGGCATGCACGTCGGCCCGACAGGAAATCAACAATGGCACGCTTTGTCATAGGAAAAATGGGCGACATGTGTAGCTATTGGTACTGGATGGACTACACTGCCACGCCTCGAACGCCCCTGTAGCCCGCTGAAGCCTGTGAACTGCAGCTACAGTTTCAGCATTGACAAGATTCTAATTGAAAGGAAGCTGCTGCAACATTTTCTATAAAACACACACCCTGCTACAATCGACAAAGGTGTCAACGTCATCGACGTCGTCGTCGTCGTCAGCGTCATTATTGTCTACGTCATCATCATGATTTAGTCTCTACTCTCTCTACCCCTTCAGTACACTTTGTAGCTCACTTTGTCACTTTGTGTGTCTGAGCTCAACTCTCGAACGTCTTGTTTTGAGCTTTGTCTTGACTGTTGTCAAACCCTTGGCCTCCATGACACTGTTAGTTCAATATAACGTATAATTTTGACAAGTTTCCCATAAGCTTCCGAGTTGTTGCTGCAGCTGTATCTGCAGCTGTAGCTTTGTATCTGTATCTGTATCTTCTTAGCTGGTTCTTTGGTTCTCGTGTTGTTTATTTGCTGTGTGTGGCCCGCATCAATGCAATTTGTATGGCCAGGTTAAGCTGGTTCTTGGCTGTGCAGCTCAGCCATGCAAATACAACTGATACTAGGATGCGGCGGATACAGGTATGGCCAGTTAACCAAGTGAGCCGGATACTGAACAACTGTTTGACTCCGAAGCCTGCAATTGACTTGAATATTAAATATTATCTTTAGCTGCAAATAGTTCCAGAGCATATGAGTTAATTGTAGGCGAACTGTAAGCAAAACTGTTGCAAGCATTGAACCCTAAAGCAAGTTAATATTTAATATTTAGCTTTCCTAAGAGCTGTAGTATAAACTCCGTTGATTTTTTGAGTGTCGTCTGTAAGACACTGCTAATTAAAAGTTTGTGCACACTTGAGCAAATACTTAAGAAACCTAACAGCTATTCCCACAACTCATTAAGTTAGTTAAATTGGTTTCTAACTCTTCTGTTCGTTGAGATTTCGTTGTTCAGACAAACAGACTGACTTGGCTTGATATGATAACAATCAGCATTTTGTCATAAACTAGTTGTGGTGCTACAAATGCCCGACTCAAGATGCACACTTTGAATTTATATCTTAATTTAAGGAGCGTTAGTCTGGTGGAAAGCGGCTAGCAGCAAATCTCATCTTTATCGCTCGAATCCGGATCCCTACGATCTACATCTAAGGCTGCTTTATATGTTATTCTGAACCTGAAATCAGGCAGCTAGAAGTGCAGCAAGACTCCGGTCGCTGAATTTTCTCATGCCATTCACTTGGGATCGCAGCTGTATCCCATTTGAATTAGGCGTACTTGTTCCTTTAGAAATGACAAATTTAATGCAGTTTTTCCGGAGAGAGAAGATTGGAAGCAAAAAACCCAAGCTGCGATCTACATTGATTGTACAAAGACGAATAGAGGCATTGGAGCAGACATCTTCTCTACAGAACTTTCGTAGAAGCTTCCCTACTGGTGTAGCACTTTTCAAGCCGACTTATATTCAATCTGGGAATCGAATAGACTTACGAAGGTCAAGACAGGAAATCTTAGCTCTGACATCGCATACCTAGCGCTCAACCGTTTCACTCAATCACCCTCTGTTGGGTATTTGGGCACTACAGTGCCCCTGGTAATGAGGCTTCGTCATGGCGGAGCAAGCCACGAACGGTTCAGCACTGCCAGGTAACATTGCGATTACGGACTTTCATTCAACCTCTCCGACTGGTGTACCGTTTTTCAAGCGAAGATATATCCAGTCTGGCAAGCGGCTAGACCTATTGGCATCTTGGGCGGAAGTCCAAGGAACATTGTAATTCTTTTCGATAGTCGATAGGCTGCAATTAAAGCTCTCACATCGCATACCATAAAGAGTAAACTGATCCGTAGCACGACGCTAGCCCTCAACCGTATCCATCACCACTCAATAAACCTCTGCTGGGTTCCGGGTCACTCAGGTGTCCCTGTTAATGAGGCGGTTAACAAGCGCCCCAGGAACGACTCAGCGCTGCCAGCTAACTTTGCGGTTACGGACAAAGAAAGATCATAACAGTACGTTGTATCGCAGATCAGGGAGACGGCCAGAGCTCTGACGGAAAGAGAATAAGTTACGGGGTCGGGTTGTCGGATCTCCCGAGCGCTCTGGACAAGCTATAATCCAAAGCGAACATCTGAACTCCTGCTGAATTCCACTAAAACAGGATCGTGTTGGTGGTAGAAGCTGTAACGATTGATGAGAGGCTGCACGTCCCGCATCACGACTTCTGCCGCAGCTGCGGAAACGTTGAAGAGACAAAAACCCTCCAACTTTTGCTATGCGACTGCCCGACTCTTCTAAAAAGACGAACTCACATTCTGGGTAGACCATTGTTTGAGCATCTGGGTAGTCTGTCTTATGTGTCCATAGCGAATCTGGCTGCGTTTGTCGAGTCCTCAAAATTCTTTTGCAATAAGAGAGACTCAGATTAGGGATGACCTACAGTTTTGATCCAGCTCCCTCCTACCTTTACCAATTCCTATCCTCCTTCTCTCACAAATTGTCAACACTTTGAAGCTCATGGTCTCTAGGTGATCATAGTCGCTGGCTGAGCTGCCTAATCAAGCTAAGCAAAACCATACTTTAAAGACCTCAGCAGTCTGGCGGATGTGTCTATAGCGGATCTGTCCACTTTTGTCGAGTTTTCCAAATAGTTCTGTAAGGCGAGGGACTTAGCTGACCAGCAACGCTCAGCAGCTCGTCTTGCTCCATCCCTCTTCCCGTTGTTTCACAATGGAACTCATGGTCTCTGGGTGATCTCAATTATCGATAAAGCTGCCTACTCAACCTAACCTAACTCACATTCTGGGTAAACCATTGGACCTCATGGTTTCTAGGTGATCTCAGTCGCTGGCTGAGCTGCCTTATCAAGCTAGCCTAAGCTAAACCATTCTTTAAACACCTGAGCAGTCTGGCGTATGTGTCTATAGTGGAACTGTCCACTTTTGTCGAATTTTCAAAGTAGTTCTGCAAGGCGAGGGACTTAGCTGACTAGCAATGCTCAGCAGCTCCTCTTGCTCCATCCCTCTTACCGTTCTTTCACCTTGGAACTCATGGGCTCTGATTGATCTCAATTATCGATAGAGCTGCCTGCTCAACCTAACCTAACCGACTGTTGTTAGGTCTGCGAAAACTTTCGAGTGTCTTATTTTGAAAAATGTTGCCTAAGAACAAACTCATATGAAGCTGTGACTCAGCCAAAGTCAGTCAATTCAAGTTAAATTAAATAAATCAATCAATCAAGTCAGTCAATCAGCCAGTTTGTCAATTGGACGCTTGGCTGGATCAAGCTTCTTAAGTGCCAATTGTCAACGCCTGCGCTTGGCTTAAAGCCAACTCTTAAGACTCAAGTATTTAACCTTGTCCGGTTTTTTTGTTTTGTATTATCTTCTGTATGGAAAATATTGTTATTGAAAACTAATTGCCGACAAATATCAGAAATTTTTAATACAAAACACGCGCTGGTTGAACAAGGTCAAAAATTATTTCATAAACATGAGGCCTGCCAAAAGTCAAGAAAGAAAGAAATACGTTCATACCTATGTAAAGTGCATTCAGGGTTTCGAGAAACGAAGGTGCTACCAACAAAAAAAGTGTGTACATGCATACGTAATATAAAAATGCGGCCCCGCTTTGGGCGCTCAAGTATGCAAAGCACAAAGCGCGTGCAATAAAAGTCAAGAGCAAAAACAATAAGTAATACAAATACCAAAATTATCAGAAAAAAAAAAATGAAAACTATACGCACTTGGGAAGCCCATCAAAAAAAAAATTTATTTTTGGGTACTACTCTGAAGTACATCAAGCAAATGTGATATAAAATGTCATTGAGGTGTCAGTAGTGTCTCTTTAACTTTAACATTAAAGTGTGGTTCAAGTTGTCTCGGTTGGCTCGGACTGATTTCTGCTGCCCAGACCTCCTCAAGCTGTCCCACTAACCCTCACTCGGTCTTTACGTCATTTTATCCACACTTGACTTTGAATGAATGAATTAAAGTGCTGAGCATTATTTTGTCTTCTGCTTGATTTGTTTGACAGTTTCCGTTTCATTTGCTTCATTGAGTGCATCCGAATATGTTTTATGGTAACCCTCCCAAAATTGGGTTGGCTAAAAGCTTGAACTTGAGTTCTTTAAAGATTATAAACAAATTGAGTGCAGCGCCTACGCACAGTTCTCAAGAAAAACCCATAGTAAATTTCTTTCAATTACGATTTACAAAAAAATTAAGTGCTGTGCCAGAAATAACTTTCAAACGAATTTAATACCAGTTAGAAGTCAGTTTCTTTCTTGAGAGCCTTCAAGATTTGCGGCTTGGGCGTTTTGAAGTACTCTACTAATTTGTAGCGCCTATAAATAAAACAAGTCGTTGTTTTTTTTCCTTCTCGTAATGACGCAATATCATTATCCAATTTTGGAGTGTCTTTATATGTAAAGTACTTAAGCACCTACAAGAAATGACTTCATTCATAAAACAGACCAAAATATTTTAATTCAGGAGTTTCAAATCCGGTTAGACAACATTTTATCAACACGCTATGAAATTACTTTTTCATTATATTCTTGAATCTTCCAATTTCTTTGAAAGTTGACTTTTAAACTCAGAAAGTTGATGGAATCTCTTCAAAGAAAATCTAACAATAATATTTCCAAAGAGAGTTTCACAGCTAAAATATGCAATCATGTTCATATTCCGCCTGAATGCGCTCTCCCGAATTTTTAGCATCATGTTCCTATCTCATTGCGTTCCAATAAAAATTTAACGCCGCTATAAGCACAGCTCACAATCGGAATCGGAGCAGGAGATATCGGTTGCAGTAGAGATTCTGTTGTTGGGTTTAACAACTCTAGTACCTACAGCCTCTTTGGTATTGGATCTATCCAAGAACCATTGTTGCCGCCGGAGGTCTTTTCAGGGGCTGCCTCCAGCCCAAGTTCCCTCCTTGGGAAAAAAGCTATAAATTTCATGTTAATCTTACGAGCACCTCCAGCGCAGATCTTTACGTTTATAAACACGATATTTCCATTGTCATTTAGTAAATTTAGTTAGGAGTAGTTTCTAAAAGTTCGAAGCTTCAAAGACATCCAAGTTTGACAAGTCTAGATTGAAATCTCTCAAAGAATAATATTAAACTGGCGGCCAAAATTTTGAAATGAACTGGCTAAAGTTCAGAGCCTTGGAAGTCAAGACATCCAAGAACTTTTGAGTTTCCTGGAAACATATGTAATAAATAGCGGCTACTAAACCCAAAAAGTCACTGCTAAGGTTTTTAAATATCAATAAATCTTTTTTCTGTAGTTTTGAGTTTAAGCTCAATTTGTTAAAACGCGTAAAATATCGTATTGTAGCAGGGGAGGATCTACGGAGGTGGTTTTCAGGTTCGTAGCCCCCCGTCCCAAAAAGTTTGAAAAATGGGTTTAAAGTCTTTTGCGAGGTCAGATATACATACTCTTCAAAGTAAAGAACTTTTTCCTGCACTGTAGGTAGACAAGACTTTATATAAAAGACTCGTCGAGATGACAAAAAAAACATATTGTGCCCAAGTCTGCGCTATTAAAGTGGGTCAACCAGACTCTTTGTTGCAACATTGTAAATCTGGGTCAGCTGCGCACTAGAGCCATATACTGTCAGCTCCTGCACAGCCAGTTCCCTCAGTCTTTGGCAATTCACAAAGATCACTTCTATACCAATCTAGAATTCAAGCACTTGAAAAACTTTAAACTGCTCCAGGCCGCATTTGAAAGCCTGCATATAGATCCACATATACCTGTTCAAGCGCTCATGGCTGGCAAGAATAATCTCGAGTTCTTAACGTGGTTCTCAAAGTTCCATAAAGCGAACTACAGTGGAAAGAGCTATGATGCGTTACTGAAACGAAAAAATGCGCCAATTGGTTTGCCAGAGTCAAAACATATTTGGCAACAGTCAATGCAGGGTGATCCCATAGCTTCCGTCTTGCCCGTCTTTGAGAAGCCACCTGGTTTTAAGCGTAGGTATACAAATGTGCAAATAGTTGAGTGGAAGTTGACCCCTAAACAAGAGATACTTAAGAACCGTTCCAAAACTGATGTCATAGAATGGTCATGGATACGCTTTGTAAAATCATATATTGAAAAGGGATCAGAAGCAGAATTCATGGACTTATAAGCGTTCGAAAATAAGAAAATTTAAACACCAAAGTTTTGTTTGCTCCTGAAATGAGTTGTTTACCAGGACTCATTCATTCTTAACACCTTGGAGCTCGCTATATTTTTACTACTTGGACCTAAAAGACCATTATAATTCCCTCCAATTTATGTTCAAAAATAAATATTTTTTTATACAAATTTCATAAAGATCTGAGCTGAGCACTACAAGCGATGCCAAAGCGCATGAGAAAATTTGTAAATATCAATATCCAAGATATTAAAACAAGTAAATAATAAAATTATTTTATATAAGTATAGTAAAAAGAAAGAAAATACGTTTTAAAATTGATTTTAGCTTGTGCTATAAGTAGCAACTTTGTTTTAAACTAGTTGTGAATTATAAGCGATAGGTTATTAAAATATGGCCTTAATGCGAGACATATGAGAACCGAGGGCGATGAACGCCAAATTTTATTTTGCTCCAAAAATAGAACGGCATGGAATGTTTCCAAAACTAAAATGTATCAAAGGTCTTTAACCGAGCTATCGTGCGCGAGGCGCCCATTATAGAGACCTTCTAAGTTTTTAGTACCAATTTTGTAGTACGATTGTCTTTTATTTCAATAAAGGCCTCAGTCTCGGCTATTAGCTCTTAACCGGCGCTTAATTTCTTTTCATCGATCATTCTCTTGAGATCTGAGGACAGCAAAAAGTCACTGGGTATCGGATCTGGAGAATTCGGAGGTTGCGAAAGTAGTTCGAAGTCGTGCAATTTGCCCACATCTTTATATATATATTTATATATTACATATATATAAAGTTTTGTACTTGTTTCTATTTATAAAAGGAAGATTTAGCTCTTAAGCTCTCAATCGGAATTGGAGAAGGAGTTGAAGAAACATTACAGACCCAGCTACTTTGAGAAAAGATGAAACTATAATTTATCATTTCATTCCATAAAATTTCCTCTGCAGCTTATTCTAGTTGACACGAAATATTAACCTACGTATAAAAGTGTTTTTTAGGGTTATTTTTTAAGTGTCGTGAAACATGAAAGTTACATAAGCTTTTTTTTCAATTTTGATTTTTATACCCTGTACCGTATGGTCCAAGGGTATATTAAGTTTGTGCAAGCCGAAAATGTATGTAACATATAGAAGGAGACGTCGGAGACACCCCAAAGTTACCTAAAATATGATCAGGGTGAATAGAGAAGTCGATATACCCATGTCCGTCTGTCCGTCTGTCCGTCCGTCCGTCCGTGTGAACGCTTAGATCTCAGAGATGGTAAGAGCTAGAGTTACCAAACTTTCACATTAGATCCCATATTAGATGTTAGATGTCCCTCCAATGAAGATGTTAGAATGTGGCAACGTCAAACGCTGTTTCATATTCCATGCGTTCCGCTTAAGATTAGTCATAAGAATTATTACTTCTGATTAAAGACCATCTTGAGTTTGGTTTTAACTCTACCGTACAAACTACAGTCTTTAGTAAACTGAATATTTCTGGTCATCTTTATGCTCAATCAATCTATCTTATCTATTCATATTATTCGTTTACAAACAAGTGTTTTGCCCCCGTATACTTGGCATATTGTACGCTCTCATTGGCATACTCACAATCTACTCGATAGATAAATACCAGCCAAGTCATCCACTATATAGTAAACACTTTACGTAAGTCCTTGTATATACGAAAAGCAACCTATTATGATAATTGTGCCCACTTCAATATAGCCTTACAAAAGAACATAATAAATATAACTAAAAATAAAAATAAAAAAATAACTTGAGATTTCTACTGATTCGTATTAAGACATTTTATTGCTTTTACTCATTCTTTTGATGACGTTAACAATCAAATCTCGACTGTCATAGTTTAACTATATCATATCATCTATGTAGCATGATTATCATAATCATCGTCATTGTCATCGTCATCGTTATCGTTATCGTCATCATTATTACGCTAGTGATTACCCCAGCTCAAGTAGCAGCGACCTTGATATGCCAGTTCTACATAGTATACTCAACTTCTTCAGACAGCTTGAAATGACTGCCTTATGCGTTGTATCCCCCCGCCCGCCACCAAATCGTAACTTCTTGCCCTTAAGAGCGTCCCCCGCCCAAAGTCGCCCTGCTTTGTTTTTATTGTTCTCTGTCACTCGGCGATTTGGCGCACATTGATAAATGACGCGCACTCGACACATGCAAAAGGGGGCGCCCCACGTTGGGCGCGTGGACTGTGGCAGCATTAGCGTGGGGAGTGACTGGGAGGGGGACTTCACTGAATGCTCAGCTAATTTCATGTGACAAATTCTCAAGCTACATGTCAATTTTTGTATGCTATGTAGTTATTGGGCCAAATAGACGAAGTAGACGTCTTCCAAAGTCGAATCTTAGCTGCTCTTACTACGCTGCACAGTGCGTACAAGAATTATGCAGACACTTCGAATATTGTATAGAAGACAATAAAAAAAATTAAAAAGAAGCAATGGAGTCGATGTGGTAGTAATTAAATCCAAGCATCCAAGTTTCTAAAAGTGCGTAGAAGTTCCCCAAAAAAGAAGGAAGAAAAGTTTTCGAAGCAGGATCTTTGAAAAGAAATGTGCTTTTGTTTATACCAAAAAAAATGAATTTTATGTACAGAGAGACAGCCCAAGAACACATGAATATTGTCGGGAACAAAACAGCTGACAAACTGGCTGGAACCGTCCAGATGAGGAATGGACTGAGCCAAGCAACTCCTCGGCTCATATAATAGGAATAGGTTCAAGAAAATATTCCAGTTGCGCAAGTGTTCTCTAGTATATTAATTGGGTTAGTGACGTCACATTGCACACCTGAGTACTATTGGTATTGTGAGAGGAAGCCCCGCTTATATATACTTGCAGAGTTTGACGTCCTTGTTAGAAGAAGAACATACTACCTCGGCGGGCATAGAGTGGATGTATTGTACCCCCTTCATGGCTCAGAGCTTTCCCAAAAGTCGTAAGGGCTACATTTATTCCAGTCAGTGACGAAGCGAGAGCGTTGAATGTGGGGAGGTGATGAACCTCAAAATGCTGACTCGATTCAACAAATTACCGAAAGCATGAATAGTAATTGGGTAAAAGTGATTAGTTAATATACGAGATTTCCCGACTGCTGCACAACCCTCCCTCGCTACACCCCTGATTCAAGTATTTTATGGACTTATGGTAACAACGATCTCCGGTGAGAGAACTTACATGCGAAAAAGTTCCTTTCTCTATGCTACAGAAGCGATATAGTTCACTTTCCACTATGCCAATTTGGTTTAAGTTGCTGCGGAGCCACATGTCCCGTCAGCAGGCCCGTCAGGACTCTCACGGTGTTCTTTCCGTGAGTTATCACGACTTGGAATCTCTTGAGGTTGTAGTTAAAGAGGAGGGTTTTTGACTGTTTAAGCCCTGGTATTTGTGTCCAGTAAGGCAGTCGTTTGTTATTCTCCCCTATTCTCAGTAGGTCCCGTACCACGTGGTTACCAATCCCACAGTGTGGTTTTGGTTCCATTAGCGGAGTTGCTGCACCGGTCCTTGCAAGTTTATCTGCTTGCTCATTTCCAGGAATGTTGTTATGTCCTGAAACTCATCTAATCGTAAGCTTATTCCTGGATCCTAATTTATCCAGTGACGTTGTCACTTCTTTGACCAGCCTTGATGTGATCTTGGATTTGCTTAATGCTTTTATCATCCTTTTCCTTATCATGATAGTTCTTTTACAGATTGAATTCTGCACATTTTTCTATAGCACAGACTTCAGCTTGGAAAAAGCTGGTGTGTCTGCCTAGAGGTTCGTTATAGTTGATCCCCCCCAAGCCACTTCCTAGATCAGTGAGTGATCCGTCTGTGATCCGCTCCTGTTTGAAAGCTGGCATCAAATTGTGCTAAGTACTGTAATCACTCGCTATAAGGGTATACCTATCAATTTATATATGTAATGCTAACGTCAAAACATTGGGCGGAGTAGGGTTGCCATTAAATAGAGTTGTCGTTTTCGTTCTCGTTGGAATTGTAGCCTGGCAAGCGTCATGCTTTGATTGACGCACTTATACAACACACATTTTATATGACATTGACATGCAAATCTGTCATTTAGTTTGCGATTTACCAACACCAGAAACAACAACAACAACAACAACTATGTACTTAGCAAGTGCCTCAATTGAATTTGTTGTAATATTGCAAAGTTTGCTATAGCAACATTCGGGTTGGGGGTATTCACGCTATAACTATCAGAGTTGCTCTCTGATTTTGATGTGGCCCATCATCATCACAGGAGCCGAGAGCTTATGCAAATAAGTACATCCAATATATATTCTCAAGCACTAATTATACGCCTAATATATTGTTAGTTATTTGATAAGAGCCTAATCCATTTCTCTTTGCTCTCGTTCTCTTTACAGTCACGAAAAATAAAATAAAAACAAAAAAGAAAAATTTATGTTAATTTCATGTTGTCATTGTGCAAAAATCAACACGAAGCAGAACGCAGAACAAAGCATAAAGGTAATTAAAAGTCTATTAAGGGTAACTTGAAATAAATACCTTTATATACCTACAATATATACATACCTACATATATACTCTATATACCTACATAGGCTATTTGCATAGCTCCAAAAGACGATTAGGCATATTACGTCTTAGGCTCTGACTCCGTCTCCGCCGACTCCGTCACCGACTGCGACTCCGGTTCGTGGATTTTCCTGGGTTTCCTCGCATGCGGGCCTGCCAGGCAATTGAGCCATTTGTGCGTTATGTAAATGTTAAACACAAAAAGTTCTAATGAAATTTAATAGACTCATTGCCGAAGAAAACAAAAAAATTAAATTGTTAAAGCTGCAACATCTTAAAGCGCTTAGAGACTTCCTTGAAGTCCTTGGAGTATTTTCCTGTACAAATTAATTGTTGTAGAACATTTTTTTTAGCTCTTTAAAATTTTAATCTGTTTATGCGCTTAGACTGTGTCTAGCATAATTAATATGTAATGTCCATGAAATTCAATTTATTTCAAGAATCTTAAAACAAAAGCGCTTTCAAGATCAAAATTAAGCTAATTAGGTATTCAAGCCCCAAAGTTATCGTCTCTAAGCTAAAAAGATCGATATGCCAAGGGTAAGCATTAAAGCGCTCAGCTACTTACGCCAGAATGCGCATTTATTGAGTCAGTTCAGATGATGGACAGCAGATGATGGACAGCAGATGATGATAAGATGTTCTAAAAATAATGGAAAGCATAGAAGTCTTATATTGCTTGAAGGTACTCCTCAGCCGTTCTCAGTTCACATATGTAGGTTAAGTTGCGTAGACAGCTCAGATAGTGACTGAGTTCACCCTGAGATCTTGCGGTCCATTGTGCTGCCTTATTAAAAGAAATATAGGAAAGGGATTGAAGAAACGAAGGGATTGTGTAGAAGTACTAAAAAATATTGGACATCCCTAATCGCCTAAGTCTCTTCTTGTTGCTGAATTAGTTCACATAGTGAATTGCGAAAATTATTGACAGCAGTTATCGATCTAGGATTTGATCTTAAGAGAGATTCTTTACTTCGCAGTCCGATAGGCCCATTTTCAGGACAGGAGTTTTAAGTCCGCTCTGCCAAGAACTTTTGTCTTAAGATTTGACAAACCCTTTTACTTGTCGGAACTTCGGTAGGGAGGGTCAGTATCTCCTATGTTCTACTGTGGCCTATTTGTTTATCATTGTCTTGATTGTGGACCAACCAATACCACAGAAATACGCAGGAGATGTAGTTAGGATGGAGGCACTCTGTCCATTTACTCCTAAGTGTCCAGGTACGTAATATAGCACGACTCTGTTTAGGAAAGATAGGAGTTAGAGATAATTATGACATTCTTTAAACATTTTGGAGTAGATGCTCCGTGATGATAGTGCCCTGATAACAGCTAAACTATCTGAGTAGACATATATGTTTGCTCTCCTAGTTCCCTTGTGAAGGATACTGCTTGAAAGAAGCTCGACCAGTTGCCCGTTGTAGTAGAGATTCTGGTGTTGGGTTCAGCAACTCCAATACCTTCAGCCTGTTTAGTTATGGATCTATCAATGAACCGCTGTTCCCTTTACAAGGGCTGCCTTCAGCCCAAATTTTTAAATTTCATGTTTATCTTGCGAGCTGCTCCAGCGCAGATCGTTACGTTTATAAATACGACATTTCCATTGTCACTTAGTAAATTTAGTTAGGAGTACTTTCTAAAAGTTCGGAGCTTCAAAAACATCCAAGTTTGACAAGCCTAGATTGAAATCTCTCAAAGAATAATATTAAACTAGCTGACAATATTTTTGATCAAAAGTTTAATTGAAATGAACTGGCTAAAGTTCAGAGCCTTGGAAATTAAGACATTAAGTTTCCTGGAAACATATGTAATAAATAGCAGCTAATAAACCCAAAAAGTCACTGCTAAGGTCAACATTGCTTAAGCTCAATTTGTTAAAGCGCGGAAAATATCGTATTGCAGCAGTGGCGGATCTACGGAGTTGGTTTTCGGGTTCGAACCCCCCTCCCAAAAACTTCATCGTCCTTGGTTCTCACATGTCCCGCATTGAGGCCATATTTTATTAACCTATCGCTTATAATTCACAACTAGTTTAAAACAAAGTTGCTACTTATAGCACAAGCTAAAATCAATGTGAAAATAAATTTTTTTTTTACCTATACTTATATAAAGAATTTTATTATTTACTTGTTTTAATATGTTGGATATATTTGCAAATCTTCTCATGCGCTTTGGCATCGCTTTTAGTGCTCAGCTCAGATCTTTATGGAATTTGTATAAAAAATATATTTTTTTGAACATAAATTGGGGGGGAATTATAATGGTCCAAGTAGTAAAAATATTGCGAGCTCCAAGGTGTTAAAAATGAATGAGTCCTGGTAAACAACTCATTTCAGGAGCAAACAAAACTTTGGTGTTTAAATTTTCTTATTTTCGAACGCTTATAAGTCCATGAATTCTGCTTCTGATCCCTTTTCAATATATGATTTTACAAAGCGTATCCATGACCATTCTGTGACATCAGTTTTGGAACGGTTCTTAAGTATCTCTGGTTTAGGGGTCAACTTCCACTCAACTATTTACACATTTGTATACCTACGCTTAAAACCAGGTGGCTTCTCAAAGACGGGCAAGACAGGAGCTATGGGATCACCCCGCGTTGACTGTTGCCAAATATGTTTTGACTCTGGCAAACCAATTGGCGCATTTTTTCGTTTCAGTAACGCATCATAGCTCTTTCCACTGTAGTTCGCTTTATGGAACTTTGAGAACCACGTTAAGAACTCGAGATTATTCTTGCCAGCCATGAGCGCTTGAACAGGTATATCGCGATTTATATGCAGGCTTTCAAATGCGGCCTGCAGCAATTTAAAGTTCTTCATGTGCTCGAATTCTAGATTGGTATAGAAGTGCACTTTATGAATTGCCAAAGACTGAGGGAACTGGGTGTGCAGGAGCTGGCAGTATATGGCTCCAGTGCGCAGCTGATCCAGATTTGCAATGTTGCAACAAAGAGTCTGGTTGACCCACTTTAATAGCGCAGACTTGGGCACAATATCTGACGATAATATGACGCAAGAAGTATGTAATCTACAAGGTTGCTCCAGCTCTTATCATCTCTAAGTTCTGAGACATATAACGTCTTCTCTAGTCACCAACCTGATCATAGAGTAGGAGGAGGTCTCCGAGTGCGATTTCTTTTCCTGTCGGCTGGCACAAATTTAATATAACCTTTGAAACATAAGCTAAAGGGTATAAAAACATCGTTGGTAGGGATGGTCTGGGCTCAAGTCATTTAAATTATAATACTTTCGTACACCCAATTTCTTTTAAGCTGAGTTCCAAATAATAGTTTTTTGAACAGAGGAGTCATGTACATGAGGGAACTCCGACTTCAGATCACAAAAAATTACCCTCTTTGACGTAAAACTTCTCTCTCGCATTCAAGCTTCTTCCTTCCCTAACTGTCATCAGGAGCTGACTTAAAAAAAAAAGGGAAATTGCTGCTTCACTACAAACTACAGATGATCACAGATTTCCGATTTTCTCATATGATGTCTGAGCTTGCGAAATAATCGCATAATGAAATTATTTTTGTTAGCGTTCGTCCCTGACTCGTGCCAGTGCTCCCCAACTCTACGAAATATATACTATATAAAAATATGCGCATATTTTAAGTATTATTAATTTAATAAAAATTTAATGCCATCAGGCTGCATTTAGTTTTTAATAGCTATGTACTCATCATAATCCAATGAGCGATGTTTTGTATTTAGTTTTATGTGTCTAAAGTCTAAGATATATAGTGGAGTTTTTGTTTTTTTTTGTTTTAGTATATACTAGATGTTGTTCGTCGGTCAACCTGGTGCTCATCAACTTTGTGGCTGGTCACACTTAAATGCCGGAAGTCGTTGTTGTTGTTGTTGCTATTGTTGCAGACGACCTTTATGAGTAATTTTTGTGTTGTGTGGGTAATTGATGGTTTTGTATGATTTCGGAGTTGTCGAGATGCCTCCATCCATCCAACCATCCATCCATCCAAGCTCATGTCTAGCTTATTTTTGATTATTTGGTTTTCATGGTTAGTTAAAGTTGTGAAATCTCTGCTGGAAATTGTATATTTGTTTTTGTGTTTTTTTTTTTGTTTTTGTTTCTTGTTTAATGGGCTAAAGCTTTTGCGCAGATAATATATTTTATTATCTTGATATAGGATTATAGAAATTTTTTTTGGTTGTGTAATTACTGACTAGGAAGTGATCGGTACGATCAGTGCTAATCCCAAAGGTCGTCACTTGTTGGGCAAAGCTATGCATATTAGGCCTAAATTCCGACCGTCTAAAACATATCGCATCTCATTAAGACACCGAACAAGCTTAATATTTTTAATTAACTCGCCGATAACTAACCATAACCATAGCCATAGAAATTGTAAATATATACGCATGATATCATCAGGTGCCACAAAACATTGTCGTCTGCCTCATCATCGGCATCGACGATGATTATCGTCGTCATTGGCATCATAATGAGCATTAAAAACAATGCCCATAAATACAATGTGCGCCCATCAATATGCCATGTCAGAGTGTGACCAGAGCTTGTTGGTTGAAGCTCCCAGCCTGAGCCAGAGCCTGAGTCAAGTTTGTTAAAGTCTGGTCATGAATGGCATTGGCATCGGTATCGACATCGGCATCGGCATCCACATTGACATCGCCGTAGCATCGACATTGGCAATTTTCAAGCATTTATTAACTTATTATTATTTATATTGTTTATTAAATTTACAAATGAATATGCGAAAGCCGTGTGTGTTGTATGTGTGTGTGTGTGTTCTTAATACACTGTAGAGAGAGAGAGTACTTGCATTTTGCCAGTTTGTTTGGAGAGCTGCGAACTTTGTGAATTTAAAGCTTTCAAATGATCGTATTGTATCTTGTAGATAAAATTGCTCACTTTGCAGAATTTCACTTACAGCTTAGTGTGATACGGTCACACTGTTTCAAAGACTGACATAATTGTCAATTCAATTTTATTTAAATTTCTTGCTTTAGCTTTTCTCTTAATTTTACACGAAAAAAAATATGACTCTACTCTTAGAATGATACGGTCACACTGTTTTAAAGGCTTTCTAATTCTTAAATCTTAAGTTTCAATGAAAACTTCTGCTTAAACTGTTCTCTAAATTTTATACGCTTTTCCAAAGTATTAAACACGCACAAAATTTTTATCTTCTCTTACAATGATTCGGTCACACTGTTTTAAACACTAACTGGCTTAATTGTTAATTTTAAAGTAAATTTCCTACATTTTACGCCTTTCGTTTTTTTTGTTTCAAAAAAAAAAAAGTTTTCTCTCCTTTCTTAGTATAATATGGTCACACTTTTTTAAAGATTGACTGGGTTAATTGTCAATTTTCAATAAAATCTCCTGCTTGAGCTATGCTGTAATTTTTAAAAGTATCAAAAACTAAAAAATTGTATTTCTTCTGTTAGTATGATACGGTCACACTGACTAAAAAAAGGCTGGCTCAATAACCAATTTTCAGTGAAATCTTTTGCTTTAGCTGTTCTCTAAATTTTATACGCTTTTCCAAAGTATTAAAAACGGAAAAAAATTTCTGTCTTTTCTTAGTGTGATACGGCCACACTGTTTTAATGAATGGTGTCAGTTTTTAATGAAATCTCCAGCTTAGCAGTTTTGCAATTTTCAAAAGTGTCAAAAAAAAGAACAAATTTCTCTGTTCTCTTAGTATGATACGGTCACACTATTTTAAAGACTGACTGGCTTAATTTTCGATGCTTCACTTCCAATTCTCAATTAAATCTCCTTCTTTAGCAATTATTTAACTTTATACGTCTTTCCAAAGTATTTTCTCTCTTCTCTTAGTACGATATGGTCACATTGTTGTAAAGACTGACCGGCTTAATTGTTAATTTTCATCGAAATCTCCTGCCTTAGTTGTTCTCTAAATTTTAAACGCCTTCTCTTGCTATGAAACGGTCACACTGTTTTAAAAACTGTCTGTCTTAATTACCAATTTTCCATGATATCTCCTACGTCTTTCCAGAGCTTTACAAAAAGCTTAAATTTTAAAGATTATGTCGATTTGGCATTTTTCTACAAACAATCTAAAAAAAATTATTAGTTTAACAAAAAAGCAACAATTTGTTTCGAAAAAGAATATTTTTTTGTTTGATTCTTACTTTGTAGAATTGGCCCACAGTTTGGTATAATATGGACACATTTTATTAGAAATAAAAACTTTTGAAACCGCAAACTATTCTCAAGGCTTTACTTCCAATTCCTAATTAAATCTCCTACTTTAATTTTTAGTTTAATTTAAAAAATTTTTCTCTTCTCTTAGTATGATTCGGCCACACTTTTTTAAAGACTCGCTGTCTCAATTCACAATTCTGAATAAAATCTGCTACTTTAGTTGATCTTAAATTTTTTAACACTTTGACAAAATAGGCTTTCGTTTTAGAGATGAAGTTGATTTGGGATTTTTCTACATCAAATCTCAAAGCAGCAACAATTTGTTTCGACAAAGAAAATTTTATATCATAATAAAATCTTCTAATTAAGCATTGCCAACGTGTTCTAAATAAATTTTTGCTTTAAAGTTGTACAGATGATGTGTGTTTGGGATTTTTCAAAGATAGTTTGCGAAGATTCTTCTCTCGCTACCAAATAATGCTCCACAGGGCCACCTTAAGAAAAAAGCAATTACTTATTTTTTGAAAAAAAGGGTGATTTCTTCAAATACTTGAAATATTCTTTGCTTTGCGAGATGAAGAATCGCAGCAAAAAGCTGAAGAAAATCTGTTTGCCTCAAGATATTGGTGCTAGCTTGACAGAAGATAGTAACTGCAGTATAGACATTCTGAAGAATTGCATTAATTCTTTCTTTAAAAAAAATTTTAATTTTTTGAAATACACGAAATAGCCACGAGCCTTCAGAGATGAAGAATCGCAGCGAAAAGCTGATGAAAATCTGTTTCGTTTAAGGTATTTTCTCTAGTTTGACAGAAGGTATCTACACTATGGCCATTCTGCAGCCCTTTAGTCCTTGTAGTACTTACAGGAAGTTTTATATGTATCATCATCATCATTTGTTTTATCAATTCTGAAGAATTGAATTATTTCCGAAATTTTCATTCGTTTTAGATGGAGTTTCGAAAAAAATGCAATAAATTATTTATTTATAGAGTATAACTAGTTCATCGAAGATTTAAGAATATACAAAGCGGCAGACAGCTAATTTTGCCGGCTCATAAAATTTTGTCACTATTGCAGAGCTAACGACTCTTCTCTGCCTCTGATGGAAACAGTTGAACCGATTAATAATCGATAATCGATATAAATGAAGCTTAACAACCTACACAGAATGCCAAACAAAATATTAGGTTGTCAAAAAAGTCTTGCGGTATTTTTATTGAATTTTCAATTGTTCATAAAATTGGTTATAATAATGCGATTTAAGTCAAATATGCGCCGTTTTGTTCGATGACGAGTTCCCAACGAGATGCCAACTTCATAATGCCCCTCTTATAGAAGCTCGCTTCCCTATTGTCAAAAAACTCGGAGAGCCAATTTTCACAGGACTCTCTTGTGGACAACTTCCGATTACCAAGCGCGTTCGTCATGGACAGAAATAGGTGGTAATCACTTGGTGCGAGATCCGAACTATACGGTGGATGCAAAAGAACCTCCCATCAGAGCTCCCGGAGCTTCTGGCGCGTCACCAAAGATGTGTGTGGCCTGGCGTTGTCCTGATGGAAAGCAATTCGGCCTCTGTTGATCAAAGATGGCCTCTTCTGCATGAGTGCTGCATTCAAGCGGTCCAGTTGTTGGCAGTACAGGTCCGAATTGAGCGTTTGGCCATAGGGGAGCAGCTCATAGTGGATGATTCCCTGCCAATCCCACCAAACACACAGAAGAACCTTCCTGGCTGTCAATCCAGACTTGGCCACCGTCTGGGCAGCTTCCCCGCTTTTCGACCACGACCGTTTACGCTTCACGTTGTCGTAAGTGACGGGTCGATTTTGTTGCGATTCGAAGCGATTCGCATGCATCCATACGGTCAAAAATGTTTTTTTGCGTCAAGTCGTGTGGCACCCATACATCGAGCTTCTTTTTCAATCCAAGCTTCTTCAAATGGTTTATAACGGTTTGATGACTCATGCCCAGCTCTTGGCCGATGCTACGGCTGCTACTATGCCGGGCTCTTTCGATCAATTCAGCGATTTTATCGCAATTTTCGACAACAGGCCTTCCGGACCGTGGCGCATCATCGATCACCTCTGCACCAGAACGAAAACGTTGAAACCATCGTTGTGCGGTGGAAATGGAAACTATATCGGGTCCATAAACTGCACAAATTTTATTGGCAGCATGAGATGCATTTTTGCCTTTATCGTAGTAGTACTGTAAAATATGCCGTATTTTCTCTTTATATTGCTCCATGTTTGCGACGCTATAACTCACGAACGACTAAAAGCAAACAACAATTAATCAAACACGTGTTAGCACGTGAAAAGAGCTTTCCAAAAAGCTCTAGCGTGAACCGATGCGACGAATACAACTAGAACTACGCGCTTGCAAAGACAAGCTTGCGGAAATACCGCAAGACTTTTTTGACAACCTAATATTTTCCATCTTTTGTGTAGTGTAGTGTATATTATAGTCGGTATGTGCCCAAATGCTAGTTTATTATACTATCATTATTTAATGTTTGTTGTTAATAGTATTTGTTGTTGTTTTTTTCCAATCGTTTGCCTTGTTAATTGCGTTAAGCCCAAGTCAATTATCAACTGCACGGCTCAATGGATGAGTTGAGTCCGGGAGTTAAGAACTGGGAGTAAGAGAGACCAAGCGTCGTCAGAGGTCGTTAGCAGCAGCGCCAGCGCCAGTTTTTATAGCGATTGTAATTTTTTTTATTATTATTATTTTTTTTTTTTAATTATAAATCTATGACGACGTTAACAACTTGTTGTTGTTGTTGTCGTGGTTGTTAATCTGTCGATAGTTTTTATTATCATCATTGTGACTGTTGTTGGTTGGAATGGATCCCCAGTCCAAGCGGGTAACAGTAGCCTGACATCATAAGATTTTAATAGAGTCGAGTCTGTATTGACAGAGCACAAAAACTTTGGATATTATAGTAATATCAGTAGCGGGAACTATTTAAGCGAAAAGAAGTACCTTTGAACTGTTTAGTGCTTATAATTTACAAAGGGTTCAAGCTAGTTATGCAAAAATATTTTATATGTTTATTACGAATCTTTCGAAAACGCCAAGCTATCAAGCAGAAGACAGCAGAGAAAAAATGAGAGAGAAGTTGAGAAGCTACAATGCCAACTGTACAAGAACCTAGAATTTCAATAGAAATAATCTGGTAGTAAAAAATTAGTGTTTAAAATACATTTCCTATGGATTTTAAAGTAAAGATAAATTGAAAGAGAGACGGACGGTTGATGCTCTTGGCAAAAAAGATTAAGTTGAGGCAAAAAAAGAAAACCATTAAATGGATAAAGTTGGGAAAAATTCTGCTAAGAGTTCACTCAAAGGTTGTTGTAGCTGATCATAAGCAACTGGCTAACATTGTCTTTGCGCCTAAGCTGGGGCACAAGGTTTATTTATTTATTTTTGGGACTTTTTTTCTCAATTTGCAGAGTTTTTTGAACCTGAGGCGGAAATGAGTCATTTCTTAGATACTTTGAGTGCGATAAAGCGATGCTGAACACAAATTTCTTAGCCAAAGATAGACATAATTAAATTTGCGATAAGTTTTCTTGTTGTTTGTCTAACTACGAAAAACTTGCGTGTCTGTACCAAGCATAATTCCTCTTGGCCACTTTGACACCTTAAATATTAAATGCTCTAAACACGCCCGAAATGAATTATTTATATGTTTATATGTCATAAATACATTTTGGTAGGCACTACATATAGATTAGCTCTTGGAACGCCCCCACACACAATTAAACATGGGGGCGCCAAACGCCAAAGACTTTAATAGTCTGGGGCGGGTGCCCCTGACATCGAGTGAATATGATAGACAGACCAAAACATTGACAGGGCATTTCTATTTTTAACTACTGAAACACCTCGTCGGAAAGAACTGACACATTGCATGATTTACGACTTATAGAGATATAGATATTATAGTATCCGCTGCGCATTTAGTCGCCACTATAGCTGTGAATAAGATGTAGCCACAAATAAAGGGTGTTTTTTTTTAAATAATAAATATAATGGGCTTTCCTATAAGAGCTGGTATTTTGGTATTCAAAGAAAAATGTAATTTTTCGAGATAAATGATCGGATGTTTATTTCATAATAAAGAGGAAGGTATGCCGTTCATAATGAAAAACAACATCAGCCAAATGGCTACCACAACTACGCCTACAGGACCATATCCTGTTCATGAAATTTTCCATAACCAAATCGCAAAGTGGCTGCCCTACGTTCTCGATAGCCTCACGAATTCTATCTTTGAGGTCCTGAATCGACGCTGGGCTCTTGGCGTAGACCTTTTCTTTCACATGGACCCAAAGGAAGAAGTCGCAAGGTGTTAAATCACAAGATCTTGGTGGAAAATTGTGATCACTTCTACGAAAGATAACAAGGTCCGGAAACTTTTCCCTTTAAGAGCAATGGTCTCGTTGCTTGTGTGGTACGTACCGCCGTCTTGTTAAAAGTAAATATTGTCCAGATCAATACCATCCAACTAAGACCATAAAAAATCATTAATCACCTCTTGATAGCGCAATCCATTCACCGTAACTGTTGATCCAATCTCATTTTCGAAAAAGTAAGGTCCAATGACTCCACCGGACCATAAACCGCACCAAACAGTCACACGTTGAGGATGGAGAGGTTTCTCAACAATAACTCTTGGGTTTTCCGAGCCCCAGATGCGACAATTTTGCTTGTTGACGCAGCCACCGAGGTGGAAATGGGCTTCATCAGTCAAGATGATTTTTCGATGGAATTCCGGATCATTTTCATGCATTTCAAGGACACAATCAGCAAAGACACGACGTTGTTTGAAGATTGGTCGGCTTGAGTTTTTGTGTTAACTGAACTTTATAAGCCTTAAGACCCAAGTCTTTATGCAAAATACGGTGTAATGACGTTTGTAGAAATGCCCAATTCCAAAGAACAACTAGGAATGGACAAACCTGGGTTTCCTTCAACACTTTGGGCTACAGCAGCAATATTCTCAGTTGTTCTTGAGCGACGTGCACGGGTTTTATTCTTCACATCACTTACTTGTCCCAACAGCTCGAATTTTTCCACCAATTTCTGTAATGCGGTCCGACAAGGTGCTTCACGACGACCCAAAAATGCTTTAGTTTTGCGAACTGTGACTGCAAGATTTTCACCATTTTTGTAGTGAATTTTAATCATTTCAATGCGTTTTTGAAGCGTGGATCGTTTCATTTTTAGTAATGGCGAAATTTCTACTTATCAAATGTCAAAGAATAAAAGCTTCAAAAGTGACAGCTACCGAAATACCGGCTGATTCAAAATAACACCTTTTGTTGGAAAACCCTTTATTTTTAATCAATGTTGCCAACTCAAAGTTGTGAAGCTCTAAAAAAAACACGCTGTATATATGTAGCATATATCTTTCTGGTTTATAGCTGCAACTACAATAAATTTTATAGCTTTAAATATGGCTTATAGTTGACAGTCGTAAAATTAGCTAATAGCCAGCTTAATAGTATGTCGGCTTTTTTGGAACAGGGGGGTTAGGCTAGCAGGAATGCCCTATTAATTAAGTTAATTCCCAGATCTTGTGTCTTAAAAATTAAGCATTACTTCCTAACTAAGTGCATCTAGTCGGCCAGCGTCTAAAATGGCAACTCCCTCGAAGTTTGTCCTTTTTTTTTTAATAGCATCCGTCACTGCACTGGCTGCATTAGACTAATTGAAAAAGCGTTGCCAGACATTGGTTAGCAATTATATTAACGTCTCTCCGCTGTCTTCTCTCACAACCCCGTTGTCCTTGTTTTTTTACGCCTTTTTGATGTGCCGGTTGACCCATTTTTCAACGCTTATGCACATAGTTATTGGTGTTAGTGTTATAGTCCAAGGATTGTCTATCACTGAGCAGAGCAAAAAGGACCAAGACCAAGTAGTTTAAGAAAAATGCATGCCTGGAAAAGTTGAACAAAGAACACAACAAAAAGTTTTTGCATAGCATCCCTTGTCTGAGTTTCTGTCTGTTGCAAATGAAATGAAAATGGAATTGAGTGCACTGATGAAATTTATATAGGGTGATTTTTTGTGAAGTGTGCAACATAATATAAACAGCCTGTTACGCAACTGCTTTGTAGAAAATGAGAGCGCTGCCATAAAGTCACTGAATTCGTCTTGGAAGCTATCTGACTGCCATCTGACTCTGTTTGGCTTGGAACAGTTCTTGGAGCTTGGGGTTGGTCTTTCTACTCGCTTGCTTCCTTGGATGTTCCATTCCAAAGCCATTTTGACTACACTCTGTTGATCTTTCATTAGTGGTTGGCCTGCCCACATCCATTATCAAGGTCAGAGGTCTCTCCATAAAGTCCCTGAGTTCGACTTGGAAGCTTAGGACTTCCATCTGACTCTGTTTGGCTTGGAAAAGTTCTTCGAGTGCTGTGCTACGCCAGCTTGGGGTAGGTCTTTCTACACGCCTGCTTCCTTGGATGTTCCATTCCAAAGCCATTTTGACTACACTCTGTTGATCTTTCATTAGTGGTTGGCCTACCCACATCCATTTTCAAGGTCAGAGATCTCTGCACACGATCCTCAGCTTAGTTTTTCCGCTTACTTGCCAGCTTCTCCATATGCGGTGTAGTCTTCCAAATGCAAATCATCTAGACCAAGACTGTTGGAGGTTATGGCAGAAGTAACATTGATCCTAACCCTGCTGAGGAAATATCACTCTAAAAGCAGCTTGCAGATTGACCCAGTTTGAAGGAGAAATGGACAAACTGCAAATAGCGATAGCTGGTAAAGAACATTTATATCCAGGAAGATGAAAAGGACACTCCATTCCTGGCAGTCATATGCAGATGCAGAGCTAGGCACATCTTTATTCTGCAATGCTATTGCGCCAACAGGAGATGCCCGTGAAGATGTTAAGAAGGATTGTGGACCGTCCTCCCAGCAATCAATCGAGGGGACTTAACTTTTCTAATGCGTCAAAGGCATTACGTTGTTCTTCAAGTCCATAACAGCAGGTCCTTATGAGCAGCTTTATGCGACTTGCTTCTAAATAATTTAAAAAAATTACCCCACACAGGATGCTTGGAAACTTTATGCTCAATTAGTCTCCCTGCCTTAATCAGACCAGAATAAATATCACATGATGCTTTTCACGTACATTAAGATACTTGCTTACACCCCTTTGATTTGAACCCTAAAAAAAGTATCGGTTAACATATCTTTGTTTTTATTTTTCTGTCTATTATACCAGTAACAGTCGTAGCTCGCATGAAACGGCTAATTTTTTGGTACAGTTCCGTGTAACCCAAACGATGTAATAAATCCTTTAAAGTCACTTTGGAATTGGGTTTTTTTTAAATAACAATCAACCTTCAAGGCAACTCGACTGTCGGCTAGTTCGTAAAATGAACCCAATCTTTCGTCCTGGAACTTATCAGTCTTTTTCACAAATAGATTTTTTTCTAATGTATGCAATTTGATCGTGAAGCTGTGAATAGCTTTGATTTGGTGATGCATCATTAACGACCCAGTCTATTTTTTTCGGTATCACAAACTTCACTACCATTTCATTTTGGCAATCTAAATTTAGGGAACCACAGCCTTGAACGGATTCTCCATGGAAACTACTTACTTAGTACTACTTGTATTCTTGACATCTGAGTGTCTGTAAATGCTCTGTGCTAGCTGCCGTAGCAGGAGGATTGACCAGTAATTGTTGTCAACCCCTTGGAGACATATTTCCATTATTGCTTTGTTCCATATTATTCTGATATCTTTTATGAGATTCAATGAGTGATGGGCTCGAAGATCTTTAGTTAAAAGCCGCCTCTGATATGGGGAAGTAGACGTGTACCTGTTGGCATCAGGATTTGTTGTGAACTGCCCTTAGCTTCAGAACTCTTTCTCGACCTTACCGGCATGGGTGGCCCTACCGATAGCCACACTGCCGCTGGCATCGCTCTTGGATTCATTGCGCCTAATGGGCTCCTTCACCACGACAAAGTGGCAATCCCCGTGGGCAACACTTGGATTCTACAGTCTCATTTATGGTTACAGGGAAGCAAAAGAAGAAGCAAAGAATCATTTAGTAGAGGATGCTTATGACTAGGAACTACAATGTGGATGCGACATCCCTAACAATATCCAACTGACTTAGAGCTCAATTTAAGTTGTCGCACTTGTTAACTCTTATCTCAATAATGGGTAGGTTGCCCGAGCGTTTGTGGGAAAGACCTTCAGGTTACTTCAGATCCCTCTTAAAAACGCTGAAGGCTGTACACATAGACCACGCTTGCAATCCAAGTTGTCATACTTGTTTACTCTTATCTCAATGAACCCAAACGTTTATGGGAGAGACCTTCAGGTTCTTTCAGATGCCTCTTAAAAGCGCTGGTTAACCCTATATATGAAAGATGTACATATAGACCGCGTTTAGCAAGTACTACTGTATTGCTTGCAATCTAGGAGGTTTGAAGTATATGCTCTCTGACCAATACACGGACGATTGTTTCCACTCTCAGCTGACCGGCATTGTTGTTGTTGTTGCCATAGCAGCTGCTACTGCCCCCTTCTTATGGCCTGACGCTCATTGCAGCGGATTAATTGGTTGCTGCGAGAGGGGGGCATAAATGAATGAATGGAATCGTTTGAGAGCTGGAGATGGAGACGAAGCAGCAGTAGCAGCAGCATATGCGCGCTGCGTGTCGACAGGACTTTAATCATTGCCAGGCAGGCCTGGGCAGGCGTCTGTGTTTTGGTTGGGTTGGCAAATAGCGCCCAGACAACTTGCTCGGATTCGAATTCGGACTTGGTGGCGGTGGCGGTGACGGCGTCGTCGACGGCGGCGGACTGTCGACTGTCAGTCAGCGAATGTGTTTTGAATTATTGCGCCACTGTAAATTCAGAAAAAGAGACGACGCTTGACGCTTGATGCTGACAAGGACGACGACAACGACGACTTTGCGGATAAGGATGAGAAAACAGAAACGAGAACGAACACCACGTCCGACTTGGTTCAGCTCAAAATGATGCGCTCCAAAGGCAGAAAACAAAAAAAAACAAAGAAAATATCACAAAAAAAAAAGGCAGAAACAAAAACAATTGCAAAACAAAAGGATATTGTGACAAGGATTTATGAGTGTGTCGTGTCGTCATCCTGCCCGTCCTAGTGCTAGGTAGGAAGGTAACAAAGTCTGGTAGTAGGGGCGCTAGCATTGTCTTAACTTGCCTTTGCTGCTGTCTGCTGGCATTTATGAATTTCGGGGTTGATTTGAGAGGCATACGAGACGAGACAGTAGCAGGGTCAGGATGTCTGCCCGCTCAAGTGCCAAAGCGCAATTATGATACTATATATGTATTGCAAACGAACCCCACAACAACAACAACCAGAAGAGTGTTGAAAGTTGTAGAGTTTGCATTAAAATCCATACAGCACTCCATAGAGTCCTTTGTACTGAATGTACTCACTCACTCAGTCACTCACTCCGTCATTCATTCATTCAATGCTGCTTAGCTCAGCTGCGATTTATTGCATTCAATCTGTTTTTGAAATTTTTCTCAGACAGCTGTTGTCTCTCTCTCTCTCTCTCTAGCGTACTATGCTTGTCCCGCTCTAGCTCTGGGTCAGTCTTTTGGCTATTGTCTGGCCAAGTCGTCGCTGACGTGCTTTGGTTTAATTACAAGAACATTTTTGCAGCAGTGACAAATGTTTTGTTGCCAGCAACTTGAAGGCACTTTAAATAGCCAAAAGGGAGGGGTGGAGGTGTCTTCCTGGTCAGGTGTTTTGTCTGTTGTCATAAATTGATTTGACTGCGACTAGCAATCAGACAAACAAACCTTAAAACACTGACTGGGACTGAAATATAGGGATAAGCCCCATCGAACGTTTGCTACCAAACAGCTACTGAAGCAGTACGCAGACGATCGAACATTCGTATACGAGGTGTGTTCAAAAAGTATCGCGAATTTTGTGTTTTTTCAAAAATAATTTATTTATTCATAAATATCTATTTTGTCCCTTTCAAAGTAATCCCCATGAGATATTATACACTTGTGCCAACGGTTTTTCCAATCTTCGAAGCACTTAAAAAAATCATTTTTTTTATCTTGTTCAGCTCCTCCTTCGATGTCGTCTTTATCTCGTCAATCGTAGCGTAGCGTCGTCCTTTCATAGGCCTCTTTAGTTTAGGGAACAAGAATAAGTCACAGGGGGTCAGATCTGGGGAATACGGTGGCTGCGGCATCATTAGTGTGTTGTTTTTGGCCAAAAAATCGTTGCTTGTACGCGACTTATCGACGTTATCGTGGTGCAAAAGCCAATTTGTGTTCTTCCACAAATCCGGACGTTTCTGGCGGATTGCTTCGTGCAAATTGCGCATAACTAGCAGGTAATATTCCTTATTGAGCGTTCAACCCTGTGGCAAGAACTCATGATGCACAACGCCCCTGCAATCGAAGAAAACTGTAAGCAAAACTTTCACATTCGACCGAACTTGGCGCGCTTTTTTCGGTCTTGGTTCGTGCGGCAGCTTCCATTGGTTTCCACGTCATAACCATAAACCCACGATTCGTCACCAGTTATGACCCTCTGGAGCAAATTTGGGTCGTCACGGACAGAGTCCAACATCTCTTTGTCGAAATTGATTTTAGTACGAATTTCGCGGCAACCCGACTCATGCCCAAATTATTGATGGCACGAGCCAATCGATATGTCTAGGTCCTCAGCAACCTGTCTCCAACGGTGATTTGATGATTGGCCAATACCATTTTCTTCACTTCATCAATTTTTTCGTCTGTTGTTGAAGTGCTCAGGCGTCCGGCACGCTCTTCGTCGTTCACTTCTTCTTGGCCTTCTGAGGACATTTTTTACCACCGATAGACGTTGCTTCGGTCCAAGGTAGCTTCTCCGTATGCCACAGTCAACATTCGGAATGCATCCGCGCACTTAATTTCGTTTTTCACACAAAATTTGATACAGGTTCTCTGATTCATATTTTTGAATAGGTTAAAACCGAGGACGAGCCAAAACACGTGCCAGCAAAGCAGCTGTCAACAATTATTATAAATGAACATTCAAAATGACCGAGCTTGTCGGCATAAGTGTGAGACATGAGTAGCAACATAATGCCAGAAAAAATCTAAATTCGAATATACGTTACCCGCGAAAATTCAAAATACTTTTTGAACACAACTCGTATAGGGATAAACCCCCATCGAACGTTTGCTACCAAACAGCTACTGAAGCAGTACGCAGACGGCCGAACCTTTTATATGCCAAATTCTTGTCAATTTCTTTTCACAGTCACTAGTCACAATTTATTTTTTACAGTGTATGCCGAAATAACAAAAACATTTGACTAATTTATTTAATGGCCGGGTTATTACGCGAACATGGCGCTGACTGACTGGCTAACTGGCTTGCATTTTAAGGGTTCTGCTGCTGTTTTGGTATTGGATACGGTAGGGTAGGAGAAATTTTTGGTTCGTCCATTTGAAAAATGGCCAAATATGCTGCAAAAGTTTTATTGCAGTTGGCCAAATTAATTTGCCAAAAAAGTTCAAACTCAAGAGTTGAGAGCCAAGAAGAGTTTAAGTTAAGAGTTGCAAACTTGTCGGCGCTTGATTGCTTGGCTTGTTAATATAGCTACGTGTGTGTTGTTTTTCTTTTTCGACTCTCTCTCTATATCTATAAAGGGTGCCCTTTTTTGAGAAAGCTTCAAATTGTAGGTCTGCCTCAAATGTGCGTACATTAATTTAATTTTTCAAACGTTTTGATAAAAGAAATGAAGCAATGAAAAAAGTGTCATAAAGCAAAAGAAGAGAAAATGAAAGCCAAGGTTAAGGCAAAAGGTAGCACCTTTAATTTTAATACATGGTCATTAAAAATGCGTTTAGAAAACTGCTTCAGGGCCAAAAGCGAAATACAAAAGAGATTTGCTGAAAAAGTTTCTCGCATTTTTATGACAGCGCGGAGAAAATCAAATCGTTGCAGGATAACAACAACAAAAACAACAACAAAAGTAATAACAACAATAACCTTTAACGCCAGATTCCGCTGCTGCCCCATCCAGCCAGCGCCCAACAACAATTAAGGCTAAACGCTTTTATAACGTCAATTGCGGGCGGAGGAGCAGAGAACTAAAGTCCGTCGTAAGTCTGTGACGTAGGCAGGGCGGGGGTTACCTTGTGCTGTTGCTCCTCATCAATCCCTCGCTCCAGATTAATGACACAGCACGATTTTTACGATTGTTTCTCAAGTTTAAAAAAAGTTATGCGGCATTTCTTTTGTTGGCTACCGAAACGAAATTTATGAAATTTTACCTTTCGGGCAACAATTTGCTCCATTTACATTCTTTATTAGCCGACGCAGTTAGCCCAAGTGCTTGCCGGCAGCTCCTCCTGTAGAGTATCCTGGTTTGGGTAGGATTGCTAAACTTTTTGGTGTTGTTGCGAAAGAATTTTTGTGTGCAAGTTACATAAATTTGCCAAACACAAAAGACGCGCTAGGCAAACTTTTCATTTTTTTTTGCTGCTTTGGGAGCTCCCTCGTTTTGGGGGTATGCAAAAAGTTCGGGTTCGGGGTCAACATTCAGCCTGACACGGCAACAAAGCAAAGGTAAACGTACAAAACTTTGTCAATTTTTAAGTCATATTTTGGTTCAACATATGGCTAATACGAATATGGCCAAAACGAACTGTGAGCGAATTTTAAATTCCCAGCAAAGGTAGAAGAAAGTTCCTACTGTAAGATTAACAGCAAAATCTAATAAGTAGAGTTTATTTATTTTATTTTCTTCAAAGAGAAGAGAAAGGTAGCGAGATGAACTAACTGAGTGAGTACTGAAGACAATGCTAAGCCAAATATATAATAAAGAATGTAACTGTTAAAAAAGAGAATGTCAATTTGGAGACAATTGAAATGAGAGTAGTCCAAAAAAAAAATAAACTTTTTGATTAACTGTCAAACGGTTGAAGATGAATAGTGGAGCAGTTAAATCGCATTTCGAAAGTAAATTTAAATAATAATGAAAAAAAAAAACAATTTATAGCTGGTTAAATTTAAAATCGAAAATAGTACAGCTGATATCTGTAACTCTTAGTCTTTGTACAGAAGAGAATTGAAGCCTTGCAGATGATATGTTGGTAGCTAACTTTGGCAACGGTTCTACAGATAGAACATCTGAGCAAGGAAGAAAGTTGTAGAAATCAGCAGTAACATTCAGTCAGTCAAAAACAACAAGATATCATTAGATAATATAACTAAGTAGAAGAAATGACTCTAAACAGGACTCGTCTTGTAGACGCAAGAAAAAAGCATCGTCTTTTAAGTAGCTGCGCCATGAACACCTTATTCCTTTGCTACTTAGATAACGTAGAATTCTAAATATGACAAATGGGTCTTAGACAGTTCGAAATCTCGTTTTTACTACAGCAAAACCATCATCTATTAAAGAATCTGCATCATCTGTTCTTCAGCTACAAGCTGCGAAGTCAAGAAAAATAAAATAAACCCGAGCACGTACATCTTGGTATATGGTTTGAGCACACTTTAAGGCAGCTCAAAATATATTTTTTACTACATCAAAACCATCATCTCTGGAAGATTCTGCTCATCTACATCTATGAACTGGGAGGTGTGGAAAAAAAATACCACAGGAACACTAAGGTCTTGGGGTGTTGGTCTAGTTCATTTTATGACTTATGTCGAAGTCAGTGTTTATACTACAGCAAAAGCATCATCTGTGGAAAAATCTGCGAATTATAAAAAAAGACCCCACTTTTAGGCAAATAAATGATCATCTTTTGATCTATATTTGGCAAACGTTCTGTCAAAAGAAAAAAACTTGTCTTTTATGTTAATACAATCTCAGACACTGATTGCTTGGTATATAATAGGTTCCCAAAAAGCAAAACATCTCTAAATATACTACTTGGACCTTCTAGCAAATAAAGTCAGAGATGATCATCGCCTAGTCTTTGGTGAGGCGACGTTATTGCAAAAGAAAGGTCGTATTTTTAAGAAGCGCCATGAACACCTTATTCCTTTGCTTCTTAAACAACGTACTAGTCTAAATATTACGAAGAAGAAGATATTATAATAAAAAGACTGGTATTTCAAGCTGATAAAGCATGAGATGATCATCTTTTAGTCTATTATTGGCAGACGTTCTCTCAAAAAAAAAAAGACTCATCTTTTAAGTAAGTAGTGGCAGAGATGTTCTTTCTTCAACCATAGTGGCTTCTAGACTATGAGATATCTCCAAATTTGACAAAGTAGAAGCAATTGCATAAAAATGCTTAGTCTTTCAAGCAAGCATGACCTGAGATTTGCCTAATGTGTTTGGCTAGCATTATTCTGAGATGATTATTTTTTAGGCTCGTCTTTTAAGTAATTAGTGCCAGAGTTATTCGTTCTATCGAATAATTGGTTTTCTAGAGAATAAGATATCTCTTGAGTTGACAAAGTAGAAGGGCGAAAAAAAAGTCTTGTCTTCCAAGCAAACATGACCTGAGATTTGTTCAATGTGTTAACATAGACAACGTAGAATCAATAAATATGAAAATATACAAGAAATTGAAAAAATAGATTCTGAGATGATCATTCCTTAAGCTACAGTGGATTCTTGGACACCGAGGTATCTATAGATATGACACGATAGAAGACACAGCAACTGAGAGGCTCGTCTTTTATGTGGGTACCTAGACATCGAGGCATCTTTAAATATGTCTAAGTAGAAGAGATGGCAAAAAAAAAAGTCTAGTCTTCTAAGCAAGCATGACCTAAGATTAGTCCAATGTGGTCCAAACGTTGTTTTCATCTGCTGCCCTGCTTTAAAGTAGGTTCCAAGGTAGAAGAATTGGTAGAAAGGCTCGCCTGTTAATTAAGTAGTGTCTGAGAGAATAATGCCTTAAAGAAGATGAATGGAAACTGAGCGGAAATTTCAAAATCAGACAATGGTATCGTGTGTAGAATACAATCCAAATGAATGAAGAAATGCTCACGAATTCAAATTTATTGATATGGATTTAATTATTATCACGATTTCTATGTCTGTACACAGTTTACAGTAGGGAGTTGCTTAGAGAAGTCTTCGAGAATATCGGGAAGATGAAGTAGTAGATTTTTGGACTACTAAACTAAACTGTCTTCTGTTAATTTTGTACGGATAAGAATACGAACGAAGAACAGTAATTTTTACTAGAAAGGAATGATTTGGTTAAACGTATTTGTAGAGACTTGCGTAAAGAAAGCCTCGAGACTCTGTTAAGGACTAGTAAGCTAAACTATATTCTGCGGACTTTGTACGGAAAACTGAGTCAAGAGAGAAGGGCCATTTTGGTCTCATTCTTTATTACGACTGCTTTAATGCTTTTAGCTGTACTGTACTGTCTTCTCCGGATAATGTACAACGTTAATTGTTGATCATCTTATTTACCAAGAAATCTTAGTTGATAGAATGTTTCAAAAAACGTAGAGCGTTGAAAGACTCTTCAAGAAGAATTCAAGTCATCTTTAACTCTCAGTAGTTTCCATCATCTCACATCAGCTGCCCAGCTATTTTTGTTGACACACACGTTGCACTTTATCGTTTATGGTTGCCAAATCAAACAAAGATAAAATAAGATGATGAAAAAAAAGCGTGAAAAATATGGCAACGAATTTAATAAATTCATCATCTTTCATTTAGTTGCAGCATCCAAGTCTGTTATGGACAAAAAAAAAAAAGCGCAGCAAACGTGTTAGGAGCAAAAAGGGCGCCCAGCTGCTGAGCTGAGCGCGGGGAATGTGTTAAAGTTCGTCCAAAAAAATAAAAGAATACCCCGAAAAAAAGTAAAATCGTGACTGTCATTTCAACGAAGCGAAGTTATTTTTCATGACAAAGCAGCCGAGGACTCGACTCATTTTGCACGTTGCTGTCGCAGAGAGAGATCCCTAGTACGGGATGGGCATGGAGCTGGGGTGGGGATGGGTCTACAATTCCAGCGTAAAAATACCTTTTACGGACACATTGCAGCGCTGCAACTGCGCTGCTCAGCGCGACTGCGTTTTTTATGAAATTATTACGACTTTGGAAATGGGGTCGTACAAAATGTCGTTAGAGGACAGAGGAGCAGAGCGTTGCCAGCAGCTTTTTTTGGGAGTGGGAGTGGAAGAGGGCGTCGTCGTCGTTACTGTCGTTGTTGCAGTTTTTTGATGATGACGGGCAACACTATAAAGCGGAAATGGGAATTGTTTTACGCGCCAACAGCTCATCAGATCAATCAAGAGTTATAATAATTGAACTTGACTAGAATAATTTCCAGTTCGTCTTTGGGACGGAATGGGTTGGGATTAATGTACGCTCTGCTAAGGCATAGATATAGGTCAAGCTAACTGTTTTCGTCATGGCTTTCGATGTTCGCATAACTCAACTGATCATCATCATCATCAGTATGCAAACCCACAGAGAGCTCAGACTTGGACCCAAAGCTAACAAAAAAAAGCCAAATCCAAATCAAATTCAACAAAAACAACAACCACACAGTTGACCCACTAAACGAAACCAAACCGAATTCTTTGGTCTAGACTCTCGGTGGACTGACTGACACGGCAGCCTAGTCTCCGATCTGAAGATCTTTGTCACACACTCGTAAAGATCGCATTAAAATGCCATAAAAAGCGACGACACATTACTTTTATTTTTTTTTTTAGTATTTTTTCTTGCTCTTTGTTGCTGCCTTTTGGCCTAAACAGACTTGACAGACGGCTATATTAACTTTGTTGTAGCAAGTGACTGAAAGAGCTGGTTCAAAAGAACGCTCGTCGAACTGCTCTAAAGCGTATTTTCTATCCAAAGAACTAAAGTTATCTCTATGAACTTTAATTGAAATTTTGTTCTTTTGAGGTTTTTTGAAACCTTAGTTCGCTAACGAAATGCAGAAGTAATGATCGTTAATCTTACTGTAATGCCAATGTTGAAGATTTTCAAAATCTTTTTTTAAATTTCACAAAATTTGCAGTGATTCCAAATATCATATGAAGATATCATCCAATCTAATAATATTCATGTTTTGACTTGACTACAAATATCGTAAAAAACTTTATTTTGAAGCTCATGAGCGATGACTAGTTCCGAAATTCGCCTCTTCATTGTAGTTAAGTCAAAAGTAATTTTTATGCATTGATTTCAAATATCTTTTAATACTATAATTATTTCATAATAGAGATTATAAGTGATGACGATATCTAGTGATCTAGTTCAGCTGCTGATAAAAAATGTTCTCAGTCTCGAAACTCTTTCTATGCCTTGATTTGGAACTACTCTTAAAGTACCTTCATGATATCTGTGTGGACAAACATTGTCGAAATCATTTCTTTCCACTCTAAGCTCAAAAATAATATTCTGAAATGAAGATATTACTATTGGATTTATTTTATTTTTCTACACTTCGCAGGTTGTAGCTGAAGAACAGATGACGCAGATTCTTTAATAGATGATGGTTTTGGGATGTTGCTTTAGTTCATTTTATGGCATTGTCGAAGTCAGTGTTTATACTTCAGCAAAATCATCATCTGTGGAAAAATCTGCGTCATCTGTGCTTCCTCTATAAACTGCGAAGTGTAGAAAAAAAATATGCTACGCAAACATTACGGTCTTTGGGGTAAGAGTCGAGTAAGTCCATCATCTTTGGAAGATTCTGCTCATCTATGCTTCAACTATGAATTCTAAGATGTATCATCATCTGTGAAAGAATCTATGTCATCTATGCTTAATCTTGCAACTAAGAAGTGTAGTAAAATTAGGTCTACCCCACTCTTATTGCAGAACTCTCTAGGCAGCCACTTCTAATAAGTTTATTTGAAGAGTATACAAGAGTCGTAAAGTTTGAGCCATAAATTATTCTTGGTTTTTATTGTCTTTTGTTTTATTTTTGTCACATTTGTTGTGCTTTCTATACGGCATTCATTCGTTGGAGTACTGCTTTCGCTAATGAAGTTACGCCGCATCATCATCTACAACATGATGATCATCTGAGCGTCATCAAGAATCTAATAAGCGTGAAATAATTGACATTTAAGCAAAACTCACGCACATACCTAGACAATGGAATGGAGAAGTGAGCAAACGTTGTCCAGCTTCCAACGTTCAACACGTTTAGTAGGCCAACGCGTCATCTCCGAGCTCCGAGTAGTGAAGTAGGGGGGCAGATAAAAGATCTTATGACAGATGACCGCACGTACATTTGACGTTTCGACACGGCGCTGGAGTCTGTTTGAGAGTTGCCGTGTTTACCAGTTACGGGTAGTTGCTTGGTTGGTTGGTGGTGAGTGGGTTTGTCGACGTCGTTGTCAGATTTCTGGGTCATGAACCAAAAATGTAAAATAATGAGTTGGTTTTATACAAATGCAGTAAAGCCGAGCCAAGCCCCCGACCCCTCCGTGCGACCAAACCCACGACACCCAAGAACTTCTACCACACACATACTATATATATTATATGGCACTTTGAGGGAAGCTCACGTCGTATCGTTTGTTGGTTTTGGCCAAAAGAAATGACAGACTGTTGGCATTTTGCGTGTCACACCTGACCAAACCTGGCCGGGTGGGATGGGGGTGTTGGGTTCGTTGTAAAACAAGTGGCAGCTGGAAAATGGGCATATATCTGTCACACGAGTCGTGACGTGACACGTGAGCTGTTTGCCAAATTGGCAGCGCCGCCACGTTTAAGGTTTTTATTATTTTATCCAAAGTCAAGCAACTATTTAAAGCGTTTTAAAGTTTTATTTCTATTCTTACTTAAAAGTTTGCTTTATATTTATCTATTTGCAGTTAAAAACTGTTGCAAGCATCATCCAATGTCCACAACTTGGTAAGTAAAATTAAGCTACAAAAGAAATGCGTACAAACTGCTTTAAGAAAAAAAAAGAGGCGAAAACTGCCGCCCCTAACACGCCCCCTTTGGACGTATTCCCAACTTCCTAACTTAGTTAAATGCAGCAAGTAAATTGCTTTCAAGCAATTTTCCAAAGCTCAATGGCGGCATTCCCGCCGCTGCTTCTCTTTTCCCTCCACTCGTTACCAAGGACGCTGACTGCGTTACTGGGCTTACCTATAAACCAAAATGAACGACTGGACGTCATTTGACATGCATCTAAAAAGCGACCCGCTGTGCGCTGTGGCCAACCTTCACCCTCCTCCTCCAAACCGTCCTTTACTGCCTTTTACACGTTGGTCACGGAAAGCAAGGCGTACACTGAGCAAAATGGCTTGAACTAGTCGGAACAAGTGCTTCATTTGAACAGAATTTCGAAGGCTCTATTACGTGTAGATTGATGGAATCGGGAAGCTGAAAGAGATTAGCTAAGATTTATTGCCCATGTCATTCGTGTCCAAATGCAACCCCGACTGTGCTTTATTTCCATTGCTGCACTACAATTCGGCACTTTTTCGTCAGCCGTTTGATGGGTGCAACTTTTCCAAACTGTATCCAAAAATAAAATGTTCTGAGCCATGACTTTTGCAAAAGCTGCATGGACAAGGTTAGGTTAGGTTAGGGCGGCAGTTGGGACTGGCGTCCCTACTCACTTAGGCCAAGGATAGGCCCGTTGCGATACCGCTAGAGTGAGCTAGTTCCCCACTCTTCCCGACTTGAGAGGTCCCCCACGAAAGGTGAGCAGGCCATCCGGCTGCCTGAATAAACCTGAAAAGGCATTTTGGACTCTGTTCAGAGAGCTGAGATAAATCGTCTAGAAAAAGTGACTGTAGGCACCTAAATCTTTTACTGCCTATTCCTGTCTTGGCAAGACGGTTTTGTTGGTGGTGGTATCTTGGGAGTAGCCGGCTAAGAAGTTAGCAGCCAGCCCTACCTTGGACGAAGAAGCGAAACACTCCTGTTCCATTTTTACGTCCGAGGATGGGTTGGACTGCCTTCCCCCAGAATTTAGAGAAGACGGTGGGATTGCCATCTTACCCTTGCCGGCACAGTCCGGGATGGGAAGGACACCTGCTGGTTCCTTCCTCACCGCGCATTAAGATATGTTTAACGGGATGTTATTGCCTATCGTAGTGTGGCGCTCTCTTGTTTTTTTGTTTGTTTGAATTTGTTTATTTTGTTGTTAGAATTTGTAATTTTGGACCCACGATTAGTCGGGTAGGGGTGAGTCACCCGCGGCATAGCCCGGGTACCGCGGGAAGCCATTTATTAAAACTGGAGGTCGGCAGGTATCCAGAGTTCGCAAAGTGATGACTGAGACCCCTCAGCCATACATCCCGCGGCCTTTGCTGTTCCATCTTGGATTTGGAGTAATTTTATAGAGTTTTCTTCTCTCGCCCGAACTACCATTCGTCAGCACCCATGGCAGAGACATGACCTTACCATGGGCCTGCTTCCTGCCGCCGTCACGTGGAGAGTATAGTCGCACTTCCAAAAGTGTGTCACAACTACGGCGCGTACCCAAGTCTAGGGTTACACGTAATTCCCCTTGTGACACCAACTGGGTGACGGAAAGAAAAGATTGAATCAGTAGAACAGTTCTTCTGTTTCTAAGAGGCTCTTAGTAGACGTAGGAATAGGCATCTGGGAGATTACTTCCTTCATAACCTAGCTGGGTTAGCTTCTATATGTGCGAGGACGATTGCTAGCTACATCGTAGCATCGGGTTGGGAATTCTTCTAGCGGGATTATCGCAGGAGAAAGTCTATAGAGAGATCTGCGGTATCACAACGGACCTGCTTAGGCCCTTACCGTATCAAAAAACAGAAGAAGACATCGTAAACCCAACACAGTAAAGTCTGTCCAAACGCCTAGATCGTGGAGATGTTAAGGATTAGAGCTAAATACTTTGAATTCTAAGGAATTGTATCGCAATCGAAAGACCCTAACAGATAGCCGATAAAACACTGAAATTCGTGAAGAGATCGTAAGCAAGATTTAAAAAAAACATCGAACCATTGATTTCAGTTTTAAATTTGGAACTCGAAAATAATGCGTTTTTGTGGAGACGTGGATGTTTTTGAGAGTTCCAAGGAATTGTACACCAATCTTATGTTATTGTAATTTTTGCGGTTACCTTTAATTTTAGAGCATTCTTTTATAATTTCTCGTAGTAAGAGCACCCACTTTTCTCTCAGTGTATTGCGCTGCTGTCTACATGCAAATAGATATGGATAGATGGACTAGCTGTGTCGGACTAGTTGCACTACTATATGCATACAGTAGAAAAAAAAATGGAAAAAAGGGAGAATAAAAATAGATGAGAAAGGTCTCACGCTGACTGCAGCATCCTCATCAGAAGCCGAGCCGAGCCGCATGAGCTGGGTCCGGAATTGGATACGAGTTCGTGTCTGTCTGGGCTTGGTCCATGCTTTTAGCTAGTAGTATATTGACTGACCATATAGACAAGTTATATGGGCAGCACTGACATTATACTCATCATCATCCTCATCATCGTCATCATCATCATCATAATCAACGAAAGGCTATGCGCCGCAGCGGCATTTGCAACATTGATGCGTGAGACCCTAAACGAAATATTTTGTTGTTGCCGCAGGATGTAGACATGGCATTACATAGAGTTCCTTTTAGGAACTTTTTTTGTGTGCGCTGCAATAACCTGATCAATCAATCCACGTTGCCACAACATTGTATTTAACGATGTTTTGCCAAGTTTATTTCGTTCTTTTTTTTTCGGTAGCACTCGGAAGCTTTTTGGTCTTTAGGATTTGATTTGTTTTAGGAAAAAAAAACGAAAAATAAAGTTGGAAATGATTTACTTTTGATGTTTTTCTTTTCGCATACTTGGTTGCGAATCAAAAGCTACCAAAAAGTATAGGGTGGGCCAACTTTCGCCCATATGGCCAGTATGCGAACAATCTAATTTTCAGCTGTGCAAGATTTTTAGTGTTTACTCACTGAAAAAGCGTCAAATTTAAGGACTTTAAGTAAACTATTTTTTTCCGAATATTAATTTCGACGCCAAGGTGTTCCTAGCAAAGTTTAATTCTCTGAACCGGCCTCAAACACTTTTTTTTCACAGTACGACCAATTTCGTATTATGCCTTGTTCGGCTTTTAAACGAACCATGACCAAAATTAAACAGTTTTGAAGTAGACACATGCCAAAGAGCATCTACTTTGGACAGCTACCTTACGAATTATAAGTATTTAAAATCCAAACCAACACATGGTCCACCCTATGTAAGACTTTAAAACGCTTTATAACGAAAATCCAAAAACGAAATAATCTTCGTTATGAACTTTGTTTGCCATTTACTTTGGACGTGTATTTGCTATATCATAACAACCAAAGCAACAGATGGCCCACCCTAAATAAGATTTTAAAGCGCTTTAATCAAAAAAGAAATAAGTGTAACAAAAAACAAAAAATAGTTCTGAACTGAACAATTTGAAGAGGAATGTTACGAATTAATGGTATTTAACAACCAAAGCAACAGATGGTCTACCCTATATAAGACTTTAAAACGCCTTCAAACGAAAATCCAAAAACGAAATGATCTTTGTTGTCAACTTTGGCATTCGTTATAACAACCAAAGCAACAGATGACCCACCCTGTATGAGCTCGTTCGCTTGCTCTAACAACTGGTCTTCCAAGCTATCGTGGTTGGTTGGTTTGGGTACAAAAGTGTCCTGGGTCTGAATACTTACTGCAAAAAAAAGTTACCTAAAAAAACCGGAACCGGGACTAAAACTAGCGGGCTTACCCACCCCACCCCACGATTGAATCTTTGAGAAGACAGCATTTTGTAAGTTTGAACAATAATTGATTTAAATTTTATTACATTAGCACATAAGAACAGGGTGCATGAGAAAAACTATATTTTTTTAAACCAAAACAAAGATGTGTATTTAACTGGAGCTACTGTTCAGCTACTTCTTGGGCTTGAGAGCTTTGTCAGACGGTTTCTCCTTAAACTCTCCCGATTCGTGTAACTTTTGCTCAAGAGCTTCATCAGTCGGCTTCTCTTTAAACTCTCCCGATTTATATAACTTCTGCTCGAGGGCTGTGTCAATCATATCCTCATTCAACTTTGCCGATTCGTACAACTTCTGCTTGAGAGCTTTTTCTTTGCTTTGCTTCAGCATAGACTCTCCCAATTCAAAAACCTTCTGCTCGATAGCTCTGTCAATCATATCCTTATTAGACTCTACCGAATCGCACAACTTCTGCTTGAGAGCTTTTTCAAACATTTTTTGTTTAAACTCTGCCGATCCGTACAACTTCTTCTTGAAAGCTTTGTCAGTCATGTTCTCTTTAAACTCTGCCGATTCATACAACTTCTGCTCCTCGACAGCTTTGTCAGACGGTTGCTCTTTAAACTCTCCCGATTCGTATAACTTCTGCTCCTTTTCAGCATCTTTGGAGCCATCAACATTTCCCTTACGAAACATAAAATTCTTAATGTCAAAATCAAAACGATATCCAGTAACAGCATTCCACCAAGAATTAAACCAATTTTTAGGCACGGGGGGGTCCGGCATCATTTTCTTATCTTCTTTGATGCCGTTTAAATATTGGGCTACTTTATTGTTGCCTTTTGGAAAGCAGCGAGTTGGGGAACCCAAAATTAAGGGTTTTAGCTGCTGAGGAGCTTGTAATCCACGGTTCAGAATAATGCGCAACATTTTGATCGGTCAGTTATATTATATGTCAAAAGCTGTTGAGAAAAAAAAGTGTTAGTTTTTGCTTCGAAATAAATTTATTTTTTTTGTTCTAAAATAATTTTTTTTTTTTTTGTTTTTATTACCAAATTTCCACAAAGCTTAGGTCTAGTCTCCACAAATTTCAAATTATTATGAGAAAATATGAGGACTGTAAGGCTTAGCTTTATTTTTTTGGGTTGATCGATGAAAAAAAGCCTACTTAAAAGAAAAGTTTCGAAAACAAACTAAGAAAGTAGGCTTGCCAGAAGCTAAGTTCTTTAAACCCAAAATGCCTATTATAACTTGAGGTAGCAATAGAGCCTAGATCTTAGAGATAATAAGTGCTTGAGGAACCCCTTGTTTTCCAAGTTTGGCTAAACAGACTTCAGAGGGCGCAAAAGGCGGCTTGCCTAGGTATCACCGCATCTATGCTATCCCCACTTCAGGCGGCTCTGCATGTTATTCGAAGCCTGGAACCAGTGGGAATTTTCCTGGAGTCGGTGGCGGCTGAATCGCAGCGTGACTCCGAGCGTTAAATCTTCTCATGCCATCAACGTGTGGCCATAGCAGTATCCTACTTGAATTAGGCATACCTGTGCAGGCTGGGCATTGTGATTACTGCTCCATGGTTCAGAAATGGAACGACACCTTTGTCGCAGTTTTCCCGGAGAGGGAAGATTGGCTGCAATGAACCCCCTAAAAAGGGAACGAGGTGACGAACTATGCTGATGGTTCGAAGATGGATGAGGGCATAGGAGCTGGCATCTTCTCTGAAGAGCTTTCGACGAAGCTTTCATTCCGCCTCCCCGACTTGTGTAGCGTTTTTCAAGCGGAGATATACAAAGTCTGACAAGCGGCTAGACTAATTGGCACCTTGGACGGAAGTTCAAGGAACATTGTAATTCTGGTCGATAGTCAGGTTGCAGTTAGAGCTCTGTCATAAAGATTAAACTGATCCATAATACGACGCTGGCGCTCAACGGTGTCCATTCCCACTCAATAACCCTCTGCTGGGTCCCTGGTAACGAGGCGGCGAACGAGTGCGCCAGGAACGGCTCAGCGCTGGCAGCTACCCTTGTGGTTACGAACGTAGAATGACCATTACAGGACGTCGTATCGGAAATCAGGAAGGCGGCTAAAGCTCTGGCGGATAGAGAATGGGACATGGTGTCCGTATGTCGCATCTCCCGAGCACTCTGGCCGAGATATGAACCAAAGCGAACATCTGAGCTCCTGCGCTTTCATAAAAACAGGACTAGGATGGTGTTAGGCGTTGTTAAGGATTGCCTATTGCATAGGCAATAGGGCTGAGAGGTTGCATGTTCCCCATCACAGAGACAGAAAACATCCAACACCTGCAATGCGACTGCTCGGCGCTTCTTAGCAGACGAACCCAGTTTCTGGTTAAACCATTCTTCGAGGATCTGCGTAGTCTAGCCTATCTGCCCATACCGTATCTGGCTGCTTTCGTCGAATCCTCAAAATGGTTCTGCAGCACGGGAGACTTACGCGAATAGGGATGTGCAATTTTTGATCCTCCTCTGCTTTCCCTCCCTTTCTTCAATTCCTTTCGTCCCCATTTTATAACACAATGGACTTCAGGGTCTCTGGATGATCTCAGTCCCTATCTGAGCTGCCTATACAACCTAAGCTAACTTGCAATTATTGGTGCAGAGTATCTCAAGGTCTTCTGCTCAAGAACTGCCTCCATTTAAGAGCTGAGGAACCCCTTGTTTTCATAGACGGACAAATTTTGATTAAATCCCAATCGAGCTTGGCTAAAAAAAAATGTTCTTTGGGGTACTTGATACAGGGTATCTCAAGGTCGTCTGCTCGCAAATTTCAGCCATTTACAACACTTAAGTAGTACAGTGCGGCAAACAAACTACTTGTTTCTTTAATAAATCACTTTGGTTCCATTATCTTTATTTAAGTCACTGGGATTTCACTATATAAACAATAATGTTTCCTTCCATCATAAAATTGCATTTGAGTACAGTAGCAGATGACTGCGATGATAACCACGACGACCATTCGACCATATACACACACACACACATATATATACACACAGATAGAGTCTCACCCACACAGCCAGATAAAAGCTGACGCCATTTTGTGCAAACATTTTGGAATACTCTGCTCAATATTGACATTGAATGAGCAACAAAGTGAATTATTAGTTGTGCAAATAATTGCAGAGTTCGGTTCGGTTTGGTTCGTTTTGGTTTTAAGGAACCACCACATGGAACCACCAAAAACCATCAACCGCTACTGGGCGGGGGCCAAAAGTTACTACCTAAGTCATTACGCTGTTGTTTCAGGCAGCTGTAGTTACTTACTTATTTTCTTAACTTGGCTTACATACAAAAAGACGTCAGCTTATGACAATATTTGGCTAGCACCACCGAAGCCGATTAGATAATATTTTTGTTGCTGTTTTTGTCTAGTTTTATTTGTATTTGTTTTTAAACTTTGTAAAACAGCGGCCTATGGCATAACCTATATTTAAGTAGACATTTTGATACACTGTACCAACATACAGTGGGTCAGGACTATCAGTTCTGTAGGCCAAAATGCTATAACCTGCGGCTGTTGTTTGTCTGCACACACAACACTCGGAGATCTTAAGAGCTAGAGTTGCCATATTTTAGCAAAAGATTAAACAGATCTTGCGCAATGTTTTGGACGCAAATTTCTGACATTATAAAAACGAGCCTTAGGCACAGTGGTGCAAGTAATATTTGGCATAAATATTTTTGACGCTTTTGTTTTATTAATAAAAACGTTAACATTTTCAACATAGCCTACTTTTCTCAACATATCAATGCAAAATTTTTTATTTAGTCAACGCTGGCTGCTAAAGAAATTTCTTTTTCGCAAAGCGGGTATTCACGCTTGCTGTTGAGCCGTTGCAAAGTTGCGCAAATACTCAACAGTCTGGGAATTTTTTTTTTGCAACATTTCGCAATTTCTCAATGTAACATTTATCACATAGCTGCAATAGAAATTTTTTTTTCCGCAAATTCATATTAAGGGTATTCATGCTTACTCTTGAGCTGTTGTAAGATTGCTCAAAAACTCAACTAAGACCATTTTTTTCAACATTTCGTAATATATCATTGCAAAATTTATCACATAGTTGCAGCGTATGCTACAGTTGGCCGCTAAAGGAATTTTTTTTGAGGGTATTCACGCTTGCTATTGAACCATTGTAAAGTCGCGCAAATACCCAACAGTCTAAGGCTTTTTTTTGCAACAAAAAATTTAACACATAGCTGCTATAGACATTTTTTTTTGCAAATTCAAACTAAGGGTATTCACGCTTGCTCTTGAGCCTTTGTAAGATTGCTCAAATACTCAACTAAGGCCTTTTTTTTTTTTTTTCAAAATTTCCAAATTTATCAAAGCAAAATTTTTCACATAGCTGCAGTGTATCCTACAGTGGGCCACCATTGACATTTGTTTTCTCAAATTCATACTAAGGGTATTCACGCTTGCTGTTGAACAGTTGCAAAGTTGCGCAAATACTCAACAGTCTAAGGCTTTTGCTTAGTTAATGAGCAGCCTTTTGCGTTCAAGTAATATTTTAGTCACTTTTAGATATTAATTTTTAATTTATTTAAGTGATGAAGCCCAGCTTGCTTTTTTAAGATAATTTTTCAATTTATTTTTTTCAAAGAAAATTTATTTTATATATTTAAAATCCAAATAGTTGACGACATTAAGCATAGTTTGAGCTACAAAAGTAATTAAAAAAAAAAAACAGAATGGCGCCTGTAGAGAGCTACGAGTACATGACTAATTTTCGGAGGCCTCCAGGATCGCTAATGATCTATGACTTAAAGAATTTTTTTCACTTTTTCAATATATGCAACAAAAGTAAGAGAATCACTAAGGGTTCCAAAAAATCAATTTTAAAAATGGCGGACGTAAAGTCGGGCGCGGACGACTTTAGGATACCCTGTACCACTAGGTTGTAATAAAGTCCGATTTCTTCACAAAAAAAACAAAATCAGAAGAATTTTTAAGCAAAATTTTTTTGACCGATCGTTCCTATGGGAGCTATATGATATAGTCAACCGATTTCAATCAAATTTGACACAGAGCTTAAATACCTTAAAAAAGATATGAATGCCAAATTTATTTCAAATATCTTTACAAACAAACAAAACACATCGAATTTTGTATAAAAAACGTGTTTTTGGACCGATTGGTCCTATGGGAGCTATATGATCTAGTCAAACGATTTGGATTAAATTTAGTACAGTGCTTAGGAACTATAAAATACTCACGAACATCAAATTTGGTCCCAATATCTTAACAATCAAACGAAACACAACAAATTTTGTTAAAAAATCGATTTTTTGGTAGATCGGACCTATGGGATCTATATGATATAGTCAACCGATTTTGTTCAAATTTGGCACATTGCTTAAGTGCTCTAAAAAATTTCCAAACGCCAAATCTGTTTACGATATCTTTATTAAAAAAACGAAATATAGCGAATTTTTCTTTAAAAAAGTTATTATGGCCGATCGGTCCTTTGGGAGCTATATGATATAGTCAACCGATTTCGATCAAATTGGGTATAGTGATTGGGAAGTATAAAAAACTTTCGAATACCAAATTTGGTTACGATATCTTTATAAACAAACGAATTATTCATCTAAAACGTTTTTTTTTTGTCGAGGTCGTCTCAAACACTCCCATGGGAGCTATATAATTTATCCCCGATATCAAAAAAATAAAATAAACTTGCCTCCTATGGAATAATATGGGATCTAATGTGAAAGTTTGGTAACTCTAGCTCTTACCATCTCTGAGATCTAGGCGTTCACACGGACGGACGGACAGACGGACATGGGTATATCGACTTCTCTATTCACCCTGATCATATTTTATTTCATATGTTACATACATTTTCGGCTTGCACAAACTTAATATACCCTTGGTACCATACGGTACAGGGTATAAAAACAGTATGGCGCCTGTAAAGAGCTACGAGTACATGACTAATTTTCGGAGGCCTCCAGGATCGCTAATGATCTATGACTTAAAGAATTCTTTCACTTTTGAAGTGTGTTTAAAGTTTTACAACTAAACGCCCGACGCTATAAGTGTGGAAAAAATTTATTTTTTGAAAAATCATTTCAGTACATAATTTCTAATCTAATAATCTATAATAAAAATCAAACTTTTTTAGATGCTGCACAAATCGTACATTTCTAGCTGCCTTAAGTCTATTAAATTTGATAAAAACTCACAAGATTGATTTGTGCATTGCATCTCAATACTGCGCAAAAGTCCTCAAGCGTGAATACCCTAAATACTTCTGAGCCAATCTGAAAAAAAAAAATCTTATTTATTTAAGAAAAATTAAATTTTTTGAAAATGCTGTACACATATTAATTGGCTAGCTAAAGTGCACAAAACTTATACTCTAACTGCTTTCATTTAATAAAAAACTTGTTAGATTGATTTGTGCATTGAAACTTAATACAGTGCAAACGTGCTCAAGCGTGAATACCCTAAAATAAAATACTCATTTATTTAAGAAATTCAATTAATTTTGTTATTGAGCTTGCTGAACTCAATTTTCTTTTTATACCCTGTACCGTATGGTCCAAGGGTATATTAAGTTTGTGCAAGCCGAAAATGTATGTAACATATAGAAGGAGACGTCGGAGACACCCCAAAGTTACCTAAAATATGATCAGGGTGAATAGAGAAGTCGATATACCCATGTCCGTCTGTCCGTCTGTCCGTCTGTCCGTCCGTCTGTCCGTCTGTCCGTCCGTCCGTCCGTGTGAACGCCTAGATCTCAGAGATGGTAAGAGCTAGAGTTACCAAACTTTCACATTAGATCCCATATTATTCCATAGGAGGCAAGTTTATTTTATTTTTTTGATATCGGGGATAAATTATATAGCTCCCATGGGGGTGTTTGAGACGACCTCGAAAAAAAAAAGCGTTTTAGATGAATAATTCGTTTGTTTATGAAGATATCGTAACGAAATTTGGCAATCGAAAGTTTTTTATAGTTCCCAATCACTGTACCAAATTTGATCAAAATCGGTTGACTATATCATATAGCTCCCATAGGACCGATCGGCCAAAATAACTTTTTTAAAGAAAAATTGGCTATATTTCGTTTTTTAATAAAGATATCCTAACCAGATTTGGCGTTTGGAAATTTTTTAGACCAATTAAGCATTGTGCCAAATTTGAACAAAATCGGTTGACTATATCATATAGCTCCCATAGGTCCGATCTTCCAAAAAATCGATTTTTTAACAAAATTTGCTGTGTTTCGTTTGTTTGTTAAGATATTGGGACCAAATTTGACATTCGTGAGTATTTCATAGTTCCTAAGCACTGTACCAAATTTAATCCAAATCGTTTGACTAGATCATATAGCTCCCATAGGACCAATCGGTCCAAAAACACGTTTTTTATACAAAATTCGATGTGTTTTGTTTGTTTGTAAAGATATTTGAAATAACTTTGGCGTTCATATCTTTTTTAAGGTATTTAAGCACCGTGTCAAATTTTATTGAAATCGGTTGACTATATCATATAGCTCCCATAGGAACGATCGGTCAAAAAAAAATTTTTGCTTAAAAATTCTTCTGTTTTTGGTTTTTTGTGAAGAAATCGGACTTTATTACAAGCTAGTGGTACAGGGTATCCTAAAGTCGTCCGCGCCCGACTTTACGTCCGCCATTTTTTTAAACTGCGCATCTGATATAGCATTCATTTTAAGTACAGACTGCAAGCAAATATGAAATTAAATTATTTGCTTACATTAAAAAAAAATTTAAACGCAATTTTAAGTATTTTTATTTGTTTATTTTAGTATTTGTTTTTATGTTTTTTTTGGCATGGTTTTTGCACGTCCCTGACCACAAATCGTATAAATTCAGTGTTGAAAAACATAATCAACGAACCAAGCAAAAACTACAACAACTACAAAAACAACAAGAAGAACAGCAACATCAACAAACCGCAAACAAATACTTTACCATTTGTATTTGGTATTTAATATTATATTTGTATTTTGCACGCTTTGAAGCATCCATTCATTCAATGGATTGCGATCCCGCATCAGTTCCAGTTCCAGCCCCAGACTTCATCAGACCTCACCAGACCCTTCCATATAATTTTTCGTTTTTTCGGTGTATTCCATACATAAGCACGTCCATGGTCCGGTCCATAAGTGCAGGCCGTAGTGTTTATATCATGATTTAACAAGTTATGAAAAAAACATTTGAATTTTTATACACTCTCTGGACAGTGGATTGGGGGCATATTAGCTATAGGTGCGAGTATGGCACAGAATAATTTTGGTTCAATTTTGGAAAAGCGAACTCAACCGAGAGTAAGCCCCGAAAAACGTGGGAAAACCGCATCCAGGATGTGGGAAGGATGAGGGGCAGAACCCTGGCAAAGATGAGAAGAAAGAGCCGGGACCGACCTAATTGGAGAAGATGGATATCCCGAGGCTACACCGACGCCTAACAGCAAATGGGGATTGAAGAAGAAGAAGATTTCATTTAGAGTGCCATAAAATCAGCTGCATAGACTTATGTGAGCCTTATAAACAAAAACAAGTTGACATTTTCACAAAGCAGCGCTCTCTTCTACACCACCCCTAGAATCCTCCTTCTATCCTATTCATATCATTTCAAATAATGCCTTCTTTTGTGAGGCAGGGTATTCGATAGTCGCTTCGACTGTTTACAATTTTTTTTTTGTTTCTTTCTTTTCAAAATGTTGTTATTAGTTGTGTAAATAAAACAACTTATTGCATATAAGGAGACAAGAGCTTTGAGATGACAATTATTTCTGTTTTTTTTTTGTCTCTACTATGTACACATGTATATACTTGGATGTACATATGTATACTATATACATATATGGTATATGTGCAATATAAGCAAAAACAAATCAAGCAAATAGTTTGGTTTTATGAATTCAAATTATGCAGTTGGTAGATAATTTAGAGAAAATATTTCATTTTTCAAGCCTTGAATACTAATTTTTAATCTATTGTTTCTTGTACGTGCCGAACAAATTTTACCATGTCTTTATATAGAACTTCAAAACTTTTGACATCGAAACAGACATAGTGTCCTTAAATTAAGTTTTCTACGCTGGTCACATTATTTCGTGCAGTTCAACCGTAGAGAGAAATTGTTTCTACGATTATCTAAACTTAACTAACTTATTAATGATTTCTATCCTACTCCTACCCAGTTAAACATGCTATTTTGATAAGTTGATGCTTCTATGGAACCTTCTCATTTTTTTATTTTATTCTCCCAAAAGGGTACCTCACAGAGAGGTGGGGCACTGCGACCAAAAGGTCTTTTTTACCATACTCTAAGGTTAAAACAAAAGACTTTCCGCTTTCCTCATGAATAGCAGTAGGTCTTTTGTTGGTATTGACCTGAGATGGAAGGGACTAATCCGTTCATTTCCCATGTGACAGGATCTGTCCCATTGTTTCATCGTCTCCTAGACAGAGCCTGCACACTGAAGCGTCCGATAGGCCAATTTTCTGTAGATGATATCTAACAGTGTGGTGGCCAGATAGGTAAGCTACCAGAAGCTTTAGGTTCGCTCTGCCAAGACCTTTTGTCTTGATCGCATCCAGAGGTTTGACAAGCACTTTTGCTGGACGCAGCTCCCGGAAGGAGAACCAGTATCTTCTAACCTCTTGATCTTATTAGATTATGATGGGGAACGAGTAGGAACTTTCCTGAAGTTGGCGACGTTAAATCTTCTCACGCCATAAACTTGGGGTCATAGCAGTATCCTTCTTCTTATCTGCGCAGACCGGGTATAGTAATTACTGTTACTGGTTTAGAAATGAAACGACAACCTTATCGCAGTTTTCCCAGAGAGTGAAGATTAGATTCAAAGAACCCCCTTAAAAAGGAACGAGCTGACAAGCTATGCTGATGGTTCGAAGATAGATGAGGGCACAGGAGCAGGTATCTTCTCTGAACAACTTTCGAAGCTTTCATTCCGCCAACTCGACTGGTGTAGCGTAGATATACTCAATCTAACAAGCGGCTAGACTTATTGGTACGGAAGTCCAAGGAACATTGTAACTCTTGTCGATAGTCAGGCTGCAATTAAATCTATGTCATACCATAAAGAAAGTTACGGACCATTACAGGACGTCTTATCGCAAATCAGGGAGAGGGCTGGAGCTCTGACGGAAAGAGAATGGGACATGGTACCGAAATTTGATCCAAAGCGATTATTTGAGATCCTGCGGTTCCATGAAAACAGGACTAGGCCTACCACCGTTGCATCGGGGTATTGCACCATCGGCAATATGGCTGAGAGGTAGCATATTCCCCATCACGATTTCCGCAGCGATGAGGAAGAGACAGAAAGCATCCAATAACTGCTACGCGACTGCCTAGCGCTTCTTAAAAGACGAAGCCAGTTTCTGGGTAAACCATCCTTTAATAATCTGGATAGTCTAGCCTATCTAGCGGATCTGGCTGGTTTCGTCGAATCCTCAAAATGGTTCTGCAAGATGACGATGGATGTCCTACAATTTTTGATCCTTCACCACAATCCCTCCCTTTCTCTGGGTATTCTCAGTCACTTTCTGAGCTGCTTTTACAACCTAACCTAAATTGTTAGATAATGACTTTGTTGTTGTTCTACGATGCTCTTATATACAGATACACCTCTACCCAGTTAAAATGGTTAGTTTGAAAAGTTGGGGGAGCTGTAACAAAACTTTCTTCTTTATGGCCGTATAGGACGCTCCTCTGTACTATACATATGTAGTACAGTCCGTTGTTTTATCAAATGTTCCAAATCAGTTCCAAAGATCTTGAGAAGAAGGTTTTTGTTGAACATTTTCAAATATGGAATAGATTTTGTGATGATTTTTGGATGCCTTGTCTTCGAACTCGCTTTTAAAATTTGTGATTTCTGTCAATGGAAATAAGCTGGTTCTAGTTACTTCTTCGCAGCCTTACTTCAACATCCCCATTTAACTCTCTTTCTTCTCAAGAGTTTTTTTTATTGCTTATCGTTCTTTCAAATGCGAAAGTCGTTCCAACACAGTTAGAGACAAAAATCTTCTCAAGAATATTTTTGTTTAAAATTCCCAGATATCTGAAGACTAAACAGAAAAGAAACTACAGACATAAATGATTACCTAACGAAAATGTAGAATTGTTTCATTTGGAAGAACTTTAGTTTACCCTAAAAATAGTTTCTCTCCGCTACAAAGCCCGATGACGTCATCTTGTCTAGAACTTTGTAGCTTATGAAAAGCTTCAATGAGGACCTCCGCATCGACTTTTGACATAAAACTCTACACAGTTAATTTTTGACACTATTTGCAGTTTGTAAATATGTACCTACTCTATGTATGTACTAACTTATTAAAAAAAAAACACAACCAATTACATAACAAGCTTATGTACACTTAACACTTGGCTTTTATGGCCAGTTTAGTTTGCCATTTTTGCCGCAACAACAATAAAAACAAATTTTTGGTTCCCCTTACTTAACTTCTCTGCAAATATTCTCTTTTTTTCACAATACCCTAAACTCGTAGAATAAGCTGTACATTAAGTTTGTGCCAAAAAATGCACTTGGAACGAGTGGAGAGTTAAACAAAAAAGAACAAGATCGCTAGATATTTTATTAGAAGTAAGCTTTCCAAATTTAGTTGAAATTTTTAAAATAGGCACATTTTTTGTTTTCAACGGAATGGAATGAAATTGAAGTTACAAATGAGCAAATTTTTAAGTGTACAACATTGATATAATTGAGATAATTTTTAAATGTAGTCGTCATGATTTGTTAAATATGTTGGAATGGCATGGAATGGAACGTACAACTGAGCTAATTTTTGAGATTCTTCACTGTATACATAAATCCACGTAATAATTAGTTAACTATGTAGGAAGAAACGGTATGGAACTTACAAAAGAGCTAATTTTTAGGTGTAGAGAATTAGAGAATCTTTACTGTATACCTAAATCCACGTAAAGATGTTATGTTGAAAGGAACGAAATGGAATGGAACTAACAAATGAGCATATTTTTAAATGTAAAACTTTGAGCTTCTCTATTGCATACACAAATCCTCGTAATGGACTTAGCTTCGAGTGAATAGACGTTGCTCTATAGTGTATTTGATAGTCGGCTTGTCCAAAGTCCGCTTTTTATTTGTATTCTCTTGTTATTATCTATGTTTTTGTTGTTGTTAAACTGTCATTAACATGAGCGCGTCAAAAAATTTAACAAAATCGTAAAAGGCAAAAAAAGTTTGTTTCAAATTTAGGCGAGACGCCTCGCGCCAGCCCCCGCCCCCGCCTGTTTGCCACACCTCACCCCTGCCCAGGGGCGTTACCAGGCTATGCTCTAACATAAAATGAAATAAATTATAAATATTTTAGATGTTTATGACGCGATTTTACTTTGCATGCAAGTCATGCGGCTTGGCTTGGCTTGACTTGACTTGGCCTCAATCGACCCCGGCTGCTCCCAGTGGGTTAAACTTTGTCTCTTGACTCGACATACAACACTTAATAATAGTTTGCGTTTATTTCTCTCAGTGTATGTGTTTAAAATGTCAACAAATAAAGGTTGCTTAAACTAAGCTGCTTACTTTAGAGCGGCCTTGGAACTTCTAGGCTCTCCGGAGCCGGGGCCGGGGTGTCTTTTATAGTTTCTTTAGTTTTTTTTTTTTATTGTTAACTTGACTTTAGTTCGTATCCAAGACAAAGATTTTGAAGTGGACGCATAGTGGCTGGAGTGTTATTTTTGCTGGCACCTTCAACAACTGTTCCTTTTGTTTATGCAACTTCTCAAGTTGAAAGCTTTTTATGCATTGACCCACTTTAATGGCAAATATTGTTGAACCAAACTCGAAAAAAAGCAAAATGCTTATCCACTGATTCAATTTCAAGATGATGCTCACCGAGTTTTATTTAGTTCTCAAATGTCTAAGGATTGCTTTAACTTCATACGAAGCAATTAAAGCGCTCAAGTTTTGGCATTCAAAATTAAAGTATTTCGAAGTAGAGCCAGAGAACTTTAAATGCAGACAGTTGAAAATAAAAATTGGGTTAAACTTAAATTGATTTTATTTCAACTCACGCGCTTTAATTTAACACGCCAATTGAATACAATAATTATGCAGTTTATATGATTAAATGTTATGGAAAAAGAGCGCTAGAAATCGAAAAAAAATAAAATAAAATATAAAAATTGAATCAAATTTTTCAAGTAATTAATAATATAAAAATATTTTACGAATTTTTTGTCAATACTTCGCGATAACTTCGTTTATTTGCCTTAATTTTGCGTTAAATTATTTTTGTGTGATATAAAACAGCTGACAGGGTTGCCCCAGCTCTGTTTTTTGTCTCACTATATGTTGTTTATTATTTATTCTTTAACGTAAATAAAATTAAACAAAAATATTAGTTTAGCAAAAATATTGTATATATAATATTGTATATAAAAATTGTTCACATAATAACCCAGCTTAATCTTAATCCGCTTAAAAAATTACACAAAATTTTTGGCTTCGTCGTTTTGACTACGCTTATTCTTTACAACAAACAACAACTAAAGCTGCAGACAGAATAAGAGCGAACAAAAATGGGAGAGGACTGTACCAAAAATGGCGTACGTAAAGTCGGATGCGGACGACTCTGGGATACCCTGTACCATTAGCTTGCAATAAAATCCGGTTCCTTCACAAAAAACCAAAAACAAAAGAGTTTTTAAGCAAACATTTTTTTTGACCAATCCTATGGGTGCTATATGATATAGTCAACCGATTTTTATCAAATTGACACAGTGCTTTAATACAGTAAAAAAGATCTGAAAGCCTAATTTACTCTAAATATCCTTACAAACAAACGAAACTCAAAGAATTTTGTAAAAGAAATATTTTTTTGAACCGATTCGTCCTATTGGAGCTATATGATATAGTCAAACGATTTTAATAAAATTTGATGCAATGCTCAAGATCTATAAAAAACGTACAAGTGCCAAAATTTATTGCCAATATCTTCGAAAACAAACGAAACCCAACAAATTTTGTTCAAAAATTAAAATTTTCGAAGATCTGCCCTATGGGAGCTATATGATATAGTGAACCGATTTTATTCAAATTTGGTACATTGCTTAAGTACTCTAAAAAACTTCTGAATGCCATATCCGTTTACGATATTTTTATTAAAAAAACTAAAAATTGCGAATTTTGCTTTAAAAAAGTTATTTTGGCCAATCGGTCCTATGGGAGCTTTGATATAGTCAACCGATTTTGATCAAATTTGGTACAGTGCTTGGTTACAATAAAAAACTTTCGAATGCCAAATTTAGTTACGATATCTTTATAAACAAACGAACTATTCATCTAAAAATATTTTTTTTCGAGGTCTTTTGAAACACCCATATGGGAGCTATATAATTTAAGCCCGAAATCAAAAAAATTAAATAAACTTGTCTCCTATGGCATAATATGGGATCTAATGTGAAAGTTTGGTTATTGTAGCTCTTACTATCTCTGAGATATATATTTAAATGGACGGACAGACGAACATGGGTATATCGACTTCTCTATTCACCCTGATCATATTTTAGGTAACTTTGGGGTGTCTCCGACTACTTCTATATGTTACATACATTTTCGGCTTGCACAAACTTAATATACGCTTTTTAACAGGAAGGAATTATAAGAAAATTATTTCACCATAAAATGTAAGTTTTTTTTAGCCCGTTTTGCTGATAGGCTTTAATTTCTCTTGCTACAAAACATTCGTTAGCAAATCACATGAAAAATTTGCGCTTGGTGAAATCGGAAGATCCAAACATGCGATTTCAAAACGAATCCGAATGAAATGTTCAATAAATTTTGTTTGTTTTCGTTTTTGCGTGCTAGCAATTTTACATTTTTTGTTATCGATAACTGGCTTATTTCGCTTTATAGCTAATTCTTTCAGGTTGCAATTTAAGCCACAAAAAATTGTTTTTCCTGAAATGGCTAGCAGCAATCATTTCGTTTAAAAATGTTTTCGAATAAATTATTAATGTTTTTACTCCCAAACGAAAATAAATAACTTGAATAATTATTTTGCCAAATCATTTAAATTTTATCGATTTCTTTTTTTGCAGCTTAAACTACGCTCAAATAGAATTTTGAAAACATTTTTTTTGGAAAAACACATTCAAAGGATACCCTCGATGCTGTTGTCCAAATAAAACACATGGTATGTATAAGAACTAGTATTTTTAGTATTTTTTTTTTTAATATTATGCAGTCTTAAAAGTAAAAGCAAAGACGTTTTCTATGACTACGGTCTCTGAACTTGACTGACTTGTACTTTCCATTAAGCCACAAACTAGTTACCTAAGTGTCTGACTACTTAATAAATCCAAAACTCTACGATAGGAGGTGAAATTTTGCTGACTAAGTAGTTAAAAAAAAAAAGTAACTAAAACCAATGTCATAATTGAGAAGGTTTTAGAAGCAACTACACCCACTGCCACATAAATAGAGCCACTCTTAGACGCTCTTTCACTCGATTCACCTTCAAGAAATGATGCCTTGAAAAGATTTGGCTGGAAAAACCAGTAATTAAATGACTTGACTATTTTGTTTTTTTTTGCCTAACTTTTTTGCGCTTGACTTTTAGTATTTTGTTGCTTTTTTTTTTTGTAAATACTCTTTAGATAAAAAAGTAAGAGGTTTTACTAAACGAAAGAAGAAGTTTGTCTTTGGCAACACTTTGGCCAAAATTTGGGCAGCTTTAAATTTAGATTTGTTTCCAACTTTCGATTCCCTGCAATAAATTTATCTTTATCGTTAAAAGAAACGTCAAATGTAGCTAAGAAACTTTGGGAGTAATTGGCAAAAATGTCAAAATTTTTATCACTAATGCACTACTGGCCTACACTGAGAAAAATAATCAAATGTTTTGGTAGTAAAATTCTCAGAAAGAGAAACTCTTTATTTGTAATCGTAAAAAAATACCAACAAAAATACTCTCATAAAATTCTTGTTCCAAGCGCGTCTTTTTTCCAAACTTTTCATTTGTATACTAAAAAAATACCCAAAGAAATACCATCAGGGTTGGAAATAAAATTCTTGTTTCAAGGGCGTTTTTTTGCTTTTAAACAAAAAATACCAACAAAAATAACCGTCAGGGCTGAGAGTAAAATTCTAGTTCCAAGACCTTTATTTTCTAAACAGTAGCTCTAAATTTGTAATAAAAAAGTACCAGCAAAAACAGCCAATGTTGGGAGTAAAATTCTTGTTTCAAGAGCGTTTTTTTCCGAACAGTAACTCTTCATTTGCAAGCCAAAAAAATACCAAAAAAAAATAATATCAGGGTTGCGAATAAAATTTTTCTTTCAAGAGCATTTTATTTTTAAACAAAAAATACTAACAATAATAACAATCTGGGTTAGGAGTGAATTCCAGTTCCAATAGTTTTTTTTTCTTTTAGACAAAAACTCTTAATTTGTAATCGAAAAAATACCAACAAAAATAACAGACAGGGTTTGAGAGTAAAATTCCTATTTCAAGAGCATTTTTTTTGTTCAAACAGTCAATCTTCATTTGCATACTAAAAAATACCAAAAGAAATACCATAAGGGTTGGAAATAAACTTCTTGTTTCAAGAGCGTTTTTTTCCAAACAGTTACTAACAAAAAATCTAAAGAAATACCACCAGGGTTGGGAGCAAAATTCTTGTATCAATGCGTTTTTTAGTTCTTATTTGATAATCTCAAAAAATACCAGCATAAACCAGCCAAGGTTAGGAGTAAAATTCTTGTTCCAAGAGCGTTTTTTCTTTTAAACAAACAACTTTATGTGTAATCTTGAAAAACACAAGAAAAAGCAGCTGAAAAATACTACAAAAAAAATAGTGCTTGTACATTAAGCTTAAATGGAATGAAAATTGACCAACTTACCATAAAATGCATATTTCAAAAGCTAAAAAAAAATAATAAAATAAATAAAAAATACTAAACAACAATTCTCAGTATAGGCTTAACTTATCTACAAAATCCAAAAAAACCGCCCGATCTAATAACCGAATCTAAATAAAATACCAAATCAGAGCTTTACGTTAGGTTCAAACCTAATTGTAATCTGAAAAATACTGTCAAAATAACGCCTAGCTATAAATGGGACTACAAACAATTTAACTTCGGATTTAGCTTAACACTGTAGAATTTTTATTATATCTCTTGCAATCTTAACAAAATACCGAAACAGAGCCTCGATTTAAGCTCAACATCGTACAAATTTTAATATTAAAAAATACTGACAAAAAATATGGGGCTGAGTTTAAATGGGATTACATTTGACCAAATAAAAATAACATAGCTGCATTAAGTCAACTCTGATAAAATAGTAAAATTTGTAAGGCTTATATATACCAAAAATATATATACCAAAAATAAAAATACCAAAAAGGAATGTCGGTATAAGATAAATTTGAAATAACAAAAAAATACCAAAAAACAAATTCTTATTTTAAGCTAGACTGCACAGTTAATCTACAAATAAATACCAAAAAAAAATACTAGCGGAATATAATATTGAAAGGTTCTAAATTTGAACCGACTAAAAAAAAAATTACCGACTTGGAGATGGTTCAAATATAAAATTTTTAGGGCTTATAAATTTCCGATATACATTTAAACTTAGACTATGCAAAAGTCTTTCGTAATCTGAAAAATACCAGAAAAGAACGTCATTATAAGCTAAATTTGAAATAACAAAAAATTAAAAAAAAATAATACCAAAAAAACAAATACTTATTGAAAGCTAAAGACTGCACAGTTAATGTACTAATAAATACCAGAAAAAAGTTTTTCGTAATCTGCAAAATACCAAAAAAGAACGTCAGTATAAGGTAAATTTGAAAAAATTATAAAAAAAATGTACATTAATCAACTCTGGTACAAAATTTAAAAATTTTATTATTTCGTAAACTAAAAAATACCAAAAAAACAAAAACTAAGTTCAGTATAAGCTTAATTTGAAATAGCAAAAAAATACTAAACAAATACTTATTGGAAGCTAAACTCTGCACAGTTCGATATTCTGATAAATACCAGAAAAAAATACCAGCGGAATAAAATATTCAATGGTGCTAAAAAAAACTTTCTTTAATATAAACTCTATTAAAAACAAACGATGTTAGAGACTTTTTTTTAAATTTTTAATAGAATGATTTGGAAATGGCTCAAATATTAACTTGGTTTAAGCCAAAGTATTTCAAATCTTGCGGCATTTACGAATTTCTTTTATAACAATTTTTATTTCTACAATTTCCGAAACTATTATTTCTGTTCGAACTTTAGAAAATAATTATTTTCCAAGTGTACATTAAGTTTATAAGCATATTCGATTTAAGCGCTTTGAAATCATATGAAAAGTATGGAAATTAGTTTGGGTATAATATAGTCGGGGTGTTACCATCAAGACGGTCTCAGTTGTTTTAACATGCCGAAGATTTTGTTGACGTTTTCTTTGCTGTTGCCATTTTGTAATTGAAACTTTCATTTTCATTTCCATTTTTCACAAGTTTTTATTTTCTTTATTTTTCGTGCATTAATGAAAAACCGGTGACAAAATGGGCGTGCCTCGAACCGGTACAGCTGTCATTTTCTGGTACAGTCACTCATTCAGTTTGTTTAAGCCGTAGTTTGTTGTTGTTGTTGTTGTTGCAATGACATTCACATAGCCATAAACGGAATAAACCAAAATTGTCGACGTCATCAACAACAACAACACCGACAACATCATGGAGAGCAAATTGCAATTATGCGGGCTCTCAATATATATATTTTTTTTTTCATATCAAAACGACATATTGTCTCATTTTGTATGGCAGCCATTTTGATTGAAATGTTTCAAATTCTACGTAACCTCACAAAACAAAAAACAAAACCAAAACCAAAAAAATGAAAATATTTTATTTGTTTATATTTTCAAGTTTTGGTCGTTATGTGTTGAAATTGATATTGAGAAATGAAATGAATTTTTGCTAAAATATTTCCAAAATACAAAAACAAAAAAAAATGTTTCTTATCAGAACGAAAAGAAAAAATGTTTTTGATAGCAAATGTAAAAATTTCGTTATTGAAAGCTTACAGAACATACAGATCAATAGTTTTAATGATGCTGACAATTTGGGAAACTTGATTTTCCATAATAAATTCCATTGAAAGAGGTTACTTTATAGATAGTTAGAGGAATTATTACTAAATCTCGCATATGCAGTGTGACCAGATTGACTTTTTGCTAAAAGCACAATGAAGCTATTACTTAGTTTGTATTTGAAGTTAAGAAAAATTAAGATGGCTCAAACGTATACGAATGCAGTTCCAAGTCCTACTTGCCTTGGACTCCCCAATTCAGTTTAGCCAATTCATTATTATTTGTATCTGGTCACACTAAATTAATTGCAATTTTTAATCAAAAGCTTTTTGAACGTTAAGATACATTAGAGATGCAGTTCCTAGTCCTACTAGCTTTAGACTGATCCATTCAGCACAGCCAACTACTTATTATTTGTATCTGGTCACACTAATCTAATTGCAAGCCTGAAGCAAAAGCTCATAGAAAGCTCTTGAAGATATTTGTATCGTAGGTTGGGTTGATTAGGCAGACCATGATGTACATTTTGATGCCTATTTGAGAAAGGAAAGGAAGGAGGAGGAAGAAGGGGGTAAGAATTAGAGGAGTATTATGCCGAAGTTCAAAAGCACAGGGGCATATTAAATCGCTGAGGTCCCTTTTAGAGAATTCGACCCAGGTCTTCAAAGAATGATGTACCATGAAGTTCATTGTAATGACTATCTAGGAAAGCAGGAAAAAGGGGGCAAGAATAAGAGAAGGATTATTCCGAAATTCAAAAGCAGATTGGCGTATTTAATCGTTGAGCTCCTTTCCATGCAGAACCATTTTGAGAATTCGACCCAGGTCTTCGAAGAATGACGTACCATGATGTACATTTTGAGAAAGGAAAGAAAGAGCAGGAAGAAGCGGGTAAGAATTAGAGGAGAACCTCAGTTCGCTGAGGTTCCTTTGGAGAGCTCGACCCAGGTCTTCAAAGAATGATGTACCTGATGTTCATTGTGATGCTTATTTAGGAAAGGAAGGAAGAAGCATGACGAAGAGGGTAAGAGATAGAGGAGGATTATTCCGAAGTTCAAAAGCAGATGTGCATAATGAATCGCCGAGGTCCCTTTCCTTGCAGTACCATTTTGAGAATTCGACGCAGGTCTTCAAAGAATGATGTACCATGATGTTCATTGTGATGCCTATTTGGGAAAGGCAAGAAGAAGCATGAAGAAGGGGGTAAGAGATAGAGGAGGGTTTTTCCGAAGTTCCAAAGTAGATGGGTATAATGAATCGCACAAATCCCCTTCGTTGCAGTACCATTTTGAGAATTCGACTACAGTGGCCAAACACTATAGAAATATCTACCAGACTGCCCAGGTCTTCACATTTTGCTGCGTCTTGAGCCACCACACAAGGGCTGCATATGTGACGATAGGCCGTACCATCATATGGCATATTCATTCTATAATATGAGGGCTGAAGCCCCATGTGCTGCCAAAGAATTTTCTACTAGCCCATATGGCTCGAGTAGCCTTGGAGAGCACTATTTCTAAGTGGAAGTTCCAGCTGAATCGTTTGTCTAGGACCACACCTAGATATTTGACCTGGTCTGAATACTCCAACTCAGTGTTGTTTATAACAAGGTTTTGGAGCTGCATGTTGTATCTCTTCGTAAAGGTAACAAACACAGCTTTTTGGGGGTTGATGCTAAGCCCTTCACTTAGACACCAGTTTAGGGTAATTTGAAGAGCATTATCCATCATCTCTCTGATGGTGCTTTCGTATTTACCCGCCACTATGATAGCCAGGTCGTCTGCGTACCCAATAACTTTATAACCAACCCTTGTCAGCTTAATTAAAAGTTCATCGATCACGAGAGACCATAGCAGGAGAAATAACACACCTCCATGTGGTCAAGCCTTGACAGCTCTTATGCTGACTGTTGTACCATCTAGATATGAAGTTATGTCCCTCTGTCGGAGCCTGGATTCAATCCGTTCGATCACATGTGGTTCTAAGTTCTTACGGGCCAACGCTCTAGAGATAGAACCAAAGTCAGTATTGTCGAAAGCTCCCTCGACATCCAGGAATGCGCACAAAGCTATGTTCTTGGAGTCAAAAGCATTTTCAAACTTTCAGACTAGGTGGTGTAAGCCAACCTTTGTTGACTTCCCTTGATCGAGAAATCTGTCTACTGTTTTCAGAAGGAATGAGGTTAGATTGATTGGTCTGTATGACTTTGGCTTGTCAATTGGCCTGTTGCCAGATTTTGGTATGAATACAACCCGTAATCTCCTCCAAGAGCGAGGTATGTATCCCCAGTCAAAGCATGCTCTAAACAGACAAATCAGTGGGTTTAGGATGAAATCCAGACATTTCTGCAGAAGTGCTGGAAAAATTACGTCCCCACCGGGTGCCTGGAAAGGTTCAAATGAGTCAATTGCCCATCTTAATTTGTCGGCATCGAATATAGTTTAAGGATATGGAAGACACTTTGTAAATAGGGTGGTTTTTTTTCGACTCTTTAAACCAGATCAACGATGAACCAGTTAATAAGGCTGTTTTTGTCATTGATTAAATTAAAATTGAATCTTACTTCCATTGTAATTAAAAATTTTATAAAATTATTATTAAAAACGTTACAATAATTGTAGCAAACTTAATTTATGAAAAGTAATAACAAATGATATTGATAAATAGCTGAATAAATTTACCATAAAATTATATTCATAAAAGTTGAACGAACAACTGCACTTGACATGACCATAAATTGTCTAGTTTTATTATATACTGGCATTAAATAGTAAATAGTGTAAACTGGTCTACAGACGTCATTGTTATTGTTTAAACCATCAGTAGTAAGTGTATATAAGCCCGGTTAGTATGAAACGATAAACCGATAACTTTCCTTCATGCACATGAGTTGCTAAATTTGACTTGAAATTTGATGACTTTAGACGGCCAAGTTGGTGCGGAAGTGCAAGAGAGCTGCACTAAACCAACTAATGAATAAAGTCGTCTGGGTAGCCGTTGGTCTGGAGGGGAAGCCCCTTACTCTACCTGTGCGGGCAGGCGGCTAAATCAATGGCTTAACATGTCTTTAACAAATGATGAAATCTGATATTTGGCTACAGGGCCGTTCCCCCCACACACACACACACACACACGCACACATAGACTTATTGGACCATAGGGAGAGCTTGTTATAACTGTGCATTTACTGTAAACGAAACCCAAACTAACGGTAACGGGGTCTAATAACATTTACCTAGTAGCCATATTGTTTGTTACTCTCAAACAAAGAGTAGCCCACACACTCTCCACTCCCTCCCTCTCTCCACACTCTCTGCTAAAGAAAAGGAGGAGAAAGAAACCAAACTGCTGACAACTTAAACTTGTCAACGTCAAGAGGAAATTAAGTAAAATGCGATAAATTACAATGACAAAAGCAATAGCAACAAAATGTAAAAATAAAATTACGCATACGCCGCATAAGCCAATGTCGAGCTGCATGTATGCTATATATGAAAAAAATATAAATAAAATGACGTAAGCGCATGACTTTCAGATACCCTACAAAATAAATAAACTTATTTTAAAGAAGCCGAATAAAAAATGCATTTTATCGAGCGATCTAGATTTGTGGAGATCTAAGATCTTTGCCTAAATTATATAATAATGTCCTTACAGTTTTGGCTCTTTTGGGGATCTTCAGATAGCTTAGCCAGCGGCGAGACAAGAAGGCGTTTTATATACATATACGGTGGGCCGTCTGTTGGTTTGGTTGTTAAACACTCGTTATTTGAAATACTCCTTGACATATGGCAACTTTAAAATACTATTTTTATTTTCTATTATTATTTTTGCGGATCTATTGTGGATCTATTGTACCTGCTTCATGGCTCAAAGCTCTCCCAGAAGACCTATGGCCTGCATATATTAACAACGATCTCCGGGAGAACGAACATGCCCAGCAGCTTGTTTCTTTTACGTTTCACATGCGATAAAGTTTCGTCCTCCATTCTACATAGTCCACTATGTCTACAATGTCCCATCAGAAGAACCGTCAGGATTCTCACGTTGCTCTTCCCGTGATTTATCAAGTCTTCGAACTTCTTAGGGTTGTAGTTGGAGAGAAGGTTTTTTGACTTTTCAAGTCCTGATATCTGTGCCTATGTCCTGCATGTATTCCAATATTTTATTTGGACTTATGGTAACAACGATCTCCGGTGGGAGAATGTACATGCCCAGAAGCTTGTTTCTTTTATCAGCGAGTGCCATAATACATGCGATGAAGTTTCTTCCTCCATGCTACAGAAGCGACATAGTCCACTATCTGGTGCCTGTGGAGCCTACAATGTTCCGTCAGAAGGCCCGTCAGGACTCTCACAATGTTTTTCCCGTCAGTTATCAAGACTTTGAACCTCTTACGGTTTTAGTTGGAGAGAAGTGTTTTTGCAGTCGCTTGTTATTCTCCTGTATTCTCAGTAGGTACCGTACCAATCCCATAGTGTGGCTCAGGCCCGGTTAGCGGTGTTGCTGCGACGGTCCGAACAAGTTTATCAGCTAGCTCATTTCCAAAAATGTTGTTATATCCTGGAACCCATCTAATCGTGAGCTTATTCTTGAATTACAATTTTTTCTGTGACGATCTCACTTCTTTGATCAGCCTTGATATGATCTTGGCTTTGCTTAATATTAGCTATGGTTCCTGTAACAACAGAACAACGCGTAAAATTGGTACAGGGTGGGCCATCTATTCGAACCCTGGATCCTGGGGCCCATCTAATCGTGAGCTTATTGCTGTATTCTAATTTCTTCTGTGACGATCTTACTTCTTTGACCAGCCTTAAGTTGATCTTGGCTTTGCTTAATATTCCTCATGGTTCCTTTAACAACCGCACAACACGTAAAATTGGTACAGGATGAGCCAATGTGGCTGTTAAATACTCATAAATCGTAGTATATCTATACAAATTGGATGCTCATCGACATAGGTTAGCTTTAAAACTGGTCACTTTTAGTCATGGTTTCTTTAATAAACGAACAACGCGTAAAACTGGTGCAGGAGTACTATAAAAATGATCTATCTGGTTGGGTGCAAAACATAGTTGCGGCCCTACTAGGAACACTATATAGAGAATTTTGTACGCGAATCCGCATTTACACGCTTACAAAATAATTATAGCCAACGTACCATAATAAAGGTCTTTTATTAGTTCCATAGATGGTAGAACAGCCAGTTGAGTGTTCGTCAAAAAAAAAAGTTCTCGAAAATTACGGGTCCGTAGACCCAGCCATTTGGTTGATATTATTTTTCATACATAAATAAGCTGTTTTCAATTTGCACTTGTTAATATGCAAATAAAATGCAATTAACAAACGTATAGGCAGTTGGCCCACCCTATATGTGCATCTGTTCGCACCTAACTGCTAAGTCGCTTGTCCAAATCTGACAAACAAACTATCCTGGGCAGTATCTTGAGCGTCCGCTGGTTATAGACTTTGTGAGGTCACATCAAATTGAATATAGCGCCCTCTAGGGAGAGATTTTTAATGCTGCTGTGCGTATAATATCCTCAATTCTGCTTGATTTCCGTAAAGACTTTATGGCATCTAATTCGTTAGCTCCCCTCGTTTGGCTTATAGTGTATATACCAATAAAAAAAAAAATAATAATACCCTGTAAATGAACAAAAAATAATTAAAAATGCATTTTTCATTAAAGCATTAAAGCACACACACACAGACACACTTGTACAGTGGTCAAGAGCTACACACATGGGCAGGATCCATTCATTTATTTCATTTATCTTGGGGTTGGCCGGTTCATTGATTACAGCTCGTCCAGTAAAGTTACTCCTCTGGCTCCTCCACGGCGCCGTTGTCCGTTTATGTCATTTTGAAATTATCATTTAAATTCCACGTAGTGCAGTACAAAAAGCTTGAAAAAGTTTATAGCGGATTGAAAGGGGGCAGGGACTGGACACCAGATATGACCACTTCATTTTGCAAACAAATAGCAGCTGCAACAACAATGGGAGAAAGGTAAATCGTAAAAAGAGTCGACGGCTAAATACGCTTACCTACTAAGCGGCTTTTAAGATTATTTGGGATTATCGATTTCCATCAAGAGGAGAGATTTTCTAGATGCAAGTGTACGTTCCAGAAAAGCCGACATAAAATCGTTAAGCTGCTATGAAAATAATTAGAAATGGGCAATTTTCTAACGAAATTTGTAAAATATTAGGTTAATAAAAATTATTTTTGTTTTAAATTTCAAACAAATAGGTTTGGTGAAAAGTTCTTAAGTGAAAATTTTGTTTATAAACTACATAATCTCAAAAACTGTGTAAAAAAGAACGAGTAAAAATAATATAGGGTGCTTATTCTAGAGGGAAAGATACTTATAAAAAAATAATCGCTATATTCGTTTGAGCGTTTTATTAACATAGTTTTAAGTTTTAATCAAATTTATTGCTTTCCAAGAAATTTTTTTTTAAACCCCGAATTTTTTTGAAAATTAAAATGGTAATGCAAGAGCTTAAAAAAAATAATAATGTTTGGTTAGTTTCTCCCAGATAAGCCATTGTTTAGTGTAGCCTAAATGCTGAATAATTGAAAACTTGAAATTATTACCTCTCCTTATACCGCAAACAAAAAAAAAAACTAATTTAATTTTCGAAAATCTTAAAACAAAAAGACAATAAAAAAATAAAAAAAATTTTTGTTTCAACTATATATTTTTTTTAATTAAAACGATTTTATGAGTATTTTTATTTAATAAAAATGTTTTCAATGGTTCAATATTGAACAATAATATAAAAAAATATATAATTAAAATTAAATAAAATTGAAATGAAATTAAGTTCCTGTTCGCTGAGCTCTAAAATTAAATAGAATTTTCGAAAATCTTAAAAATCCGTATAATACAATAAAAAATAAAAAAAAATTGTTGTATATATATATATACAGGGTGCGCCATTTGAATGTGGTCGATGGAAATATTGAATAACTTGAACAATTCTCAATCGATTTTGAAAAACTATTTATTTTTATAAAATAAGAAGCTTTACAATTTTTTCCATTCAGTTGCCAAAAACAACGTCAATCAAATGACCTCCTTTATTGCGGATACAAAATTCAGCTCTTTTTCTGGCATTTTCCATGACATTTGCCAGCATCTCGGGTGATATCGCAGTGATTTCGGCTCGAATATTGTCCTTAAGCTCGTCTAAAGTCTTCGGTTTGTTGGCATACACTTTGCTTTTTAAAAATCCCCACAAAAAAAAGTCCGGTGCCGTTAAATCGGGCGATCTCGGTGGCCAGTCAATATCGATACCTTTCGATACCACACGTCCTGGGAACTTTTGACGCAAGAAGTTCATCGTTGATTTCGCGGTGTGACATGTCGCGCCGTCTTGTTGAAATAAAAGCCTTTAAGACCTTTTTCACGCATTTCTGGTAAAACAGAGTGTGCCAACATCCATCGATACCGATCCCCATTGACAGTTTCCCCAACTCTGAAGAAGAACGGACCGATGATGGTTTTTGAGCAGACACCGGCCCAAACAGTCACTTTCTGATCATGCAGTAGAGTTTGATGGATAGTATAAGGATTTTCTTTCCCCCAAATGCGACAGTTTTGTTTATTTACAGTGCCAGATAGCGTGAAATGGGCCTCATCAGTCATTAAAATTCGCTCCCAAAAATCGGGCTCCGATTCACTCACTCAAATAACGTTATTGGCGTAAGCCACGCGTCGCGGATTGTCTGTTTCCAATAATCTTTGGGTTAACTGCACTATATATGGAAACATATCCAGATCATCTTTCAGAGTCCTCCTCAAAGTAGTTCTACTGATGTATAGTTGCTGAGACCGGCGGCGGTACGAGACAGAAGGATTCTCTGCAACACTCCGTTGAACAGCTTCAATATTTTCATTTGATCGTCGAGGACGTGGTTGATTTGAAGGTGGACGGTCCGCTACAGACCCGTGATTCTCGAAATTTGAAGCTAAGCGACGAATAGTGTCACTTTTAGGCGCAGAACGACCGCGATACTTTTGACGATACGCACGCTGTGTTGCAACAACTGAACGATTACATTTAATGAACATTGTCACTATTTCCGCGCGTTCTTTGGGCGTGAATCGATTCATGGTTAAAATTGTAATGCAATAACCTTTCCAAAATGTTTTCGACGACGTCAATCGGTTGAAATCTGTCAAAGTTATTCAATATTTCCATCGACCACATTCAAATGGCGCACCCTGTATTTTTGTATTAAATAAAAATTTTTATACCCTGTACCGTATGGTCCAAGGGTATATTAAGTTTGTGCAAGCCGAAAATGTATGTAACATATAGAAGGAGACGTCGGAGACATCCCAAAGTTACCTAAAATATGATCAGGGTGAATAGAGAAGTCGATATACCCATGTCCGTCTGTCCGTCTGTCCGTCTGTCCGTCCGTCCGTCTGTCCGTCCGTCCGTCCGTCCGTCCGTCCGTCCGTCCGTGTGAACGCCTAGATCTCAGAGATGGTAAGAGCTAGAGTTACCAAACTTTCACATTAGATCCCATATTATTCCATAGGAGGCAAGTTTATTTTATTTTTTTGATATCGGGGTTAAATTATATAGCTCCCATAGGGGTGTTTGAGACGACCTCGACAAAAAAAATGCGTTTTAGATGAATAATTCGTTTGTTTATGAAGATATCGTAACCAAATTTGGTATTCGAAAGTTTTATCTAGTTCCCAATCACTGTACCAAATTTGATCGAAATCGGTTGACTATATCATATAGCTCCCATAGGACCGATCGGCCAAAATAACTTTTTTAAAGAAAAATTCGCTATATTTCGTTTTTTAATTAAGATATCGTAACCAGATTTGGTGTTTGGAAATTTTGTAGACCACTTAAGCAATGTGCCAAATTTGAACAAAATCGGTTGACTATATCATATAGCTCCCATAGGTCCAATCTTCCAAAAAATCGATTTTTTAACAAAATTTGTTGTGTTTCGTTTGTTTGTTAAGATATTGGGACCAAATTTGACATTCGTGAGTATTTTATAGTTCCTAAGCACTGTACTAAATTTAATCCAAATCGTTTGACTAGATCATATAGCTCCCATAGGACCAATCGGTCCAAAAACACGTTTTTTATACAAAATTCGATGTGTTTTGTTTGTTTGTAAAGATATTTAAAATAAATTTGGCATTCATATCTTTTTTAAGGTATTTAGGCACTGTGTCAAATTTTATTGAAATCGGTTGACTATATCATATAGCTCCCATAGGAACGATCAGTCAAAAAAAATGTTTGCTTAAAAATTCTTCTGTTTTTGGTTTTTTGTGCAGAAATCAGACTTTATTACAAGCTAGTGGTACAGGGTATCCTAAAGTCGTCCGCGCCCGACTTTACGTCCGCCATTTTTTTATATGTAATAAAAATAAAAAAAAAATGCTAAAATGCAGTTTATTTTGCTGAGTTCTGAAATAATAAAGCAAATAATTTTTTTTTTTTTTAAATTTAAATATCTAAGTTGCAAAGCTGTGCGAAACTTTGCAACACTCCATTGTAGAGTATTGCAAAATGCTGTAACAATTGACTTGCGGCCTGACGGTCATTGAAACAATGCGCGGAAAAACGCGTGTAATTAAAACAATAAAAAAAAAAAATACAAAATTTAATACAAAATTAAACAAAATGAGAAGCGTTAAAAAATAAAAATGTATAAAAAATAAATGCCAGCAACAAAAACAAAATTGTCGAGTTAAGTTTTAATTTTCACAAGTGTGAAAAATGCTACATGAGTGTGGTGGGGTGGGCTGGGGGGGACGGTTAGGCATATGAGCAAAGATTAAATGGTCAAGGGGGTGGGGGAGGGGAGACACATACATATATAAAAAAAAAAAAACACAAACACAAGTGCAAAATACAAAGTGCGAATTCCGTAACGAGCCATTTCCGCTTCAAAAGCAGCACATTGAGCGCAAAAAGTCTGCGCACACGAGATGTGGCGAAAAGAACTTTTGTTCATAGTAAAAAAGCGACAACGATGATAACTTTTTGTTTTATGCTAATCATTTTTATTTTTTGTTTAACATTAATGTTTTATGTTGCTTGACTTTTCCCCATGAGAGAGCGGCAGAAAAGCTGATGATCTAACAAAAAAACGAAAACTAAAAATAAAAATAAATAAATTCGAGCTTAAAAGTGAATGTGAATTTGTTTGCTGTGTGCCAATTTTCACAATGAAATTCGAACGAATGATTTGGAGTTTTTTTTTGGGGGGGGGGGGGATTTCTCAGACGAATGAAAGTAAAATTGTGGCCAGTGTTGTTGTTGCTGTTGTTGTTTCTTATGCAATTTATGGCCATGATGTGCCATATTTTGGCAGCTTAAGTGTAACGAAAACGAAAAAAAAAGCTGAAAAAATCGGAAGTTGACTAAATTTCAGAAATCAATTTTCATTTACTTTAATATAGAGATAGCCAAAGAGGGAGAGAGAGAGAGAGCGCGCTCACGGAAGCAGCGACTGCTTTGTGACGTAGAGAGAGGGGGGAGAGAGCCAATGCAGCAGCGACTGCTGACAGAGTGAAGTAATCAAAGTCAATAGTAAGGTAAAATAAAAAAAAAAATAAACTGATGAATTGCAAAAAAAAAACGAATAAAAAATAAAAAATTAGATCAAGTCGCGTTGTTGTACGACTATGGAATACACTGTAAAAAGCAACATAAATTATTGTAATTTATCTGTTGCCTTAGGAATGCGTGGAACTCAGAGACACTCCAACAGAATCACTTTTATTCGGGGAAAGAGACTTTTGACTCCGGGAAGCAAGAAACCCAGAGACACTCCCTTAGTGGCTCCCAGAACCACTGTAAGAGAATCAATCTTACATTCGGGGAGGAGAAAGGCGACTATCTCCTCGGGAAAGTATGGAGCCCAGAGCCAGTGTATTCGAATCCATCTTACTTCTGGGAGCTCTCTTGTGATAAGATATTATCTAATTGGTAAACCGTGGAACTCAGAGGCACTCCAACAGAAGCCATCGTATATCTGGGAGTTCTCCTATGAAAAGAGAATTTTGTCTCCGGAAAACCTTAAACTCAAAGCTACTCTAATGTAGATCCCAAAACCACTCTAACAGAACCAATTCTACTTCTGGGAGTTCTTTTATGAATGGATAGATAGATAATAGAGTTCACTACAAGGGGATGCTCATAGAGAATGACACTCCTGCTTTCTTCGCCTTTCTTTGTCTCTATTTATGCTCATCATCTGCGTTGAAATTTAATATTATCTGTTCCGGTGCAAACGAACCGATAATACATTTTTGCTCTGGATTGGGCTAGGTTTATTTATCAAAAAAATATTGTCAATTGGGCATCGATTCGATATTAAATCGATTCTTTTTTTTCTGAAAATAAAATCAAGGTTTGTTTATTGAGAACTAGTAAGCCCGGCAGCCGTTGTACTGCTCAAACTTTTTGAATACTCTCAAAGTGTATAAATTCGTAAGATTCTCTAGTTAGCTTATATGGAAAAATATTAGATTTTTAGATTGGTTTGCAGCTGGATTCGAACTTGCACCATTTTAAGTCAAATGTCGCGCTTCACGGGTCTGTCTTAACCGAATTCTTTCACGTTCATTGTGATCTTCACGTTCCTGAGCAGTACGATTAGATTGATAATTAATTTGATTCGTTGCATTTCTTTCAATTGACATACATCGTGCATTAATCGATTAGAAGACGGCATTCCCAATTATATATGTTATATATAAGTTCCTCTAACTCCGGGTGGAGCGTAGGGCTAAAACAAAAGAATTGAAGTCCGACCGATTTTTGCAAGTTGTTTGAGGCTATTCCAGTTTGTATGGGAGTCCCAAAGGTCAGCATCCACCATGCGACGCCAAGAGGTTGTTGGTTCCATGAAAACGCAGCTCTACAGATTTCGCAGGTGTTTTTGCGTAGGTTGTGCCCAATCCACCCGAAACGGCGGCGTTTGATTATTAGTTCAGTAGAAAGCTCATTTGTGGCTTTCAGTAATTCCGCATTAGAACTGGTAGCCACGCACCAAATCCTTCCCAATTATCCTAATGCCTTATTAGCCATCGCCAAGCAGAGATCTTCAATATGAATTAAGGCTTCTTTGTAAACTTCCGGCGTAAATTCCATCACTGGCTTACGTTTTGTTTGATGTACTCGAAACAAAATATCTTCTGATAAATAATCTTGATATTTTATCCACAATTCAGGTGTATTCGATGGAAAACATGTTGCCAAAATAAACGCAAATAGAACACGTATGGATGAGCCGTAATAGCTGCATCTGCTAAAGTTTGATCCCAGTGCAAATCATTTTCCAAAAAATTCAATTTTTGACATGCCTCTCGGTACATTGCATACGCCATTCACTGTTCTCAATGATTAAAAAGATGTTGGAGCTCGAACATTGATAAACGACAATGTCAGTTCTTGTATATATGGCAATATACACACAAAAACCGATATTCACAAAAATGTGTATATCTCACGTACCTATATACACAAACACATCGAAATAGGCTTAAAACCTCCGTATTGAAAACTTCTAATACACGCAAAAATCTGATTTTAAATTCATCGACGCATTCATGAGAACACCCGTAACACGTAAGCATAATAGACCAAATAGATACATACTTCTAGACTAGACTTTAAAAAAATCAAGTTTTTACTTACTTTTGGCGGTCGCTTAGAAACAGTTTTGGGCAGAAGTGCCCTAATTTTCTACGTCACTGGTCTCAGTCGTGCATAAATGTAAAAATTTTGTGCGAATTTTGCATGCGGATCTGTCATTTACACGCAAATTAAACTCAAATCATGCAACAATTATAGCCCACGTGCTCTTACGAACGTCTTTTAATTGTTCCATAGATGGTAGAACAGCCAAAAGAGTTTTCGTCAAAAAAAAAGGTTCTCAAAAATTACGGGTCCGTAGACCCAGCCGTTTGGGCGATTATTTTTCATACATAAATAAGTTGTTTTAAATTTGCAAATTGAATATGCGAATAAAATGCAATTAACAAACATATAGGCAGTTGGCCCACCCTATATGTGCATCTGTTCGCACTAACCTGCTAAGTCGCTTAGCCTAATTTAGCCAACAAGCCATCTTGGGCAGTATCTAGAGCGTCCGCTGGTAATAAGCTTTGTCAGGCCAGATCAAATTGAATATAGCGCCCTCTAGGGAGAGATTATTATTATGAGATTATTATGTTCAGTATTGAAGGCACTTCTTTATCTATATAGTTGAGCAAATATTTAAACTCTTAATTACATTAAGATGTTTGGATATAGATGTTCATATTAGAAGACTTAACTTTACGGAACCAAAAAATACCAAAAATTAAACAGGAAACAAAAAAAATTATAATTACACCCAATTCTGGTTTTACGCTGTTTTGATCTAAAACGCTGCAGAAAACAAATTTTTTAAACAAAATTTTAAACGTTTTTTGCAAAGAGTTAATTGATTTAAATTTTGATGATTTTTTTTATAAATCTAATCTATTAGAAATTTATTTACTGATTTAAGAACTTACTTCTGGGAGTTATTTAGCCAGCCCAAGTCTCTTCGATTTGAAGTCGCTGACTACGAATACGAGCTTTAGATGGTATTTCTGAGTTAAGCTTCAACTAAGTAGCTCGTTCAAAGGCGCTTTTTGAGGTTATGTCAAAGCTTTTGTTGGCCCTCCCGTTAGCCCCGCTAAACAAACAAATGCAGATCACTGCACAAATCGATAATACCTAACTTCCCTGTATAGGGTATAAAAAGAAAATAAAAATTATATATATATATATATATATATATATAGAAAAAAAGAAAGAAAGAAAGAAGAAGAGACACGACGAATAGAAGAAACGCCAATCATGCGCGCTAATAACAATAACAACAACAACAACAGTAACAGTTACAAGATGAAGACAACCAAAAGCGGGAAAGTGAAGCAACAAACGGTAAAGTGTGGAACAAGCTGCATATGGTGAAGAGAGAGATAGAGAAGAGGGAGAGGCGGAGACTCGCTGTAAACAGCGAAGAGAGCACGGCGGAGGGGAGTGGAGTGGAGCAGGCACAAACATGTCGAAAATCAATTTAATGCAGTGCAATCAAAAGTTGATGCTGAGGAGTTGAAAGCAAAGCTGCTGCAACAACTGTTACGGAAACAACCGTTAGTTACTGCCAACTCTTTTGATTAGTTGCATAAATAAAGAGCACGGGAGGGGGTAGAGGTAAAGAGAAGAAGAAGCAGCAGCAGGGTAACAGTATCAAACTGAGCGAACGAGAGACAGAGAGAAAGAGAGTTAAAGAAAGAGCACGCAATAACAACAGCAACTGGCTAAATTAAATAGCGGTAAAAACTTCTTGCATTTTAGGTAACAGTTAATTTCAAGAACAGTTATTAGACATTATTTTGATTTTGAGTGCAGCCATAAAATTAATTTGAACCAATCTCAATTCTGATTGAATTTCAATGCAAGCCAGTGGTGTGGTTAGAGGGGGAGCGGACGATGGGGGTACTGAGTAAGGAATTTTTCACAATTTTCAGTGAAAATATGATTCTAAATTTTGATTATAGATTTTGTTTAGGTCTCTTAGATCTATGAAGTAGTTGTGTTTAGGTTGGCATCAAAATAAAAGCAAATTCAGCATGAAAAAAAATACCAAATTTTTGGAGAACTTTGACCCTGAAGCAATTATCTTAAACTTACTGAAAGTACGCCATTTTTGTTTTACACACACCACGAAAAAGTTGTAGAATTTTAATTTAACTACACAGTCTTTTCTTTTTTTTCAGTATTCTTTCATTATTAAATATAGTACAACTAGAAAAGCCTTCCCATAGCTAGGAAGATTCATTCCACCATCATCTAAATCTTAGAATTATAAAATCGCTGCATAGCGAAAAGAAGTTTAACTTCGAAGAAGGTCTCAATCATAATTAATATTATTTTTTTAACTAATAATTACAAGCAGGTGCGCAGCCAGGAATTTTTCTTGGGGGATTCTTCACTTCGAAGTATCATAGCTTGCAAAAGACTTTCATTTTTGTAACTCAAGGCGCGGGTTCGAAGCACCCTTGGAGCCGCCACTGACTACATGACATAAAGGGTCTAGCTGGATAAGGTACTGGAAACTGCCCCCAGCGATTTTTGAAAAGTAATGATGCAATTCGATGCAGAATGGTTTTCAGTTTTTTCACGTGCGACGTAACTAATGGGGGCAGTTTCCAGTACCTTATCCAGCTGGACCCTTTACTATTTTTCTTTGTCGTGATTAAAAAAAACTTCATCTTTTAAGCACATTTTAGAAAAAACCGTATCCAGTGCTTCTCATTGTACTAAATAAAAGAAAATATCGAGAACGAAAACGATAAATTTCGAACTGCTACGTCGCTATCTACGTCACTGTACTCATTAATGCACAAATATGAGTAAACAAAATCATTTAATAAAGGTGTCTCCAATCGGAAGAAGCCAAATATAATATACCCTGAGAGTCCATAGAAATTTCCGGAATTTTTAGTGGACATCAAAAATTCTTTAATCATAAATTCAAATTTTTTAAAATTTTGTCCTAGAAGAGTTTTTTTTTTTAGAAAAATTTGTTTTCATATTTGTGACCAAAAAATCTTCAAGATACGATTTTTAGAAATTGTAATTAACAATATCTTCACCGTTTCCTGCAGCATGGGAATGGTATTTGAGAATTTTTTAAGTGTAAGCTCTCAGAGATACATTTTCAAATATTTTGCAATCTTGAAATAACATTTTCATAGCTTTAAGTTTATAAAATCTCGAAATGAAAAGAGGTTGCTCTAAAATCCTGTCCCAAAATCATATTTCCCAAGTACTTACAATCATCTTTAATTTTTGTGATCTTGAGGGCTTGTAGAATCAGATTAAGACCATTGTAGGCCAAATCTTATTCTTAAATTTGAAAAGTTTATAAGCTCTTAGATGTATTTTCGAATATTATACTATCTTGAAGTAAGATTTTTATAATGTGCTGTTAAGTTTGAAGAATCGCGAAAATACAAATATTAAGATTGATATGAGGTTGCCTCAAAAAATTGTGTCCCAAAATTATATTTTTAAAGTTCTTAGAATCATCTTTCACTTTTGTGTCCAAAAAAATTTTTAGAAATAGATATAAAATCTTGAGACAAATCTTGGTCTTACATTTTTTAAAGTTTATAAGCTTTTAACTGTGTTTTCGAATATTATACAATCTTGAAAAAAGATATTCATAATCTGCTTTTAAATTAAAAAAATCTTAAAAAAAACAATATTAGCCTTGATATGAGATTCCTCTAAAATCGTGTCCCAAATTTATATTTTCAAAGTTTTTACAATATTATAAAAATTGTTTTTTGGACAGATTTTAATTAAAATTGTTAAAAAAAAATAATTTTAGTATAGGTAGTCTACATGAATCTTCAAAAGAATAAAGTTACAATTAATTTGGTTTTCTAGAGTATTTGATGTCGATATTCGATAATCGATTTTAAGAAATATTTCCTAAAGGGTAAGCAGAGGCTTCAAATTTAAAGATAAATTATGAAAAACGCATTGCCAGTTAATAGAACTAGAATTTATTTGGGTTTCTAGAGTATTGGATGTCGATATTCGACAATCGATTTTAAGAAATATTAACCGAAGGCTAAGCATAAGCTTAAAAGCTTAAAAAATCTGTCGAGAATTTAAAGATAAATTACGAAAAAACGTAATCTTGAGTTTCAGATACTTCGGAAAACATGTTACATACTGTTTATTTTTTATGAGCTACTCCTTAACGTTTAGCTGCAGTGTATAAAAAATAACTTAAAAATGCGTCAATTGAATTTTTTGTGAAATCAAGGCGTGGCTGCTTTCAATATCAATCAATAAAAATTACTTCTACCAATTTATTGGGCGCATGCCCAATCAAAATTTAATCATTTCAGTCATTCGGTGTGATTTTTTTTTTTATAATCAAAATTTTACTGAAAGAAATTGAAGCGCTTGAATGCAATTTATTTAATTTTTTGCAATTTCCATTAAGGCCCAAAAAACTAGAACATAAAAAAATATTGTATATATTTTTCGATATGTGTCAATTGAGTTTTTTTTTTAATGTCAATTAAGATATCAGCAAAAAGTTACTTCATTGAATTTTTAAATTAATGGATTGTCTGTTTCTTGGTTTCGTATTATTTATAACTATAGATTGTAGTTTTTTTGAAGGCTTAAAGTCAACTCAGGCTTAGGAGTGTAGAGCTTTATAAAATTGCGAGGATCTGGGCAAAAGAGCTGACTTAGATCCTCTCAATTTTTTAAAGCTTTACACTCGCCGGACTTGACTTTATGCGCTCAAAAAAACTCTCCCGTTTTTAAACATTTAGACCGCAACTAGATAAAATTTGCTCTCTAAGTTTGCCTTATAGAGCTAAAAATTTGTATATAAAAATTGTACACATAATAACCCAGTTTAATCCATTTAAAAACTAAAAAGTTACACAAAATTTTATGCTTCGTCGTTTTGACTACGCTTGATTTTTGCATTTAAAGCTGCAGCCAGAAGAAGCGTAAAATAAAATGAGAAACGACCGTAAAAAAAATCGGTACCAGCCTAAAATCTTCCAAAATTTTAAGAAGCTGTAAGCTGTTTGGTCTATAAGAGACTTAAATATTAACCCAAGCTAAACACATTTTAAAAACTAAAAAAATACTTAAATTTTTATGCTTCGTCGTTTTGACTATGCTTAGCAGCCAGAATGAGCGTAAAATGAGAGAGGACTGTACAAAAAATCGTTCTTCTTCTTCTTCTTATGTGGCCATAACAACCCGATTACCGGGTTACGGCCTGCCTTAAAACGTCTCTCCAGGCGCCTCTGCATTGCGCGCGCCTTCTCCAGTTGGTCACACCGAGCGAAGACAGGGCCCCTTCCACTAGGTCTTTCCAACGCAGACACGGTCGTCCTCTCCGCCGACGGCCGCTGACTACCGCATCGAACACACGTCTAGCTGGAGCATCCTCGTCCATCCGAGCCAGCGAAGCCGCTGGATGTTACTACGCTGAGCAACGTCCATGTCGTTGAAGAGCTCATACAGCTCCTGGTTGGTGCGGATGCGGTAGTCATCTCCAACTCGAATAGGACCAAAGATCTTGCGCAGTACTTTCCTCTCGAAAACTCCCAAGGCAGCTGCATCAGTTAGCGACATGGTCCAGGCTTCCGCGCCGTAAAGAAGCACTGGAAGAATGAGTGCCTTGTAGAGTGATAGTTTTGTCGCGCGAGAGAGGTCTCTACTACTCAATTGCCTATTGAGACCGAAATAGCACCTGTTGGCAAAAGTGATTCTGCGCTTGATCTCAAGGCTGACATCGTTGTCGGTGGTAACGGCGGTGCCAAGGTAGATAAATTCATTGACAACATCGAAAGTATAGCTGTCGGCCGTAATCTGGGACCCAAGCCGCCGCACGTCCCTACTTGACGACAGCATATAGTTCGTTTTGCCCTCATTTACCGCCAGACCCCTTTTTAGCAGACTCCCGTTCAATAGCACTGAAGGCCGCGGTGACATCTCGCTTGCTACGCCCAATGATGTCGATGTCATCGGCGTACGCAAGGAGCTGGACACTCTTGTAGAAGATAGTGCCAGTGCGATGTACGCCGGCCTTCCGCAGAACGCTCTCCATGACGAAGTTGAAGAGGTCGCATGATAAGGGGTCGCTTTGTCTGAAACCTCGCAAAGGTATCAGAAGGCTCGGAGAGGTCCCTTCCTACCTTGACGGAGCTGCAGGAATTACTCAACGTCATTGTGCAAAGCCTTATCAGCTTCGCAGGGATACCGAGCTCAGACATTGCGGCATATACGCGATCCCTTATTGGGCTATCGAAAGGTGCTTTGTAGTCGACGAACAGGTGGTGAGTGTCGACTTGATGTTCGTGGGTCTTTTCCAGGATTTGGCGCAGTGTGAATATCTGATCGATGGTGGACTTGCCAGGTCTGAAGCCGCACTGATAATGTCCAATCAGTGCCTTGGCGAGTGGCTTCAGTCTTTCACACAGTACGCTCGTAAGGACCTTATATGCAATAGGGAGAAGGCTTATACCCCTGTAGTTGGCGCAGATAGTGGGGTCTCCCTTTTCAGGACAGGACAAAAAATCGTTACCATTATAAAAAATTACACAAAATTGTATACTTCGTCGTTTCGACTATGCTTAGCAGCCAAAATGGAACTAAAATGATAGAGGACTGTACCAAAAATCGTTACCGGCTTAAAATTGAAATTTAAATAAAATTGGAGGTGTTTTTATGAAAAAGTTTATAGGTCTTTGCTCATAAGACGTTCAAATTGAGAAAATTAAAATTTTTTAATAAAAAAAAATCATTTTTGCTTGCTTAAAAAACAACTTTAAATTGTTAATTTATTTAGTAATTTTTTTTTGCACTTTGTAACCTAACTTTAATGCTTTAGCTTTTAACATCAGTGACAATGACAATTCAAATATTTCCATTTATTTGTCATAATTTTAAATGCTTTTAATGCATTACAGTCAGTTGAAATTTTTCAAAAGAAATTTAAATTAAAATTTCAATTAATTTTTAAACGAATTTTTAATTGCTTCTAAGCTGGTGAAAAATGACATTTCGCGTTAAATTTTTAAAAGAGTTTGCATGAATCAAATTAATTTTTATTAATTGGCATTTTTAATGAGAAGTTTGTTGTTGTTGTAATGCATTTTTATTTTAATTTACTTTAATTTAAAGCGATGAACAATGAACGAAAAAAAATGCACTAAAAATGTGGCGCATTGTGCAGCTAGTTAAGCATCGTCGAAACGACGACGAAATTTGTTTGAGACAAATAAAGATTTGTTGCCAACAAACTGTTTGGCTTTTATTTATTGTTTATTAGAGCTGCGCTAGAAAAATATTTAGTACACATTGCATATAGCTAGATATATATATATAGCCAACCTTCAAGCTAATGCAATATCTTTCCAGCTGTCTCGAGTGTATCCACATTAGCATAAATGGGCCATTAGGTGGTTAAGTCTGTTCCATTATCATCTGCATATATCTACGACAATGTAAAGATATTTTGCCATCTGACCCAACCCAACCCAACCTCAAAGACACCTTCACTTTTTCCTCACAGTCTCCGTCGTCTCTGGAAGAGAGCTACAAACTGTGCCCAAAAATTGTTGTTTTTGCCGCCTAGGCGTTAAGTAAGCAATTTGTTTTGCATATTTTCGGCAGTTATATTTCCGGCAACTATTGAAAGTGAGCAGAGTTGGTTTTTGTAAATAAAGACTTTTATTTTTTTTTATTATTATGTTTTATGTTTCTTGTGGGTTTGGAAAATGCGCCACCTACTGTGACCGCACCTTTGGGAAGAGCCAGCCCGTCCTACTGCTCTGCTCCTACTCCTCTCTCTCTCTCTGCCAAGGCTTATGCAATTTTGACGCCCCTCTAAGTTATTAAACATAAATCAAAGGCAGCGTGTGACATTGTGGGCGTGGCAGCTTGTATACAAACAAGGCTGGGCACCTTGTCAATATGTTGACTCTTGTGCGTTTGTCAAACCAAACTCTATATATAGTAATGTCTGGCAGGCTGGTGCGGCTTTTAGCTGGATAGGGCCGAAGCTTGAATACGCTTTAAAAAAAAAAATGAAATTTTGAATTATTGGTTAAGGATTTGTTATATAAACACATTTGCAATTTCTTCATCTTACTAATATGCTTGTCTGAAACTTGAAGCTGATTCCTAAAAAGCAGCGATAAAAATGCAGAAACCTATCTTGGGGTTAATTCTAGAAAAATCGTAGAAAAACATCTTCGATGAAAACTATCCGGAGATTTTAGAGCAGCTTGAAGATGATCAATATTTGCATTATCCCAAAAGCAAAATTGGAACTATCGGTTAATAATATCTAATAAAAACTTTCTTATTTGTTTCAAAATCTAATATGAAACTTGAAGATAATTACCAAAAAGCAGCGATAAAAATGCAGAATTCTATCTTGGGGTTAATTTTAGAAAAATCGTAAAAAACATCTTCGATGAAAACTATCCGAAAAATGTTGTTAGAGAATTTTGAGCAGCTTGAAGATGATCAATATTTGCATTATCCCGAAAAAAAAATTTAAATTAGCGGTTAATAATATCTTTTAAAAACTTTCTTATTTTTCTCAAAATCTAATATGAAACTTGAAGATAATTACCAAAGAGCAGCGATAAAAATGGCGGACGTAAAGTCGGGCGCGGACGACTTTAGGACCCTGTACCACTAGCTTGTAATAAAGTCCGATTTCTTCACAAAAAACCAAAAACAGAAGAATTTTTAAGCAAAAAATTTTTTTTTGACCGATCGTTCCTATGAGAGCTATATGATATAGTCAACCGATTTCAATAAAATTTGACACAGTGCTTAAATACCTTAAAAAGATATGAATGCCAAATTTATTTCAAATATCTTTACAAACAAACAAAACACATCGAATTTTGTATAAAAAACTTGTTTTTGGACCGATTGGTCCTATGGGAGCTATATGATCTAGTCAAACGATTTGGATTAAATTTGGTACAGTGCTTAGGAACTATAAAACACTCACGAATATCAAATTTGGTCCCAATATCTTAACAAACAAACGAAACACAACAAATTTTGTTAAAAAATCGATTTTTTGGAAGATCGGACCTATGGGAGCTATATGATCTAGTCAAACGATTTGGATTAAATTTAGTACAGTGCTTAGGAACTAAAAAATACTCACGAATGTTAAATTTGGTCTCAATATCTTATCAAACAAACGAAACACAACAAATTTTGTTCAAAAATTGATTTTTTGGAAGATCGGACCTATGGGAGCTATATGATATAGTCAACCGATTTCGATCAAATTTGGTACACTGATTGGGAACTATAAAAAACTTTCGAATACCAAATTTGGTTACGATATCTTCATAAACAAACGAATTATGCATCTAAAACGTTTTTTTTTTGTCGAGGTCGTCTCAAACACCCCCATGGGAGCTATATAATTTGTCCCCGATATCAAAAAAATAAAATAAACTTGCCTCCTATGGAATAATATGGGATCTAATGTGAAAGTTTGGTAACTCTAGCTCTTACCATCTCTGAGATCTAGGCGTTCACACGGACAGACGGACGGACAGACGGACATGGGTATATCGACTTCTCTGTTCACCCTGATCATATTTTAGGTAACTCTGGGGTGTCTCCGACGTCTCCTTCTATATGTTACATACATTTTCGGCTTGCACAAACTTAATATACCCTTTGTGCCATACGGTTGAAATCGAAGGAATCGAATGAATCTACTTAAAAATTTCACGCTTCTCTTATTTTCTTCCAAAAACTATTTTATTTTAAGCTTATAATTTGTTTACTATTGTACTAATTAAAATAATATTTTATTTTATTTACAGGTACGTTTAAAACTCTACAAATACTAATTAAGACTTAACAAAATGGCGCAAAGTAAGTTATAATTAAATGAGGCGAAAAAGTTTCTTAATAAAACTGAATAAAATCGGAAAATTTAGGGCTGTTGAGTTGAATCTTTGCTCAAAAATAATGAACCCCATTTGTAGTGTATACATATGTTCGCATTATTGACTGACTCCCCCCGCTCATATAGCTGCAAAATATTTCATTTTCAATTTAAGAATTGCATGATTTATGACGTGAAAGTTGTTCGACCTTTCGACACAGCCTCAGAGAGACCCCCCCACACTGCGTATGAGTAACGCACATTAAAAAAAAACCACACACACAATTTGTATATAAAAAAAGCAAGTCTAAATATATATTTATAAAAGTATATGCTTAATTTTTTTTTGCGGAAATCAACGCGTGCGAAATATTAATACCCTATAAACCCAGAGGGTCAAGGGTATTATGGATTTCATGTGCTGTTTAGAAGACCTTGAATATTTGGGAGGGAGATCTTAGAACTTGTTTGAGATGTTGAGCCCGAAATCGCTTTCAAAACGATTTTCGAGCTAATAGCAATACATAAGCTTTTCAGATAGATAACCAAAAATTCTATCGATAACTGAATGTTTTTTAAGAGTTCTAACGATCATTTTCAATACAAGATAGAACTTAAAGCTAAAAAAAATAACAAATTCTAAGAACAAAAGTATTTTTTAATTTAGGTTAAAATTTTTTTTTAAACTTAAAATGAACATGTAGATAGAACTCCAAATTAAAAAATGGCGTACGTAAAGTCGGACGCGGACGACTTTGGGATACCCTTTACCATTACCTTGCAATAAAATCCGGTTCCTTCATAAAAAACCGACGAGGTAAATCCGGAAAATTCAATGAAAAATAAATATTATCAATAATTATGCTTAAATGTTATTTATTCAAGTAATAATTTTTACATAGTAAGTACATATATGGAACATCCTAATTATTCAATATAGCCGCCTTCAGCCACAACTACCCGCTCAAGCCTGGACCGAAATCGAGAACAGGCCCGTTTCACCTCCATTTTGTTCATGTTGGACATCACATCCATGATTTTGGCCTTCAGGGCGTCCTTTGTGTTGTGAGATGTCTTGTTCACCTTTGCTTCAACTACGCCCCACACGTAGTAGTCGAGAGGATTGCAGTCTGGGCTGGACGGTGGCCACAAATCTGGGGACCAGTGGTGATGCACATTCTCGTACAGCCAAGCCTGAGTCTTTCTGGACTTGTGAGCTGATGCAGAGTCCTGCTGAAACACGTATTCTGTGTCACTCGGTCTATCCAAGGCTTCACAACTGATCTCAGTACTTCGATATATCCTTCGGCGTTCATCCGAAGCCCCTGCTCGAAAAAGTAGGTTGGCATGACGTCCCATCACTGCTTACGACACCCAAAACCATGACTGAAGCAGGAAATTTCGTTTGCATGACAGTAGGCACTTGTTCAGGATCTTGGCAGATCCATCGATCATTCTGACGATTTACTATCTTGAATGAAATTTTTTTCGTCTGAAAAAAACTTGAGGTAGCTGTGCTTGTGCTTGACTCTTAACTCTTCGATCTTCTTTGTTTTTGTCAGTCAACAACTGACGATTTCTGAGGACATAAGATCTGTAACCAAGATCTTCGTGCACCGTCAGACTGATTGTTGACCGCGCTACGCCCATATCTTTAGCTAACTTGTTCATACTGCATCCCGTCAATCTTCTTTTTCAATTCATCGACAAATTCTGAAGTTCTTTTTCGGTCGGATCGTTTATTGTGGCTTGCTCGCTCTGAAGAAACCTCGTCTTTATTTTTAGCATCTCGAAACTTCTTGCTAATTTCATAAACTAGTGTTTTTTTATATCCAAACCATTGAATTATCTCCTTCGGTGTTTTCCCGGCGCGTAGTGACTCCAGCGAGCAGGCTGAGAAGCCCCTTAATATTTTAAAACAATGACATTTTTGCAATAAGCAAGGATTAATTCAAAACAGCATGTCGAGGCGCTTTCATGTATTTCCGACTCAAGATATTTTAAAATTTAGTTTTTAAAATTTAACATTTAGCTTCTTTCGTATTATACCAAACTCATTAAACTTGTTGCCTTGCCAACATTCTTGGCCATTTGAGTTATGTCGCTTTAAATAGACCCTACATTATTAAGTATTATTATTCGTTCATTCCCTGCCTGAGTCAAAAGCAAATCTTCAAATAATTTGTAATTCAAAGTTTGTGTCTAATGTCTAAATTCGGCAAAGCTGATTCATTGACAAATGTCACATTTGAATTCTTCCAACGTTTCACTCTATCTCAGAAATGTCGAGAGAAAAAAAACCCAAACATAAAAAGCATCTCTCAGACTGGTTTGTGACTCAGCCCCCTAGGGTTTCTTTTATTCTCTTACTTCTCTTTTTATTTTTAGGCATTTGAAATGATATACGAACGAACCATTAACGATTTAAGATACTTTGCCGTATACTCAATAATCGTATAAATCAGACCAGACAAAACATTCCTTTGGAAATTAGCATATCATTAATGCAACAACAACAACAACAACAGCAACAAATTCAAGAGATACCGTTTCCAGTAACGTTGGGGGAGAGCCCCCTGCCCCTCTCTCATTCCGGCTAATGGCTGCGCGTTATCGAAATGTGTTAATTTATAAGGTTTAATTGTTAATTTAACCAACGAAATTCGCAAAAGTAAAATGCCTTTTAAGAGCAACCGATTCGAGTCCGGCAACTCTGATAAACGAAAAACGCAAAAAAAAAAAATAAAATGTCGCACGCTTTGATTTCCGGAAAAAAAAATGAGAAAATTCCGTACGATGAGCGACGGAAGAATACACTGCACAAAAACTTATTCAAATTTAAGTTAAAAGTTTTTTAGATTTAATAAAAGATTTTAAAAATTCTCAAGATCGTTTCTTTTTTTGTAGAACGATTTTATGCAGAATTTCGAAATTAAAGCTAAAAAAAAGCGTTGAGATTTTTTAAATTCTATATTAAAATATAGAAACGCCTCGCATTTTGAGTGCTAATTTAGGACCTTTATCCACACAGATTTACAGAAATCAGCATGTTTATAATAACCATAGTATAGTTTATAATGAACTAGTTAGCCCGGCAGACGTTGTCTTGCCCAAACTTTTAAATACTCTTAAAGTGTATTAACATCGTAAGATTCTCTAGTTAGCTTATCTAGACAATCATAAGATTTTTGGATTAGTTGACTATCATGACTCTCTAAAAAGCCGTTTGGAGGAACTTAAGTATTCTAAAGAGAGCTCGCATTTCTAATAAATTCATGCTCCACAGAAACTACAATTCAACCCCTTTGCAACTACGCTTCTGTTTGTACTTAATGTCCAATATCCAGTGTTAAACAATTTTCTTACTATGCTATATTCACAAAAATGTGTATAACTCACGAACCAATTTACATAAACACATCGAAATAAGCTTAAAACCTCCGTATTGACAACCTCTAATATACACAAAAATCAAATTTGAAATCCATCGACGCGTTCTTGAGAACATCCATAACAGGTAAAACATAAGTTTCTTTTATATTTATAGATTAAAGCTCATTAATGATTTTGATTGACCCAAACAGCGCTGAATTTGATATATCTCAAAACTCCATGGTCTTCGTACTCTACAATTAACTCCCCTTCTCTCTAATATATAATATACAAATTTTTTTATTGATCAACAGCTGATTCTTAGAACTTGAACATCTACAGTAGGGACTATGATAGACCTACTATAATGCAACTCTGAAAATTTCCTATAAAACCCAAAATCAAGCATTTATTACTAACTAATAGTGCTGGAGAAACATCTATATTGGTCAACAACGACTTTGTGGGAAAGTTGTAATTAATTCGGAAGGGAACCTTGAATCCACGTGCTTCAGCAGAAATATATCCAAATACTTACAATCCCTAATAATTCAGTAAATCATATATAATATATGTATAATATTTTTTTCCCAAAATTTTTATTAATAACTCGCATGAATATATATTAAGAATATATGCAAAAACTTGAATGGGAAAGTTTTAAATTTATTTAGAAGATCCAATATCAGACCAAGAACTCGTAATTCAAAATCCGAATTGATTTGGATTTTAATATTCTTTTTTGAAAACTCGAAATACTGGCGGCTTACCTAGAAATCTATCTAAATTAGATATTTTTTTTTATATATCGAAATATCGATGTTTCGAAGTTCCTATGGTGACTATCTATACCCTGTACGGTGTGGTACAAAGAGTATATTAAGTTTGTGCAAGACAAAAATGTATGTTACGTATAGAAGGAGTCGTCGGAGACACCCCAAAGTTACATAAAATATGATCAGGGTCCACTAGAGAAGTCGTTATACCCGTGTCCGTCCGTCCGTCTGTCTGTTTGAAAGCCTAGAGTTCAGAGATGGTTCGAGCTAGAGTAACCAGCTCCCTTTTAGCTCCCGTTTTTATGCGAAATGTATTTTATAAAAATTTCTTTGTAAAGATATTGTAACAAACGGACGGACGGATATGACGTCAATCGTTACTCGAGGTTATTAAGTTTTTTATTTTTTTTAAGGTTTACCAAGTTCTTTCACGAAGAAATTCGAAAAAAGAGTGTTAATTTTTACATCATCTCTCACATAGTTGTCTACCAATATAAGTAGATTTCCTGAAGATTCTACACAGCTGTTACCCCTCAACCTACGGAATTTAGAGCTACTCTAACACAATAATTACACTACTTTCTAGTGTTGGGCAACACCTTCTCATTTTTTTGGGAAAGTTGTTAAAATTAATTGATTACTTTTTTGCAAAAGTCATCTAAAAAGCATAACTTTTTTCGCCGTAGAATTTGGAGCAGGTCATGCCGAATAATTTGAATCCGGTCTTGGCCAAACTGCCTCCGTAACACCCACTCGGAAGCTCCCACATGCCGAATGACAAAAATTTGAGTACCCAAAAAAACCAAAAAAACTAAAAAATCAGTCGCATCATTCAGAGATGATCAGGCAAGTTTTTTTGATCATCACGTTTTAAATTTTAAGTATTTAATTGCAACACGAGCATTGATTATGTAAGCTACACGCACACTTCTACACAAAGTTTTGTATATAAATATTTATATATATGTATATATATAAATGTATGGGTTATGTCTATATAATGAGACTGTACATCAAGTGGACGCCCCATACAAATTATCTAGTTCAAATGGTCATTTCCGCCCAGTTGTGTGCAAAAAAAATAAAAAAGAGGAAGCTCAAAATAAATAAATAAATATATAAAAAATAAATAATAAAATAAAAGTTAAACTAAGCGAATCAACAGCAAAAGCAAATACAAATAATAATAATAATTTTACTACTTTTTTGCTGCTTCGTCAAACAAATAGTTATCGTAACAGTTTATCGTAATCATCGGCAATCTAATGCATAATTATCGAATCGAACGTGGCTCAACATTATTATCGGCTATAAAACAAAGAAAAAACAATACAAAACTTTGCTTAGCTCTATAAAAATTGATTAACAATTATTGTTAGACTTTTATTATTATTAATAGAGGAGTCATAAATATAAATGCTGCTGCATTTATGCCATATTATAGGTCGTAAATTTTGGTCAAATAAAATCGAAAAACGAAATAAATCAGATTTTTAAGGCATTTGTAGTTTAAGCGAGTTATCGATTTGAAACAGTGGAAATGAAACCATTTGCATTTGTGTCAAATGAAATGAATGGACTCGTTTGTGGTTTGCAGCTGAGAGCGGAGAGATTATGGCCAGTAAAGTATTTTTATGGTTACTTAAATGACCAGAGATAAAAGCATCGTTATAACAGTTCGTCATAAATTTATCGAAATATGCCGCAAAAAACAATAATTGGAACTAGCCATATCGTTGTTAAGATTTTAAAGCTGCTCATCGGCAAAGTTCCGAAATGCTTGTCATATAAAAACAAGAAATTTGTCATATCGTCATATTTGTTAGAAACTGAATTCAAAATATGACATAAATTTATCGAAATATGCCGCAAAAAACAATAATTTTAACTTGCCATATCGTTGTAAAGATTTTATAGGCTGCTCATCGGCAAAGTTTCGAAATGCTTGTCATATAAAAACAAGAAATTTGTCATATCGTCATATTTGTTAGAAACTGTATGCAAAATATGACATAAATTTATCGAAATATGCCGCAAAAAACAATAATTTTAGCTTGCCATATCGTTGTAAAGTTTTTAAAGCTGCTCATCGGCAAAGTTTCGAAATGCTTGAAATATAAAACCAAGAAATTTGTCATATCGTCATATTTGTTAGAAACTGTATGCAAAATATGACATAAATTTATCGAAATATGCCACAAAAAACAATAATTTTAACTTGCCATATCGTTGTAAAGATTTTATAGGTGCTCATCGGCAAAGTTTCGAAATGCTTGTCATATAAAAACAAGAAATTTGTCATATCGTCATATTTGTTAGAAACTGAACTGCTTTTATTTACAAATCTTCAGCATAGACATGGGCATATACTGTCCAAGAATAATATTCATTAGAGCTACTTATCATATGCAAGATTTTTTGTCATATTTGTGACGATAAAAATTTTTAGCAGAGGCGCATCGCACAATTATGACATATATATGTCTCAAAAAAATGTTCATAGTTTGGTTTCATTATAAATATCGGCGTCACAAAAATTTGTCATATCGTCATATTTATTAGAAACTGAATTAAAAGTATGACAATAGAATTTCACAACAACTATCAATGACATGGGCATAAATTGTCCAAATATGGCAATGAATTCAGAATAATATGCATTAGAGCTATTTGTCATATGCAAGATTTTTTGTCATATTTATGACGATATTAAATTTCTGGCAGCAGACGCATCGTACAATTATGACATATTGTTTCAGTTGATTTCATTAAAAACGGCTTCACAAAAGTTTGTCATATCGTCATATTTATTAAAAGACTGAATTAAAAATATGGCAAACAATTTCACCAGCAATTCTACAGCATACAGACATGGTCAATAAACTGTCCAAGAATAATATGCATTAGAGCTATTTGTCATATGCAAGATTTTTTATCATATTTGTGACGATACAAATTTTTAGTACATCGCACAATTATGACATATGTACGTATGTCACAAAAATTGGTCAGAGTTTGATTTGCATTAAAAATCGGCTGTCACAAAAGTTTGTCATATCGTCATGCTAATCAAACTGAGTTAAAAATATGACAAAAGAGATTAATTGACAACAGATTCTATGGCATAGACATGGTCTAAATCTGGTTTTCACTTTCCCGACGTATGATAATTATTAATTGTACATTTTAAGAGCTACTTGTCATATAGCACATGACATATTCGTCATAATAATCAACAACCGATATGTATAATAAGGCAAAGGTATGGCATAACTATTCATAGTATTATGGTTCACAAATTGTGATGATACATATTTGCTAACAGCTGAGCCTAGTGACATATGACAAAAACAAATGAAATATATGACAAACTGCAAGTTGCAGTTCATGTCATATAGCAATTGCTAAAATGTGGTTTTCACTTGTGCCATATCGTATGACCGAAGGACATAAAAATCATTGCTTAAACATTTGAACAACTGAAGGACATTTATTTGCCACTGAAAATTAAAATTATAGAATATGACAAAAGAAGTAGCATATTCGTCATAATAATCAAAAACTGAATTTAAAATAAGGCAAAGATAGACATAACGTTGGTTACAAAAATATTTTAAAAAAAATCCACTGCCTATGCCCAATTGGCGTCATAAAATTTGGCATATTTGTAGTAATTATTAAAAACTGAGTCTACAATTGGACTTGTCCTTGGTAAGGAATAGCTCGTTATGTATAAAGCTCAAATATGACGCATAGCGTCCAATTATTCTCTTGCTGCTTAAAATATGACAGATTGATAGCAGGAAGCGGAGTTAGGCTCAAAAAAATAGATGAAAAGAACCAAATATCTGTGTTCAAGCTGCGTCATAACATTTGGCATATTCGTCATAATTGCTAAAAATTGAAGCTAATAACAATCAAATTGTTTCGGCTTGAAAAAATATATCAAAAGAACCAACAATCTGTGTTCACACTGCGTCATAAAATTTGACATATTCGTCATAATTGCTAAAAACTGAATCCAAAAACTGTCATAATGGTTTCGTCTCAAGAAAATATGTCAAAAGAAGCAACTAGCTATGTTCAAGCTGCATAAGAAAATTTGGCATATTCGTCATAATTGTTAAAAATCGAAGCTAAGAACTGTCATTATTAATTCGGCTTGAAAATATATATCAAAAGAACAACAACATAACTAGAATCTGCGTCATAAAGTTTGGTATATTCGTCATAATAGTGAAGAACTAAAGCTAAAATGGGGTCCAAATATATAGGTACATAATATTTTAGAAGCTGAAGCTTATTTGCCAAAGCACATATATTTAGTCATATAAAATTGGTGTCATAAAAATTGGCATAACTGTCATAACTAGTCCGCTGCAGCAAGTTGTAATTAGATGTTTATATGTCGAGCCCAAACTATTGCTTACAAATATATGACAAAAGAACCAACCAGCTATGCTCAGTCTACGTCATATGGACTGTCAGTTCACACTGGGCACAGAAAAAAAAAAGAAGGACAACCAGCAAAGCTTTAAATGGCCTATGAAAAACTTGCCATCAAAACATGCCGATATGACGCCAGTGAACACTTAATGACATTGTCTTTCATACCATTTTTTTTTTGGCATATTCGTCATAATTGCTAAAAACTGAATCTAAATGGGGAAACTTTGGACATGCGACATATGATATATTAAAAAACTATTGCTTACATATATATGTCAAAAGAATTAACTAGCTACGCTCAGACTGCGTCATATGGACTGTCATATCACACTGGCACAAAAAAAAGGACAACCCACATTACTACGACAGTCTCTACGAGCCAAATGGCCATTTAAAAACTAGCCATCAAAACATGCTAATATGACACCAGTGAACCCTTAATGACATTGTCTTAAACACCATTTTTGCTTGGCATATTCGTCATAATTGCTAAAAACTGAATCTAAAATGGGGAATCTTTGGACATGCGACATATGATTTATTGGAAAACTGTTGCTTACAAATATATGACAAAAGGGCCAACCAGTTATGCTAAGACTGCGTCATATGAACTGTCATATCACACTGGCACAAAAAAAAAATGGACATCAAGCCGCAAAGCTTTACTACGACAGTCTCTATATGCCACCCAAAAACTAGCCATCAAAACATGCCAATATGACGCCAGAGATCACTTAATGACATTGTCTTTAATACCAATTAAATGGTCTTAACTGGTTTTCCTTTCAAGTTTTGTTCCACTGTGCAACGACCTGCAGCAATTTCACTATAAAGCATTTTAAATGCTACTGCCTTGTCATGGCTTTATATAGTTAACAATACTGCCATACTTAATAAATATCAAGTTAACAAATACATATACATATATACTATACACGAGCGGCATATTTGAAATCTAAATTTCATTGTTGTTGTTGTTTTTGTAGAGCTCTGAATTATTACTACATACATATAGATATATACCAAGTGATATGAGTGAGTAGAGTACGATGCAGTCAGTCCAAACAGACCAGACCGAGCCGGACCGGATTGTTGAAGCGCGTGCTCTCGAACGACCGTCCGAGCCGTCGACCGACTGTCGGACAATCGGACTGACTATCGGACATCGGACTAGCTACATCGAGAAGCAACAAGCTCCACATATTGAAGTGTCTCGAGTCGCGAGTCTCTAGTCTTGATAGTCTCGAGTCTCGGTTCGTCGACGGCGGCGGCGGTGTTGCTACAAATATGTTGACCGGCGGCCATGTGGCCAGGCATCAGAAGCCACCAACAGAAACAGAAACAAAAAACCGGCTAGACACGTTGCCAAAGTTGGTTACTCAAATGCCAATGGCGCTGGGCGCCAGGCCTCAGTTTTAGCCATATAACATACGAGTACAATATACGATACGTTTTGGGGTTCCAGCTGAAGCTCTCTCAAGCTCTAGACATTGGTTCAGTTCGCGAATTCGAGCTGCCCGGTTTTTCCTTGTTGTTGTTGCTTGGCGCGTCTATTAAACTTGAACTTGTGGACAGACTCTGGCCAGTGCGTAGAGTCCGAATCTCTCTCTCTCAATCAAGCTCTCGCTCTCTTTAAAGTCTCTCTTGTCTTGTGTGTGTGTTTTTTTTTTTTTTTTGAGCCTATGAAAATGTGTGAGTGCTCTACAGTGATTCCCAAACGCGAGAAAATCCTTTTAAACAAAAATCTGTGTGGGAATATTTATTAGAAAGATGACGCCAAGAGCGCATCCAATAGGTCCATAAGGCATCTGGTTTAGGACATCTCAAAAGGTAAGCATCATGCACGTCCCATAGAATATCAATTATTTAGTTTAGTTGAAAATTTTGTAAGATTTTCGATCCTAGCTTACAATATGTCAACTTATGTGAGCCTAATAAAAACGAAAACTTTGATCTTTTCGCTAAACAGCGCCGTTCAAATAGGTGATTGGATACTAGAAGAATACTAAAAATGTTCTGAAAAATAATTGATGTTCTGATAAAAGTGCCGTTTTAATGCAGTGTTTAGATAATTTGGAAGTAATTTTTTCTATTTATATCACTAGTGAGCCCGGCAGACATTTTTCTGCCCAAACTTTTTTAATACTCTCAAAGTGTATAAGCATCGTAAGATTCTCTAGTTAGCTTATCTAGATAATCATAAGATTTTTGGTTCAGTTGACTTTCATGACTCTCTAAAAAGCCGTATAGACGTACTTAAGTATTCTAAAGTGAGCTCGCATCTCTAATAAATTCATGCTCCACAGAAACTACAATTCAACCCCTTTGCAACTACGCTTCTGTCTGTACTTAATGTCCAATATCCGGTGTTAAACAATTTTCTTACTATGCTATATTCACAAAAATGTGTATAACTCACGAACCAATTTACACAAACACATCGCAATAAGCTTAAAACCTCCGTATTGACAACCTCTAATATACACAAAAATCAAATTTGAAATCAATCGACGCGTTCTTGAGAACATCCGTAACAGGTAAAACATAAGTTTCTTTTATATTTATAGATTAAAGCTCATTAAAGATTTTGATTGACCCAAACAGCGCTGAATTTGAAATATCTCAAAACTCCATAGTGTTCGTGCTCTGATCTTCTCTCTAATATATAATATACAAATTTTTTTATTGATCAACAACTGATTCTTAAAACTTGAACATCTACAGTAGGGACTATGATAGACCTACTATAATGCAACTCTGAAAATTTCCTATAAAACCCAAAATCGAGTAATAGTGCTGGAGAAACATGGACATTGGTCAACAACGACTTTGTGGGAAAGTTGTAATTATTTCGGAAGGAAACCTTGAATCCACTTGTTTCAGCAGAAATACTATACCAAATACTTGCAATCCCTAATAATTCAGTAAATCATATATAATATATGTATAATATTTTTTTCCCAACATTTTTATTAATGACTCGCATGAATATATATTAAGAATATATGCAAAAACTTGAATGGGGAAGTTTTAAATTTATTTAGAAGATCCAATATCAGACCAAGAACTCGTAATTCAAAATCCGACTTGATTTGGATTTTAAAATTCTTTTGTGAAAACTCGAAATACTGGCGGCTTAGCTAGAAATCTATCTAAATTAGATATTTTTCATATATCGAAACATCGATGTATCGAAGTTCCTATGGTGACTATCTATACCCTCTACTGTATGGTAAAAAGAGTATATTAAGTTTGTGCAAGCCAAAAATGTATGTAACATATAGAAGGAGTCATCGGAGACACCTCAAAGTTACCAAAAATAAGATCAGGCTGATAAGAGAAGTCGATATACGCATGTCCGTCCGTCCGTTTAAACGCCTAGATCTCAGAGATGGTAAAAACTAGAGTAAACAAACTAACATTAGATACCATATTATTCCATAGGAGACAAGTTTATTTTATTTTTGTGATAGCGGGGATAAATTATATAGTTCCCATATGGCTGTTTGTGGCGACCTCGACAAAAAAAAAAAAAGGTTTTAGATGGGTAACTCGTTTGTTCATGAAGATATCGTAACCAAATTTGGTATTCAAAAAAATTTTTTATGGTTCCCAAGCTCTGTACCGAATTTCATCAAAATCGGTTGACAATATCATATAGCTCCCATAGGATCGATCGGCAAAAATAACTTTTTTAAATCAAAATTCGCTATATTTTGCTTTTTAATAAAGATATCGTAACTAGATTTGGCGTGCGGACATTTTTTAGAGCACTGAAGAAATGTGCCAAATTTTAACAATATCGGTTGACTATATCATATAGCTGCCATAGGGCCGATCTTCCAAAAAATCGATTTTTTAACCAAATTTGTTTGTGTTTCGTTTGTTTGTTAAGATATTGGGACCAAATTTGATATTCGTGAGTATTTTATAGTTCATAAGCACTGTACTTAAGTTTAATCCAAATCGGTTGACTATATCATATAGCTGCCATAGGAACGATCGTGTCTCAAAAAAAAAATTTTTGCTTCAAAATTCTTCCGTTTTTGGTTTTTTATGAAGGAACCGGATTTTATTGCAAGCTAGTGGTACGGGGTATCCCAAAGTCGTCCGCGCCCGACTTTACGTACGCCATTTTTTTAATTTTTTGATAAATAATAATAAGAATATTTGCAATACAACTCAATTTTGTTTATTCATTTATTCTCAGGCATTATATACATATTCAAGCTTAATTAATTCACTTTTTAACTGTAATATAAAATTTGAATATTTATATATATACGAGGTGTGTTCAAAAAGTAAGGTGACTTTGTATTTTTAAGAAAAAATATTTATTTATTCATCAATAATTATGTTGTCCTCTTCAAAGTAATCCCCCTTAGATACAATACACTTATGCCAACGGTTTTTCCAATCCTCAAAGCACTTCTCATAAGCACTTTTCGGTATAGCCTTGAGCTCTTCCAGCGATGCAGTCCTTATCTCTTCAATCGTTGCAAATCTCCGTCATTTCATAGGTCTCATTAGTTTTGGGAACAAGAAAAGTCACATGGGGCCAAATCCGGTGAATATGGTGGCTGAGGCATGATTGTGGTGTTGTTTTAGGCCAAAAAATCTTTCACAAGCAAAGATGAGTGAGCAGGGGCATTATCGTGATGCAAAAGCCATGAATTGTTTTTCCACAATTCTGGACGTTTTCTTCGTATTGCTTTTCGCAAACGGCGCATAACTTCCAGATAATACTGTTTATTGACCGTACGACCATATGGTAAGAACTCCTGATGCACCACTCCATGGTAATCGAAGAAAACAGTGAGCAAAACTTTGACATTTGATCGAACTTTTTCGGTCTTGGCTCTTCTGGCCGCTTCTATTGGGATGATTGGGCTTTGGTTTCGATATCATAACCATATACCCATGATTCTTTACCAGTTGTGACCCTTTTGAGTGAATCTGGGTCGACGTTGACGTCATTCAACAGCACTTGAGCGATGCTCATGCGACGGTTCTTTTGGTCAAAATTTAGCAATTTCGGAACAAACTTCGCTGACACACGTCTCATGCCCAAAACGTTAGAAAAAATTTCATGGCACGAGCCAAGCGATATATATCGACATCCTCAGCAACTTCTCTGATAGTGATTCGACGATTTTCCAAAACAATTTTCTTCAGGCCTTGAACGTTTTCATCAGTTATTGACGTGCTTGGGCGTCCAGAGCGAGGCTCGTCATTGGCATCTTCCTGGCCATCTTGGAAGAGTTTTTACCACTTGTAAACATTTTTTTACTCAGGACAGTTTCACCGTATGCTACTGTCAACATTTCAAGTGTTACGGAGCACTTAATTTTATTGTTTACACAAAATTTGATGCAAATCCGTTGATCCATATTTTTCGATAGCAAAAAATCGCCGAGCACGCAAAACACTTATAACCTTTAAGCCTCTCACAACCAAACAAAAAATGACATTCACTTGAAATTTGGTACAGATATTCGGGAAGAGTGTACCAACACAACAAAACAAAAAAATCGATAATCGAAAATACGTTGCCCGCGAAATTTGAGAAGTCACCTTACTTTTTGAACACACCTCGTACACAAAGCGTTAAGTGGCGAGGAAAAATGAAAAAAAAAAACATTTATTTACCCTTTTATAATTATAACTTAATTAGCGCATTTATAAAGAACTGTACAAAAAAAAAGATTAAAATTAATTTTTAAGTACTTTTTTAATTACATATTTCCAAAAATACAGTATTGGGCATTAAAGGGTTAAAAAGTACATTAACCCTAAAGTGCATATCTTTTCTATGTACAGGGTGCGCCATTTGAATGTGGTCGATGGAAATATTGAATAACTTGAACAATTCTCAATCGATTTTGAAAAACTATTTATTTTTATAAAATTAGAAGCTTTACAATTTTTTCCATTCAGTTGCCAAAAACAACGTCAATCAAATGACCTCCTTTATTGCGGATACAAAATTCAGCTCTTTTTCTGGCATTTTCCATGACATTTGCCAGCATCTCGGGTGATATCGCAGTGATTTCGGCTCGAATATTGTCCTTAAGCTCGTCTAAAGTCTTCGGTTTGTTGGCATACACTTTGCTTTTTAAAAATCCCCACAAAAAAAGTCCGGTGCCGTTAAATCGGGCGATCTCGGTGGCCAGTCAATATCCCCCCTTTCGATACCACACGTCCTGGGAACTTTTGACGCAAGAAGTTCATCGTTGATTTCGCGGTGTGACATGTCGCGCCGTCTTGTTGAAACCAAAAGCCTTTAAGACCTTTTTCACGCATTTCTGGTAAAACAGAGTGTGCCAACATCCATCGATACCGATCCCCATTGACAGTTTCCCCAACTCTGAAGAAGAACGGACCGATGATGGTTTTTGAGCAGACACCGGCCCAAACAGTCACTTTCTGATCATGCAGTGGAGTTTGATGGATAGTATGAGGATTTTCTTTCCCCCAAATGCGACAGTTTTGTTTATTTACAGTGCCAGATAGCGTGAAATGGGCCTCATCAGTCATTAAAATTCGCTCCCAAAATCGGGCTCCGATTCACTCACTCGAATAACGTTATTGGCGTAAGCCACGCGTCGCGGATTGTCTGTTTCCAATAATCTTTGGGTTAACTGCACTTTATATGGAAACATATCCAGATCATCTTTCAGAATCCTCCTCAAAGTAGTTCCACTGATGTTTAGTTGCTGAGACCGGCGGCGGTACGAGACAGAAGGATTCTCTGCAACACTCCGTTGAACAGCTTCAATATTTTCATTTGATCGTCGAGGACGTTGATTTGAATGTGGACGGTCCGCTACAGACCCGTGATTCTCGAAATTTGAAGCTAAGCGACGAATAGTGTCACTTTTAGGCGCAGAACGACCGCGATACTTTTGACGATACGCACGCTGTGTTGCAACAACTGAACGATTACATTTAATGAACATTGTCACTATTTCCGCGCGTTCTTTGGGCGTGAATCGATTCATGGTTAAAATTGTAATGCAATAACCTTTCCAAAATGTGTTCGACGACGTCAATCGGTTGAAATCTGGCGCACCCTGTATAAGGCTTGTCAGGTTTTTTTTTGCCTCAAATACCATTTTTTATCAAATCTACAATTTTATTTGCTGCATCTTGTAACAACTATCGATAACATACTCAATAAATAAATAATTGATTTTTATGAAGAATTTGAAGAAAAATTAAAATTCCGCAAATCGATTGTAAAAAATATTTCGAAAATTCAATCTAGATGGAGAATACATTGGAAGGGAACTCAATCAATTTTGATGAATAATCTTGAACTTTGGAATTTCTGCATAAATTCCGGGAACTTTTGGATCAAGGTAGTATTTTAAAATGTACCTTTAACCTCTATTTGAAACACAGGACGTCAATATATTATAAAATGTAATATATTAAATAAAAATTAAAGTCTTTGTAGGCTTTTGTACTGCCCGATTATTAAAAAATTGACAAAATAAAATTTATATAAAATAAAGTTTCGATTCGTTAAGCTGACCCTGTTTTTTTTTTTGCAAGGTGACCAGCTTTTTATTACTGTGTATTTGAAAAGTGCAAACAAATCATTCAGTTTTAAACCATTTTTGGTATTTAATGCTGTGCAAAATTTAAATTTTCATAATATTCCAATTTATTAGTCGTTTTAATGAGCCATTTCCTTTAATGGCCGAATGTTTAAGATAATTCACTTTTATTTCAATACTAATAATAATGAGTGAAAAATAATTAATGTTAAAATTTAATCTTTCTATAATACGCTCAAATATGCAATGTTTATTAATCGTTTAATGGGTATTAAAAGCGTAGCTTTTATTTATTTATTATTATTATAACTATTCCGAATGCTTTTTCACAGCATTTTAAGCTTAAACAGCTGCCTGAAACAGTTTTACAACACTGTGCAACATTTAGGGGTGTTCATAAGCTTGTGTTTGCAATAGTTGCAGGTTTGAGTAACTTTAATAAGTATTAGCAATTTTATATGGAATTTTTGGGGCTTTTTTTATACCTTGTTCCCCTAATTTCAGACTTCCAGTTGTTTACACTGAAAAAATTGGCAATCCCTGGAACAGATTAGCATCATCTCTGAATATTATTCGCCCTGATCTTTCTATGCCTTACTCAAATATTTGTATATCATTAGTTGCTTTTTCGTGTCTTGTTCCATTCCATTTGATTTGCATATAAATTCCAACCCGTTTAGATCTGTGTCTTGTTCCATTCCATTTGGCTTGCATATAAATTACAAGCATTACAAAGATTTTATATGAACTAAATAATCGAATCCGTTCTATTAGGAAAACACTGCATTGTTGTAGTTGGAACTTGTTACATTCCATTTGTTTTTCATGCAAATTTTGTCTAACTTAAAAGATTATAAGCAATCCGTTCTATTAGGTAAACACAGGTTTGTTGTATTTGGAACTTGTTACATTCCATTTGTTTTTCATACAAATTTTGACTAACTTTAAAGATTATAAGAAATCCGTTCTATTAGGTAAACACTGCATTGTTGTATTTGGAACTTGTTCCATTCCATCTGTTTTTCATACAAATTCTGACTAACTTAAAAGATTATAAGAAATCTATTTGACTTTATCTTTAAGTTAATGCTCTGCTTACCAACACTGCCATTATGCCTAAATCCCATTTATTTGGGATATGCTCAAGTTCTAGCATTTTAGTTCTAATAATTTTATTGTTTTCACTTACCTTATGCAAATTCTTAAATAGACTTCAGTCCAATTGCCAGCTTGACCATAATTTGCTTATTTGGCAAACGCTGCACTGCATCATGTTTCATTCCATTATGATTCGCATTTAAGTTTCCAGCGTGATATTACTCTCGCTTACCCTGTGAAAGATACCAAGAGCACAATTTAGTCTTATTTTCTTTATTCTTTAAGAGAACTACCTTTAAATACTTTTATTACAGCTAAAACCCTTTTATCAGGGAAAAGCTGCATTGCTGTTATGACGTTATGTTCCATTCTGTTTGTTTCGCTGTTACTGTTTACCTCATCTTTATCAAGATGCAGCTTAAAGCAGGAATTTTTACCAACATTAGCACTTCCACAATTTCATTACGTTCCATTCTTACAAAGCTTTCGGCTGTCGCTTAACTTTCATAAGATCTTGCAGTCTCACTAGGAGTAAAAATATAAAACATATTTTTAGTGCATTTCGCTGCCATTTCGGTTCTTATAGAAATTCTATCAAATTAGAAACTACTTTGGCTTACCTTGTGAAAGATCTTAAGAGATTTCAAACTTAATTTTCCCCACTTATAGTTGCTGGAATCGTCTGGGGTTTCCGGCTTAAAATCGATTAGTTTCTGTTTTGTGAGACAATAATTATGAACTTAATACATAGAAAAAACATAAAAAAACCAAAAAAAATTTCATTGAATTCACTAATTTCCATACATTTTTCCCATTGTGTAAAAATTATACAAAAATACTTTGGTGTTCCTTTTTATAGAATTCCCTTGAAGGTTAAGAGACTTTGGGAAACGCTGCACTTGCATCTTGTTTCATTCCTTTTGTGTCGCAGCTAAGTTCTGACAAAGTTGGCTTGCAGTCTCATTAAAGTACTTTCAGCATGTTCCATTGCCATTTATTTGGGAAACACTGCAGTTGTCTCATTTCAATTGGTTCTTATCGTAGCTCTGATAAAGTAGTCACCACTCTTGCACCACCAGCATTACTGCAATCTCATTAAGAATAAAAATTTGTATAAGTAATTTCAGTATGTTTCGTTGCCATATCGGTTCACATCGAAGTTCTAATAAAGTAATAACTACTTCTGCTTACCTTGTGAAAGATCTTAAGGATCTGTGTAGTTGCTTTCAAAAACGCTGTACTGCATTTTGTTTCATACCCTTGATTCGCAGCTAGATCTGACTAAGTGTCTGTGTTTCAGCATGTTCCATTGTAATATCTTTGATAAACACTGCGCTTGTTGCCGTCCATTTGGTTCTCATTAAAGTTCTGTTCTGCTGGTTGCTTACCAACATTGACCAATGACTTTAGTTTGGGAAACGCTGCGCTGCATCTTGTTTCATTCCATTTGTTTCGCAGCTAATTTCCGACTAAGTTGGCTTACAGTCTTAGTAAAGTACTTTCAGCCTGTTTCATTGTCATTTATTTGGGACCACGCAGGACTGGCCCGGAGCCGTTGCCCCTGCTTCCCCGACTGTTCGGGAACGCTGCCTGCCGTTCTTCCATTGCGCGGGCTGCAGAGCGCGGCTCCTAGACTGACAGCATGTCCAGCCGGCCCCTGCACGTCACTTGGCCTTGCCAGCACCACCGCTTGCCCAGCCAACAACGACTAAGTTGACTTTAATTTGGGAAACGTTGCACTGCAACTTGTTTCATTCCCTTTGTGTCGCAGCTAAGATCTGACTAAATTAGCTTGCCGTGTCACTAAAGCACTTTGTTCCATTGTCATTTATTTGGGAATCACTGCAGTGGTTTCATTTCATTCCCTTCTTATCGTTGCACTGATAAAGTAGTCACAAAATGACTTTAGTTTGGGAATCGCTGCACTGCATCTTGTTTCATTTTCCTTTTGATTCGCAGCTAAGATCTGACTAAGGTGTTGCTGTCGCTTACCTTGTGAAAGTTCACTTGAAAAGTTTCAAGTGCAGCTGGAAAAACTTGACATGGTTTTGTGCGTGTATGTGTGTGTGCTGTCTGTGTGTGTTGTCTGTGTGTGTGTGTGTGTATATGTACAAACGAGCTTTGGTTCTGTTGTTGCAAAACTTTATATCATGTGTCCAGCCAGCAATTGACTTGAAACTTCATTTTATCACACAGAGCTACGGAGCAACTTTTTCAATAGCCGCTCCCAGCAGACACCATGGAAACAACTCTGGTAGAGTCGAGTCGTCGTCTAGTTTGGGCCCCTTGGGGCGTATACTTAACAATTGGCTACACTCTAAACCCTTTACTTGCGTGTCTCTCTCTCTCTCTCTCTCTCTGAGTCGCTCTCTCTCGCTTTTAAAATCCATCAATGTCCAAAATTGTTTACATGTCCCCAAGCTGCCGTTCCACTGGGCCAGGCCAAATAAAAAAAAAATTTGTGCCAAAATATGCATAACAAATTTTTTCGAATTCATAAACAATTATTGCAAAAGTCATTCGAGTCCAGTCCAGGGCTGGGTACAAAACGAAAAAAGGAACACAGTGGAATGAACTCTTTGTTTGTTTGAGTTATAGAGTTGTTGTTGTTGTTGCTGTGGCTGTGACAAAAGAGCGAAAGTTGATACGCTTGAGCTGGTGAACTGAAGCCATAGCCAAGCCATAGCCATAATCATGGTTATAGCCACATATGCTAGACATGGCCATAAGTAGCCAGCTTTTTGTCAATTTGGTCAACACTTTCGCATAAAGACAAAGATTTAATGCTCCGCTCCATGCATGTAAAAGGTTTTCGTTTTTTTGGACTCGTTCCGATCAACGCTGATCATCAGTCATCATCGAAAGACTCGAAAGACTTTCTCAGGCTTTGCGTTGAATGACCGACCGTAGCCGTTCATACCGTAAATTAATTGCTAAAATTTTTTGCTTAAAATAGAAATTAAAAAAAAAACAGCGTTAAAAATTTTTAGAGACAATATGTTAGACGGGTCTTGCTTTTCTTTTTTTGAGATAAGCTTGAGAAGACTTGAGCTTTCTTTGGTTTTGTGGGCGGCTTAACAATTTCTTTGTGCGCTATGGATATGAAACAAACTTCAAAAATATACGAAGTATGTCGAAATATAAGCAAAAAAAGCGAAAAGTGAAATTTCAAAACTTGGTTCTAAGTCCGAAGTTCTCAAGTCGTTGCTCAGACCAGCAAGAGTCAAATTTGTTTGGCAGTTATAGCTGTTCAGACGAACGCCAAAATGCATACAACTCTCTCTCTCAAATTGGCAGCACTTTAATTGGCCAGTGCTGCCCTTAAGTTCAACATACTTGCTGCATTCATTAAAGTACTTTCTGCATGTTCCATTGCCATTTATTTGATAACCACTGCAGTTGTTTCATTTCATTTGCTTCTTATCGTAGCTCTGATAAAGTAGTCACAAAATGACTTTTATTTGGGAAACGCATACAACTCTTAACAAATTGGCAGCACTTTAATTGGCCAGTGCTGCCCTTTTGCTGCATTCGTTTGGTGAGGGCGGGCACTCTAATTAGTTTTTCAAGTGCTCAGCCACATCATCATCATCGTTATCTGTATCTTGACCAACTCTGTTGGTCATCTGTTTGGCCAAGCATAATACTTTGTTTTCGAATTTGGCTTTAACCTTCCAAAGACCAACATGCTGCGTGTCTCAGTTACGGGTCTTTTCTTTAATTATCCATAGAGCACAGCTCGGTCTTTGAGCCATTCCCGGCAAAGACTCCAACTGCGCCCTTGTGCAATGTCTTTAGAGTTCCGTTCCAAGCTCTTGGCCAAGGCAGTGGAGAGCAAAAAAAAAAAAAAAAGACTCGGACAAGAAGAAACAGAGACGAAAAAAAAAACTGCAAACGTGAAACCCAAAACTAAAGCAGAGGTAATTGAACCATGGCATAACCTTGACTTAGGCATGAGTTAAAAAAAAAATTCGCTGCTCTTTTTGGGGTCTTTCATTTCTTGGTAAATCTTTTGTTTTTGGATCTTTTATTTTGGTTTTGACGCTTGGCTTGCGCTGTTTGGGATTGCTTTGAGAGATACTAGTAAAGTTATATAAATACTATAGAAAGGGGGGCAAAAATTAATACTCAACTCATATGCTGGCTAAACCCAGTTGGGGGGGGGGGTCACACAGGTAAAACTTGGCTCAGAGACAGGGTCGGGGGTCTTGAGGCAAAGGCATCAGACAAATGAAAAATTCGCGCATCATTTGTCATGAATTCGATTTAAGTTTGTTTGCTCTATGCCAGTGCAATGGTAAACGATAAGGGCACGAGGGTTGGCCCTGCAAGTTCGAAAATGGCTCATTTTGAGAAAAAGTTTTGCTCTGAAAATATACAAGTCAAGTCCAGCACTGAGAATGATTTATGCTTTCAATATTTGGAAAACTTGGAAAAAGAATACAAAAATATTTTCTCTCTTGGAAGAATACTAAGTAATATGTCTAGAATTCTTGGATTTTCTTTTTTTTCAATGTTTTTGCATTATTTTTGCGAGTCTTCTCTTATGCGTGCTTGTTTCTTCAATCTTTCAGCAAATTGTTTTTCAAATTACGAGCTTTGGATTTTGTATGATGTCAAGAATTTGTCTTTTTTTTTAGATCTTTAAAAGCAGATCTATATTGTGGTATTACGTTCAGAAATTATTTAAATAATTGATTCATTCTTTCAATATTTAGCATAAAAAAGGAACTTGGGATGTTGAGAGAGAAAAATTACAAAAATATTTTGCCTCTTGGTAGAAAACTATATAATATTTCTAGAATCAGCCTGAAGGACTGTTATCTCTCTGGCTTTAATTTAATTACAAACACTTTTAATCAATTTCTAGAATTCTTGGCTTTTCTTTTTTAAAAATGCATTTCTTCAACGTGGTCTTCTTTCTTAAAGCACGAGTCTTCTCATGTGCGTACTTGATTCATTCAATCTTTTCACAATTTGTTTTTCAAATTACGAGCTTTGGTATTTTTTACGATCTTCAGAACTTTCTTTTAGATCTTTAAAAATCAGATCTAGTTATATTGTGGTATTAATTTCGGAATTAACTAATAACGCTCAGAAAATATGAAATTGATATTATCACAATATACATATAAGTCGGAGGATCCATCTAGTAACTCTTAGTTGAGCTCTTAATTGCTCAAGTATGTTATTTTCTCCTTGTAAATTATTTTCTTCTGTCATCTTTAAAAACCTTCCGAAAATATGTTGATGTATATCTATATATGATCTATATATATTGTGCTTATATATAGAACTCGGATGATCCATCCAGTACCTTTTAGTTGTGCTCTTAATTGCTCAAAATAACATTTCCCACGTAGATTCTTTCCGGTCATCTTTAAAAACGGCAGCTATCTAGTTTTTTTTAATCTTTCAATAATTTCTGTTAAACAATACGAGATTTTGAAGAAGCTATTTAGATCTTTTCCCACGTAGATTCCTTCCTTCTCACATCTTTAAAAACGGCAGCTTCGTGATTTTTTAATCTTTCAATAATTTCTTTTAAGCAATACGAGATTTTGCAAACTTTTTCGACGTAACCTGTTGAGACCTTTTCCCACGTAGATTCTTTCCTTCTCTCATCTTTAAAAATCTCTCTCTTTTCAATCTTTCAATAATTTATTTTAAAAAATACAAGATTTTGCAGAAATTTTTGACGCAACCCATTGAGATCTTCTCAGACGTAGATTCTTTCCTTCTGGCTTCTTTAAAATCGGCAGCATCTAGATTTTTTTAATCTTTCAATTATTTTTTTTAAACAATACGAGATTTTGCAGAAATTTTTGACTCAACCTGTTTAGATCTTTTCCCATGTAGATTCTTTCCTTCTGTCATCTTTAAAAATCTCTCTCTATTCAATCTTTCAATAATTTCTTTAAAAAAATACGAGATTTTGCAGCAATTTTTGACGTAATCTATTGAGATCTTTTCCCACCTAGATCCTTTCCTTCTGGCATCTTTAAAAATCTCTCTCTTTTCAATCTTTCAATGAATTCTTTTAAAAAATACAAGATTTTGCAGAAATTTTTGACGCAAACTATTGAGATTATAAAAATTTGCGCTCTTAGTCTCGGAGCGACCTACTAGCTCCACTTATTCTCAGCTATCAAAACTAGAAAGTCAACCCTCGCACAGCCAGCCCTCTCTCACTCTCTCTCTCTCTCGATTTTTGTGCTCCCAACTATTTGCGCTGCCTTACTTACTGTACTTTTGTAGAGCTTTTGCATCATCTGGCAAAAGTTTTTATGCCGTTTTTTTTTTGCACTTTAGTTTTTCTCAAATAAATTGTCACTGCAAGTTGCAATTTTTTCGTCCTTCGGTTTTTCTTTTTCTGTTCCTTTTGAATGAATGAATGTTGAAAATATGTTTTTAAGTTGCCTGTGGGCGTGGCCTTTGCAATTCAATTGAATTGAAATTGGAATTCCTAGCCGCGTTTTTTTTCCCCACCACCTTTTTTTTTTGAAGATTTAAATTTATTTATAACTTTGTAAATGGCAGGCGGCTTTAAGGCAGGACGAAGACACGAATAAAATATGAACCGAAGGATTGAGTCAAGACTTAGAAATAGTTTTTAGAGTCGGTACTGAACTCATGAACTATAGCTTTAATGTTTTGTGCTTTCAATTGCTTCTGATAATTTCAATTCCTTCATTGAACTTGGTTTGTTCATTAGGGCTGGTTCATTTAAACGAGTTACACTATAGAATATAACTCTACATTTAGTTATTTTAGTTTTTTTTGCAATCGTGTCTGCTAACTGCAAAACGTTCATTTGAAGTAGTTCGTTCATTCATACTAGTTCCATGATTGTACCTTGTAGTTGGTTTCTGAGTCGGTACTTTGAAGTGAACTCATGAACTAAAGCTCTCTGGTTTAGTGCTTTCAGTTGCTTCTGATAATTTCAATTCGTTCATTTAACTTGGTTCGTTCATTAGGGCTGGTTCATTTAAACCAGTTACACTATAAAATATGCCTCTATATTAAGTTCTTTTAGTTTTTTTTACCATCCTCTCCACCAGCTTCAAAACGTTCATTTAAAGTAGTTCGTTCATTAAGGCTAGTTCCATGATTGTACCTTGTAGTTGGTACTTCAGTCGGTACTTTAAAGTGAACTCATGAACTATAGCTCTAAAGTTTTGTGCTTCCAGTTGCTTTTGATTAATTCAATACGTTCATTTAATTTGGTTCGTTCATTAGGGCTGGTTCATTTAAACGAGTTACACTCTAAACCGCAAATTTTAGCACTTTTACTTTTTTTACAAACTTAACTGCTAACTTCAACACGTTCATTTAAAGTAGTTCGTTCATTAATGCTAGTTCTTTAATTGTACCTTGTAGTTCATTTAATATTCGTTCATAGTCACTTATCTCAAAAAGCCACTAACATACAACAAAATCTTTCAGTTAATCATTTAATCAACTTTATGAGAATCTTTTTTCAACAAATGTTGAGATTTTGGCTTGGCAATGTTCATAAGAACAATCTTTTTTTGTAACGTCTTGGTAAAGTTTTTGTATAAAAAAAGAAAGTTGACGCACTTTTTGTTTATTTATTTTCTTTTGAAAAGAATCCTAAAGGAGATGTGATAATTTTTGCATGAATTTATTATACCAAAAAAGCTCAAGAGTGAAAGAATGAACCGATCGCCTAACGAGGCATATCTAAAAATAACTTCTAATAAAAACCATTTTTTGCTTATTTCATAATACTTTTAGAAATAAAAATTAAGCTAATTTCCTTTAAAAAGATGTTAGAGATTTCGCTCGAAATAAAAATAAAGCTAATTCCCTTAAGAAAGATGTTAGAGATATCGCTTGATTTTCGAAAGATAAGTTGAAAAATTGTGGTGAATATGTTAAAAAAAAGTTACTAAAATTTACACTTATCACACAACTGAGATATTCATCATCTTTTACAATCCAATTTTTTAATCCATTCAAAGTGATTTTTATATTTTGTTTTGTGTACATCAGGCGAGTTCACTAAAAAGCTGCCAAGCATTTCTCGAACTTTTGGGTGGTCTGGGCCCGAAAACTCTGATATCAATATTAAAACTCTTTAAGCTTAGAAAAACATATAACCGGAAAGGCCTTTCGAATAACATACATTGATCCCAAACTTGGCAGAAATGCGAAGAAAAAAAAGTTTTAGAATGGAAACTTGTTACAAACTCTGCTGATAAATAGTAGATGATCGATTCAAATGAACCATTGGTTCCAACTTTCATACAATACAGCTTTTGTAGGTATACTGTATATATATTTTTTTATTTTTCTATAACTGACTTTATTAAATATTCTAAATTTTGCAGAATTTTGATCTAGGTTTGATTGATATCAAAAAGTTGAGCCAAAATAGATTTGATTAATTCTGTCAACATCTTTGTAATAATAAAGTTTGATTAACCCTCGCTAAAAAGCAATTTGCAAATTTTAAAATTATTCAAAATAAAAAATTCAAAAAAGTTGACATTATTAGCCTCAAGTTTTCAGGGGCGTCCAAATTAGATCATTTAGTTCATAATTTCAGAAATCCTATTTTAACTTTCGATCTAAAAGTAAATCAATTAGAAAAGTAAAATGTTTTCTAAATTTACTTTGCCTTCTAATCCCATCCTATCCTGACAGATTAATTTAATTTAAGTTTTCAGGGGTGTCCAAATTAGATCATTTAGTTCATAATTTCAGAAATCATATTTTAACTTTCGATCTAAAAGCAAATCAATTAGAAAAGTAAAATATTTTCTAAATGTGCTTTGCCTTCTAATCCCATCCTATCCGAATGATTACTTTAATTGAAGTTTTCAGGTGTGTCCAAATCAGATCATTTAGTTCATAATTTCAGAAATCAAATTTTAACTTTCGATCTAAAAGCAAATCAATTAGAAAAGTAAAATATTTTCTAAATGTGCTTTGCCTCCTTATCCCATCCTATCCTGATTGATTACTTTAATTTATGTTTTCAGGAGTGTCCAAATTAGTTCATTTAGTTCATAATTTCAGAAAGCCTATTTTAACTTTCGATCTAAAAGTAAATCAATTAGAAAAGTAAAATATTTTCTAAAATTACTTTGCCTTCTAATCCCATCCTATCCTGACAGATTACTTTAATTGAAGTTTTCAGGGGCGTCCAAATTAGATAATTTAGTTCATAATTTCACAAAACATATTTTAACTTTCGATCTAAAAGCAAATCAATTGTACTTAAAATTATGTAGATAGGAAATTTTTTTTTGTAAATTTTTTACGTAATTTAAATAAGGCCTAAGAAAAGTAAAATATTTTCTAAATAACACTTAAACAAATCGTACAATGGCCAAAGAAACTTTACTCTTTCAACACTGGCTTTATGTAGAACCTCTACCTCTCTCCCTTCTTAAGAGAGTTCGTTCAAAAACTTAATCGAGTCATTGACACCTTTGGGTCAGAGCAGAATGCAAGTTTTCTTCAAGTCGCAAGTCACTGACGCGCTGTTGCTGCGCAGCCGGCGTCGACGCCAACTTTTAATTTGTTTTAAAAACTTTTTGATTGCTGCGCTGTCGTCGTTGTTGTTGTTGTTGTTGTTGCCGGCATGCAAATGCGCTCAACGGCGCCACAAAGTCTTCACTTGGCCTGAGACTTGACCCAGAGCTCGGACTGTGCTCAACTTGAGTGAGTTATGCTCTCTCTCCCTCTCCTCACTCTTCGCCATTGCTGTTGTTGTTGTTGCGTGCTGCCTGCTGCGTTTTGCTTTGCGTTGCATTCATTTGTCCGTTGTTTGATTAAATTGTCTTGTCTTGCAGTTTGTCTTCTTCTTTGACGTTCTTCTTGCCGTTATTTAAAGTTTTCATTTCATTTTATTGACAACACTACACAATGCTCTTTGTTGCTCGCGCTCTCGCGCTCTTCTTCTCTTCTCTTGTTAGCAAGTTGTCATAATTTTGCATAGTTGTTGTTTTTATCTCTGCCTTCCTGTTGTTGCCAAAGCAGAGCAGACGCCGCCATCACTGCCGCCGCCGCCTCTGCTGCTGCTGTTGGCAGCTGTCTGCGCCATACAAAGGTAACCACCGCCACGCCCCACCGAGCTGTCGTCGCTGTCTACGTCATCGTCGTCATCGTCGTCGCCGCCACTGTCATTACAATTTCCGTACGCATATCAAAGTCAATGTTAGGCAATGGGTTTGTCTTTGGACGAACCCCGAACCGAACCGAACCGCAGATTGGAGTCAAAATTGTCAACCGCATTGGCAACATTTATTTTTACCTTGGCAGCTGAACTGAACTGAACTGCTTGGTGGAAAAACTTTCGAGACACGAGTTAAATTACACTTTAAATTCAATATCCTTGCCATAGTAGTAATCACTACCAGCCAGCGCCAAAAACAACCAGTGTACAGTGCCGCATCAAAAATATTGGCGCCCAAGGGCAATAGCAGTAGAAATAGAATTTTAAATAAATTAAACTAGATTTTTAAAAATATATACAAATCTGCTCCAAGCATTGACAGCCATTTGCAATTTTAATGAACTTTATTTTGTAAATAGGAATTTTTTTGTTGACCATGTTGCGCCTTGGGCCCTTTTTGCATTACGCTTGGTCCGCTACGTTTTAGCCATTAAATATTTTTTGGCGTATCCTTATGCAATATGTACCATGTGCAAATGGAAAACATTTTCACTGTGTGTTGTGCGGAAATTAATTTAAATGTCTGCGTGTGTGCATAATTGAATTTTCCAACGTTCCAGGCTGCTTGTCAACGTTGCGGATTATGTTCAATTTGTTGCTCATTTGCAAATTATTTCAATTAAAATTAGAGCGACCCTATAACAACAACAGCAACAAAAGCCACAGGCAAATAACTCTCTAAATTAGCAGCTGTTCAGAAAACCTGGCACTTGACTCAAACTGACTTTCGGCAATATAATAATTAGCTCGCAGGTAGCAAAGTAATTTTTGCAAATATCATTTACAGATTTTTAGAATGTCAATCCAAATTTTCGAGCAGTCAATTGGTAACTTAGTGTTTTTCCCATATTTTTTTAGAAAACATTTATTTTTTGAACCTTTTTCGCAATATAAATATAATTATCTAAAGCTATTTAAAGTTTCAAGCTTATTTTTAGTTCATTCAGAATAAATAAACGCTAAAAATATTACTTGAGTCACAAATGCTTTTTAAATAACTTAAAACTTAATATTTTAACTAAAAATAAATATTCTTAATTCAATTTCGAGGAGTGTATCTATAAATATTATGCTATTTGCTACAGATCTGTATAAATCTTTTAAAAAACAAAAAAATTACAGTATTACACATTTTATTCAATTGCTTTAATAAAAATGTTTTCAAATTTGAAATTTTATAGAATATTTCCTAAAAATGTTGCTTTAAAATTGCTTTAATAAAAATGTCTTCAAATTTGAAGTTTTATAAAATATTTCCTAAAACTTCTAAATTAAAACTTAGAGTTTTTCTTAATTTGCAACGATTATATTTGAAAAAAATTCAATAAAAATAAGCTCTTATTAAATATATAAGCTTATCTAAAAAACATTGTATCTTAAGTTTTTAGGCAAATTTTAGCGTTTGCTGCAGTTTAATACATTGCAAAATTAATATTATTAATTAATTAAAGACGGTTTTTATTCAGAAAACTTGACTATTAAAAATATGATTAATATTGCATTGATTTTCTTAAAAAATGACTCATTTTCCAATGTTTATTACCCATGGAAAACAAATTATTTTTAAATGCTATAGAACCAAAAAAAACAGTTGTAAAATGCGTAGGAGTGTCTCGATGACGTCACAAATAGTTGCTAGATTTAGCACTAAATGACAGGGGTGGATATGCTCATCCAGGTGACAACCCTCAATTCGCACATATACTTCGAAGATGAACCCTCATAATTCGAGAATAATGTTGATTTAATCGTAAAACCGGAAGTGAGGGCTATGTTATAACTGTGCAGCTGTACCATCAACATATTTTAAGAAAAATAAATTTAGTAAAACCATTTGCAACATTATAGATGCTAAGTCCTATTAGATTCTTTCTCAATTTTACGATATCTATATGAAATACATTTATTTGTATCAAGTTTGGTAAATTATCAACAAAAAAAGGGTAAAAATCTCTTCCGAACGCCATTGACACAACTTTACAATCATAAACGTTATATTGCTTAAGTATTCCCAAAAAAAAAAGTTTTTATTTCCCAATTTGTTTATGATATGTATGTTTACAAGCAAATAAAAAATAAACCTGTGCCCTAAACACTTTTTTTCGGTTTTATGGGCGCTATATGATATATATATTCAATGCATTTAGATTAAACTCGATATCTACAATTTTTGGTTATTTTCCGCTATATCAAAAGTAAAATAAACTGTCTCCCTTAATTTCAAAGCCCATCTGAGCGCTTTGGCGTTAAAAAATATTATAAAGTAAAATGAATTAACTTCATAATGTATGCTCTTAAGTGAATATCCTTTTTTTCTACTAAATTAGTTTAATGTTTTGAGTCCTTTCTGCGGTTCTTATGTTGTAAACCAAAAAAAAATTCAACTACGCCCCTGACAGTAACGGTGCATTGCTTACAGCTACAAACACTCACACACACCCACACAAGCGCATACAAGTTGACAGTTAACACGCTCTGCCAGCTGCGGCTGCGACTGCGCCCGCATAACATTCGTTTTGCTCAATTGCGCTTGTTGTTGTTGCTGCTGATGCTGCTGCTGCTGCTGCTGACTCATGCTCACTGGCCGCTGCTGACGTCGCATCGCTGCCGCTGCTGCCAAGCGCATTCTAATTTATTTATGTTAATGCAATAAAAACACTCAATTTGCTGCTGCACACATTTTAAATGTTTTGCTCTCTTTTGCTTTTTTGCTCTCAAACGGTTGTTGCTGTTGTTTGTTGTTCTTGTCGTTATCGTTTTTGTTGCTCTTTTGCACTCTTGGACCCGCAATGTCGCTACGTCACAAACGACGCTAACGTCGACAGCGGCGGCAGCAACAAAAACAACGCTAACCTTGTTATTGTTATTTAATTTCACTTTTTTTTTTTGTGCATAATTTTATTCGTTCTTTTTTTTTCTTTTAACTTTTTCTTTGTCGCTGTTTGTTGTTGCTGCTGTTGTTATTACCGTTTTGCGTTGGTTGCGTTTGTTGTATCGCTTTTTGCTGCTCTTCGCCTCTCAACCCTCCCACCGCCCGCTACCAGTTTTGCATCTGTTCTGCTTGTCGTTGCTTGCCACATGATTTATGGCTTGGTGTTCTTGTTTTTGTTGTTGTTTTTTTTCGTTGGCGTCGCACAGTGGTCCAAATGCTAGTCAATGTAGCTTAAATTAATTGCCAAATATTTGGACGTCATGTGGGCATTAAGAGTTAGGAAACTTTATTCTTAAAATAAAAAATATGAAATTAAAGAGAAATTTAAGATTTCAGCTTAAAAGATGACGAAAGATCTGGATGGCTTAAAGTTGATTTTTAATGATGTCGTGTGAAAATTAGGAATTAAAGCAAAACTTTATTCCTACTTGAATTGTCAAAGAAAAATATTCGAAAATTATAAAATTAAAGATAAATTTAAGATCTCAACTTGTAAGATGGCAAAAGATTAAGCTAGCCAGATCTAAAAAAAACCAAAAGGCTAAAGTAAAAATCCAAAAAAAAAGACCATGACAAAACGCTTAAGGCTAAAAAGCGTGATATATGAAAATACACAAAAAAAAAAAATGTATTTAAGCTGCACCGAATTTACCATAAGAAAATAGGTATGAGTTACGACCAGCGGCGAGTCAAAGATTTGCTCTTCTATGTATATCAGAGCTCGCATGAGACTGTCAATCCATGTTTTCCAACTTTTTTCGTCGCTATGGAACCGCCGCATAGAATCCAAAACCGATTTCGTCAGCGTGCGTTTATAACCTCAAAAATAAGTAGTTTGTAGCTTAGAAGTTGTAACTCTGATGTGCTAGGTGTTTTTGGGCCTCGGATTTCGGTTCTGGATTCTTTTCAGCCAGACCTTTATTTTATTTGCAGTAGGGATGTACATTCGTTAAAGTTTTTAGCATAAAAGCTAAAATTTCTGTATTTCTTAACTTAAATAATTTAAAAAAGATAGTTATTGTAATATTATAATTACAAATAAGTATTAATAAGTATACAGCTTTAAATTGGCATTAATTAAATACAAGGATTTTGAAAAAAATTATTTTAGTACAAAATGTGATGCGTGGAAATTTCTCTTGCTCTTTTTTAAACCACATGAAAAAGTCTATTCTATGCCGATTTTTTAGAAACGTCTATTATAAATAATGTGACCAATTCAATTTTGTGCGAAATCAGGACATTTTCTAAAAAAAGTACTAAAATCCGGAACAGACAAGACATTCAAAAATAAAACAAAAAAATACTGAATGTGACAGAATTTAACTTAAAAATGCTTTCGTCAAGTTGGCAACTCCATTTGAAATGGTTTAATTTGTTTCAAGATGTTGCGAATTGAAGTTTTCATTTGGTAAGAAAATATTTTACTCTCTATACGTTTTAATATCACTTGAGAAGTAAAGAGCTGTGGCAACAATTTAAAAAAAATATGGAAATTTTGCGAAAAGATTAAGCAAAATTTTAGAAGTAATTTACTACCAAAAAAGTGAAATTGGGAAAACGCGAAATCGAAAACGTTTATCATTTATGCCATTTCTACGGCTTTGTAAAAAAGTTTTTGTTTTTTATTATATACCTATATGTGTCCCAATAAAGTCTTTAAATGTTCTTTGAATTTTCATTCAAGAAATTAAGTTAACTAATCTTAATCTTAATATTTTAAATAAATACGAAAAAATTAATTCATATATTTTTCTTTCTATTTTTAGGTAAGTTTTATCGAAGCAACTCAAAATACTGCAGAAATGTTTTTATGTCTGTAAGTCTATTAAAAATAATTCCATTAGAATTAAAGAAGTTTAAAAAACAAGCAAACTGCTTATTTAATCAATTTTTTTTAACAATTGTTTTTGTTTTCATTTCTACGTGATTAATTATACCTCTAAATAGATTTTTATTGGATAATATAGCAAAACTTTATATACATGGCCATGTTTTGAGGCACGTACAGCAAGTTAATTTAATTAAATTAATTGTTTCATAGTCTAGACTATTGTCAAAATTTTAAGTTTTAAAGTTATTGGATGTTCTTTCAAAAAATTTTAAAATTATGTGCATTCGTAATATGAAAATCCGGCACACCCGAAGGTACTCATTGGGACTCTGTGACGTCTCTTTCTAATCTTGGCTATGTGCCAGTTTTTCCGGGCCTGTTGGTCACATTAATTACAAATAGAACTATGCGTCACCGACTTACATTAACGATCTTTTAAGTTATGCTTAAATGGATTAAAAAAAAAAAAATTCTGTCATTTCTTTCTGCGTGAGCTTGTTTAGTTCCATCAATATCTTATGTAGCAAATATTATAGTCATAATATTTAAGATTGTTTACAAAATATCAAAACGAAAGTATATTGCGAAATAAATATAGTACATCTTGTTATGGTAAAGTTCTGACTATTGAAGAAAAATATTTTATATAAATTTTAATTAAAACAAATTTAAAAAAAGTTAAAAATGATGACAAAAAGCCGCCAAAATAGAACTAGTTTCATTTTATACAAATTTTTGTCATTTTTAGTTTTACTTTCAAACAACCATTTTGTCCCACTGTGCTTTGACGCCGTCGTCATCGTCGTTGGCGTTTTTTGTGCGCACCTTTGACTGACGCCGCTGCCGCCGCCGCTGTCAAGCACAGCAGCAGCCGTTACTTGCCACTTTGTGGATGCATCAAAGTTTTTTGTTGTTGTTGCTTGTTGAAAGTGTTTTGGGACAAATATGTTGCAACATTCGAGTTAATTGTCAAACTTATGCTACTGTTGGGCGTTCAAAGCGCAATCTTTATAAGAAAATCCAAAAAAAAAAAACATGAAATCTGTTTTAAATCTAGATTTTATGCAGCGCTTTAATGGCTTGGTAATTGCAACATAGACTTGCTACAATATGCAGGCTGAGTCATTATGTAACAGTGGAAGCTCAAAAAGTGCGAAAGATAAAATTATAGTTTATTTCTGAGTTCAAAAATTATTTCTGCATATATCCACATTTTATTAAAGTTCTTTCTAAATCTAGGGCACTTTTGCATTTAGTCAATATTCGCCTTTATTTATCTGCACAACTTCTGAACTCTTTGGTTTATTTATGTATTCCGAGTTCCTTATATTTTGGCTAATTCAGCTTAACCTATTTACCCTTTCAGTTATTGCCTCCAATATATTGGAAATTATTAATTTCTCAATTTTTCTTATCTTGCCAATTGGATAAATTGGATTGATGGATATTATTTAACCCTCTTATGCTCATTTTGAAAATATTTGGTAAACATACTTCTAGCTCCCAAATTAAAAAATTACCTTTAAAATTGTGTAGGGTTGTTCGTTTGCCTGGAATTTGAAAACATCTGAAAAAAGTTCCTAAGGATTTAAGTTAAAAATTCTCGCTTCTAAAATTTGTAGTCGAAGAGTTTTAAAATCGGGGTAGAATTGTGAATGCTATGAACTATGTTCGGAAGTTCCAATCTTCACTCAATCACACTTTTGTATGAGAGGTAATATTGGGCATTAGAGGGTTAAGAATTGACCAATATTAAATAAGGTTCCAAATTCGTCATCAGCGACCCAAAATTAGCTAATATACAAGTTACCAGATCTATCGGCTAAATTAAGTGACTAAAAGGTTTAAAATCCGAGACGCTCTCAAAAAAAAAAAAACTTCTGTACCTAAACAGTTACAAAGCCCAAGACTACGAACTTGGAAATAATATTCATGGCTGCGTTGTTCTGGCTAAACACATGGAACAATATTTTTAATATCGCTCCCGTAGGAAGGCGGCACATGCCTGCGAGTGTTTACTGTCCACCCAGCATCAAAGTCTGGCTACATTTGCATTTGTTTGCGAGCAAAAAAAAGGTTGCCAGAGTTTCAGTTTGAGTTCTTTGGCACGACTAACTGTTACTGCTTTAACTGGGCTAGGCTAGGCTATAAGGCGCTCCTGCTCGCTCACACTTTAAAACGCTGTCTCTGGCTCTGTCTAGTGGTTTTGCGAGGGCAGTCTAAACAGTAGTTGAGCCCAAGGAGCCCACATTTTTTATATTAGTTATTTTTCCTAAATAGAATTCTATAATTTATAATAATAATCACAGAGCGTTCTATTTGTTGAAGTTTGTGAGCGGAAAGATGGGTAAAAGTTTTAGCGGAATTCCAAAATTTTGGCTTATAGCGTTGTGAGCATAAAAAATCTAAACTTTTTCTTCTAAAAGTTTTTGCTAATTATAAGGGGTCTTAAATTGTTATGTATTTTTATATTTTTTGGGTTCCTTTTTACCTGACCTTTATAATCTTTGCAGTATTTAGGACTCTCAAAACTTTTTTTACCCTGTTCCTATGTGTACAAAGGGTATACTAGATTTATGCAATGGCGCAGCAGACCCCAAGTCCTTTATACCAAAATGCCTATCATAATCACGGGTAGCGATTGAGCCATGTCCGTCCGTTCGAATGAACGCCTGGATCTCGGAGATCCTTACCAGCTGCTGCGCATATTTCCGCAGAAGCTGAAGTTTGTTGAATCATGTTAATATCTTCATCCGTTCCCCCCCAGTAGATTTTCGCTTTCTTTCGTTTTTGGCCACACCGTTTAATTTTTTCTTCAGAAATTTAACAGAGTGATGCCTTATGGTTCCTGGCGTCTGTGTGTCAAAAAATCAAACAAAATCGGTAAAAGTTATAGTCAAAAATATACAAATTTCAGCTCCCCTTTATAATTTATAGGCAAACTGCGTCAATATTTGAATCTACCTAATAATGGTTACAAGTGACCTCGAATCACAATTTTTGGTAAGTTGATTCATGTGACTCTAATGAACAAATCCACATCCAAATTTTATCGATGCGGACCCTACACCCCCCGAAATCGATTTACCGTGTTTTCATCCACGCACCTCAACAGATCAACTTGAAATTTAACTCATATACTTAAAATGGCTGCTTTGACGTAACTTTCATAACAATCGGTAAAAATTTACGGAACTTATTGGTATAAATATCGAATTTCACAAAAAAAAAAAATAATTCCAATTGGAACGTTCTTAGTAGGAATATGCAGAATAAAATTTTTCGATAGAAAAATTACAGGGTATTCCACTGTCGGGCACCGCCTTGACTTTACGTTTTTTTTTTTGTTTCGGCTTGAAAATAATGCTTAAAAATAATATTCTTGATGACTATATAACTTAAACTTGACATAAATCTACAAATATTAAAGAAAGATTTACAAAATTAGCTTATATATAAAATTACCGTGTCACAATGTTAGTGCCCATACTGCTCCGAAACGGCTCCACCGATTCTCATGAAATTTTGTGTGCCTATTTCGTAGGTCGGAGAATAAGTAATCAGCTTTGTTCATGCCTCTAAGAGATAAGGGTTACTACCCCTAACATTTTTTTTTAATTTTTCGACAAATTTTTTTTATTTATTGTTTTTGTGTGGCATTGTGTACATTGTCAGATTAACTTATGTTAATATTATACGTGTTACGGGTGTTCTTGTAAACGCGTTGAAGAATTTCAAATATGATTTTTGCTTGTGTGAGAGGTTGTCAATACGGAGGTTTTAAGCCTATTGCAATGTGTATTGGATGTATTGGTTCGTGAGATATACGCATTTTTGTGTATATCGTGAATAAAGCATAGTAGAAAATTGTTCAACATCGGGTATAGGACATTAAGTGCAGACAGAAGCGTAGTCGCAAGGGGTTGAAATGTAGTTTCTGTGGGGCATGAATTTATTAGAGATTGCGAGCTGTCTTAAAAATACTTAAGTTCGTCCATACGGCTTTTTAGAGAGTCATTAAAGTCAACTAATCCAAAAATCTTATAATTGTAGATAAGCTAACTAGAGAATCTTACGAAGCTTATACAATTAAAGAGTATTCCAAAAGTTTGGGCAGGACGACGTCGCAGGCTCACTAGTAACTATATAACTTAAAATTGACATAAATATAATCTACATATATTAAATAATATTTACAAAATTATTTCACTATAAAATTCGTACTTTTTTTTAACCGATTTTTCCGTTTTGTTTAAATTTATCTTATAACAAGACATTCAGTTTCAATTGGGCGCATCAAATATTCATTTTCGTAAGGCAACCGAATTATTCTATATTAATCAAAAAAGACTAATAAAAAATTAGCCTATGTCAAATGTCGATTGTGATGAAGGGCATACCCTTCGGAGATTCAACGGGAACCTCGCTCGACAGGCACTTCGTAGGAACCCTCAGGGGAGAGGTCATCGCGTTGGTGCAGCAGCAAAAACATGGAAAAGATCTATTGATCATGAACTACAAGCCGCCAGCAACTCATGGAATGATATCTACCGTGAATCTCGTAATAGAGGAGGATTGTCGAGGTCCTGTACTCCACTGGGAGTCGAGGATGACAGAAGAGAAAGAAGATATCTTGATTGATGATATAAATTAAAAATAACTTCAATTTCATTTGGATAATGTACACTTGTTTTTGTTTGTAGCACTAATAACATCTGAGATTATGCAAATGGATGCAAAACGTTGTCGGATCTATCTCTTTCCGGAAGTGTCTAACAATGAGCCCTTAGCACAGGAATTTCCATTTTAACGTTTTGTACTTAAAATGTCGTGATAAAAAATAATATAATCAATTACAAGAAATTTAAATACGATGCATTGTTTTAAAATTAAGTAAAAGCTTTCGGAAAGAGATAATACGTGTTTTTATTGATGATAAAAGCATTAAGCAAATCCAAGATCACATCAAGGCTGGTCAAAGAAGTAACAACGTCACTGGATAAATTAGGATCCAGAAATAAGCTTACGATTAGATGAGTTTCAGGACATAACAACATTCCTGGAAATGAGCTAGCAGATAAACTTGCAAGGACCGGTTCAGCAACACCGCTAATGGGACCAAAACCACACTGTGGGATTGGTAACCACGTGGTACGGGACCTACTGAGAATAGAGGAGAATAACAAACGACTGCTTTACTGGACACAAATACCAGGGCTTAAACAGTCAAAAACCCTCCTCTCTAACTACAACCTTAAGAGATTCCAAGTCGTGATAACTCACGGGAAGAACACCGTGAGAGTCCTGACAGGCCTTCTGACGGGACATGTGGCTTCGCAGCAACTTAAACCAAATTGGCATAGTGGAAAGTGAACTATATCGCTTCTGTAGCATAGAGAAAGGAACTTTTTCGCATGTAAGTTCTCTCACCGGAGATCGTTGTTACCATAAGTCCAAATAAAATACTTGAATCAGGGGTGTAGCGAGGGAGGGGTGTGCAGCAGTCCGAAAAACACGTATATTAACTAATCACTTTTACCCAGTTACTATTTATGCTTTTGGTAATTTGTTGAATCGAGTCGGCATTTTGAGGCTCACTCGCCACATTCAACGCTCTCGCTTCGTCACTGACTGGAATACATGTAGCCCTTACGACTTTTGGGAATGCTCTGAGCCATGAAGGGGGTACAATACATCCACTTTATGCCCGCCGAGGTAGTATGTTCTTCTTCTAACAAGGACGTCAAACTCTGCAAGTATATATAAGCGGAGCTTCCTCTCACAATACCAATAGTACTCAGGTGTGCAATGTGACGTCACTAACCCAATTAATATACAAGAGAACTCTTGCGCAACTGGAATATTTTCTTGAACCTATTCCTATTATATGAGCCGAGGAGTTGCTTGGCTTGCCGATTCAGTCCATTCCTCATCTGGACGGTTCCAGCCAGTTTGTCAGCTGTTTTTTTCCCGACAATATTCTTGTGTTCTTGGGTTCATCTATTATATTTTAAATCTTAATCTATGGAGTGCGCATCTTAACCCGCACACTTCAAATATAAATCCTACATTACTTTTCGAACTGCCCTCATATGGGGCTGCTGCATTTACTTTATAGCGCGTTCCACAAAATGTCTTTATTATTTGCACACTGAAAGTTCATAAACACGCCTATCCTTTTTTTTATGTTGTTGTTGTATTTTTTGTTGTTGTGGCACTCTGTGCTGTTGTTGTTGCTGTTGTTGTTGCTGTGGCACATAGTCGAGGTACACAATGTGGCATAGAGCTTTTTAATAAAGTCATTTTATTTACATTTGTGCTTTTGTCTTGTTATTTATTTACTTTTTTATGCTTTTCAACTTTTTTCAACAAACTAACACATGCAAGAGCTGCAGAGAGAGCGAGAGAGAGAGGGTGAGCGAGGGAAGTTGCAAATATTTTGCTGTTGTTGTTGTTGTTGCTGCTGTAGCTGTTTCCCAAAACATTTTAAATGCCATTTTAATTATATTTGCTCTTTTGTGCGTTCGTTCTCTGGCGCAAATTCCACTTGCTTATGGTCTCTGTCTTCATCACCGTCTCCTCCTCCTGCTCTGCCGCTCTTCACTATATAAGTGTATTTATATATATGTATGTATACATTTGTATATGTGTAAGTTTTTCAATTAAAATGAAATAAAACGACATAAATCAAGTTGCCCGCTTGACACGCCGTACACTTCCCTCTCTCTCTCTCGCTCTCTGACTCTCTCTCTCCACTCTCTGCTCTATGCAAAGAACTCCTTTTTGGTAATAAAAATCAAGACTTAAAAATTTATGAAAACCACAAACAACTTCATTTTGTTTTTGATGCACGAAACCAGGAACAACAGAGGAGAGTGAGAGAGAGAGAGAGAGAGAGAGGGGGAGAGAGAGCCAAGCCACATGGCGTATGAGCAATGTAGAAAAGAGAGGCAGCTAAGTAAGTTGGAGATGAGCAATAAAAATTTATATGAGCAATTTGGAGTAGAAAAAAGGAATCCACAAGAGGGAAGGATCAAAGCTAACGAGTAGCGTGGAGAAGAGAGAGAGGAATCTTGTTGATTATGAGCAATGAAAAAAGAGAGAGCAGCATAAAACTTTGGAGTAGAAAAAAGGAGTCTACATTAGAAATGATGAGCGCTTTTGAGCAATGCAGTAAAGAGAGCAGGCCAAGAAGAGAGAAGTTAGGCAAGTTGCATATGAGCAACATTATGAGCAACATTGCGGATACGTAATTTGGGAGGTGGGAAGATGATCACATTAGAAATGATCGGGTCTGACAACAGACATATAAGAAGCTAACGGCAAGAGGGAAGAAAGCAAAGGACGCTAAACTAACGAAAGAGAACAGAAGGAACTTTACGTGTAAACTTTGAAAACCAGAGAGAAACTGACACCCGTGCGTATGAGCAATGTAGGAAACGGAGAGTTTCAACACGTTGCGTATGAGCAATGCAGAGACATTAGAAGCCAATGGCAAGAGAGAAGAAAGCAAAGGACCCTAAACCAACGACTAACTGAGGAGAGAAGAGAGCAGAAGGTACATTACGTGTGCAGAGAAAACCAGAGAGAGAAGCTGACCACCTAGAAAAGGAAACCAAAAGGATCATTCCTTCTATCTTGTTGCGTATAAGCTATGCAGAGAAGAGAGCTAGAAACAGATAAGAGAGCAATGCGGAAAGAGCGAGAAAGGAACGCCATGTTGCTTATGAACAATGCAGAGATATTAGAAGCCAACGGTAAAAGAGAAGAAAAAAAGCTCGCTAAACCAACAACTAAATAACGGAAGAAGAGAGCAGGAGGTACGTTATACATGCAGAGAATACCCGAAGAGAGAAGCTGACCACCTAGAAAAGAAAACCAGAAGGAATGAACCGAATATCTTAAAGCTATGCAGAGAAGAGAGCTGGATACAGAAAAGACAGAATCACGCTGCGTATGAGCAATGCCAAAAGGGGGAGAGAGTTAAGAGATAGTGCACTCAGAGAGAGCTTTAGGTAAAACTAGTTACGAGCTGACCACCTAGAAAAGAAAACCAGATGGAATGATCCGAATATCTTGAAGCTATGCAGAAAAGAGAGCTGGAAATAGAGAAGAGAGAATCACGCAGCGTATAAGCAATGCCGAAATGGGAAGAGAGTTAAGAGATAGTGCACTCAGAGAGAGCTTTAGGAAAAACTAGTTACGAGCTGACCACCTAGAAAAGAAAATCAGAAGGAATGATCCGAATGTCTTGAAGCTCTGCAGAGAAGAGAGCTGGATACAGAGAAGAGAGAATCACGCTGCGTATGAGCAATGCGAAAAGAGGTAGAGAGTTAAGAGATAGTGCACTCAGAGAGAGCGCTTTAGGAAAAACTAGTTACGAGCTGACCACCTAGAAAAGAAAATCAGAAGGAATGATCCGAATGTCTTGAAGCTCTGCAGAGAAGAGAGCTGGATACAGAGAAGAGAGAATCACGCTGCGTATGAGCAATGCGAAAAGAGGTAGAGAGTTAAGAGATAGTGCACTCAGAGAGAGAGCTTTAGGAAAAACTAGTTACGAGCTGACCACCTAGAAAAGAAAATCAGAAGGAATGATCCGAATGTCTTGAAGCTATGCAGAGAAGAGAGCTGGAAACAGAGAAGAGAGAATCACGCAGCGTATGAGCAATGCCGAAAGGGGGAGAGAGTTAAGAGATAGTGCACTCAGAGAGAGAGCTTTAGGAAAAACTAGTTACTAGGTTAGTTTGACGAGTCTGCGACTTATCGCATTTGCCATGAATATGAAGTGAAGAGATAGGAGAACACCAATTAAGTAAAGCGAGCGCATGCAGAGAAGTGAGAGAGCAGAAAAACACATTAGCTTAGTTTGGGATGAGACCGAGTGGAAGACCCCGAAAAACTTGGGAAAATCGCATCCAGGATGTGGAAAGAATGAGGGGCAGAACCCTGGCAGAGATGAAAAGAGAGAGCCGGTACCGACCTAATTGGAGAAGATGGATATCCCGAGGCTAACCCGACGCCTAACAGCAAATGGGGATTGAAGAAGAAGAGAGAAGAAGGGATGATTCTGAGGCTGTACAGTGAAAAAACCAAGATTACGCAGAGATCATGGGGTGCATTGTGTTGTTCTTACCCAGAAGCTGGGCAGGTTTTTCAGAGAAATGCCGAGCAATCATATAGCAGGTGTTGGAAAGAAATGAGGAGAGTGCACCATACAAAGAGCTTACTGCGAGGGCAGCTTAAAAAGTCATGACCAAAATGCATACACAGAGCTAAGAAATGTTATTCTATTCGCAAAAGCTCCAAAAGCAGCCTAGACTGCGAATATTTGAAGTTCCAACTAAACCAAAGGACAGTTTCAAGAAGCTTAAACCCCTTCCCTCAATTGAGATGGCTGGCAAACTGATCGATACAAAAGCAGACTGTTATGACGCACATTACTTAATTCTTAAACTGCCCTCGCAGCTTTGCTCAGCTGCAACTTTCAATTTGACAGTTTTAATGTCAGTTAACATGGCCGGCAACAACAACAACTTGGTCTTAAACCCAGCGGTCTAGCCGACTCTACTTGCATTTGATTGCATTGCTTTGTATTCCTTTTTCTAGCCCTTTGCCTGCCTACTGCTTTATCATTTATCCTTTTCCTTTTGTATTTGCCTTTACAGTTAGCTGGTCATTAATCAAAGTGTGTGAAAACCAAGCGAAAAAAACGCATCAAAGTCAAACCAAATAAACCAAGAGACAGACTAGACCTATGGTAGACCTTAGACCATTGAGGTTGGGCAGAGGCTAAGATACCGAACACAAGCAAAATTACGAAGTTTTTGGTAACGATAACTTTAGAAATGTTCAAAAAGATTCTAAGCAAGAATCGTTTGTCTAATTTTCTCCCGGCTGTAGTACGAAGTCAGCTTTTCTTCTCCCAAATTTCGAAATTTTTAAAATACAACACCTAGCTGAACTTCGCAGAAATTTGGAAGAGTTATGTTACGGACTTTCATTCCGCCTCTCCGACTGGTTCAAGCGGAGATATACCCAGTCTGGCAAGCGGCTAGACCCAGGATGCTTATGGGCGGAAGTCCAAGGAACATTGTAATTCTTGTCAATAGTCGATAGGCTGCCACTAAAGCTCTGTCATACCATAAAGAGTAAACTGATACGTAACATGACGCTAGGGCTTAACCGTATCCATTACTACTCAATAACACTCTGCTAGGTTTGGGGTCACTCAGGTGTTCCAGGTAACGAAGCGGCGGCCGGTTGGCAGCTAACCTTGCAGTTACGGACATAAAAAGACCATTACAGGACGTCGTATCGCAATTCAGGGAGACGGCTAAAGCTTTGGCGGAAAGAGAATGGGATATGGTGTGCGGTTGTCGCCTCTCCCAAGCACTCAGGCCGACTCAAGCTGACTCTACCCGCGATTGGGGTTTCAGCCACAGCCACCATGATACTCCCACAAGGGGGCCGACCTCAATGAGTACACTTGGACGTATACTCAACCCCTGAAACCAAAATTAAGGGCTCGGTTTGCTTTCCCCTTTCAGTCCCGACAGACTCGGATTTGGGGAACCCTGCCAGTTTTGGCATCAAATGCCCGGGACTGGTTACCCATCTGCCATCCGTGTTTCTATCATCCGCAAAAATACGACTTCGGCAAAATGCTGTCAGCTTTCACTCTCCAGTCGAATGTGGCCAACATTGACGCAGTCTTCGAAGGCTAATTCCAAGCTGCTCGATATAACGCCACGCAGCCATTTCCTGACGATCCCCATTTAGTCGCCTCTTACGACAAGCAGGGGAACACTGAGGTGGATATTCTAATCCTGCCACCCCACGGGAACATCCAATGCGAACAACTGATCTGCGCTTCCATAAAAGCAGGACTAGTATGGTGGTAGGCAATATTGCTGAGAGGTTGCACGTTCTCCATTACGATTTCGAAAGAGTGAGAAACATCATGCAACACCTGCTATGCGACTGCCCGGCGCTTCTTAGGAGACGAATCCAGTTTCTGGGTAAACCTTTCTTTGAGAATCTGGGTAGTCTAGCGAAACTGGATGCTTTCGTCCTCAAAATGGTTCTGCAACATGAGAGTCTTAGCCGCTTAGGGATGTCCTACAGTTTTTGATGCTCCTCCACAATCTCTTCCTTTCTGTAATTCCTTTTCTCCCCTTCTTTTGGGAGATCTCAGACAGTATCTGAGCTGCCTATACAACCTAACCTAACCTATATTAGGGCCTCTCATCGGCTCTAAGCTGCCTTCAAACTCTTTGTGACACTCCAAATCCACTTCAGATCTTGCACCTAGGTATGCCGTTAGTTTCCGAGAAAAAACCGTTAGCATACAAGAGTATTACCGTTACCGCTGCCTGCACTTATCAACGTCAAATGCAATTGTTTTTTTTTATAATTCACTTTCACTTTTCTGAACTGAACACAACAAACAAAAAGCGCACGCCCAGAAAACCTTGAACCAAATTTTTTTCTTTTTTATTTCTGGGTACGAAGCTGCGGGCGAGCAACTTGCCGCTTGACTTGTCCGTGTATGTGTGTGTGTATTTGTGTGTGTGTCTCGCTTGGTTTTCAATTTTTTATGTTGCACACTTGAAACAACGTAGGAGTAGCGACGGAGAGAGAGGGGGAATTCTAGATTGGGAGGCAGCGGGTGCGAAGCAGCAGACAGAGAGCAGCTTACCACAAAAGGCAAATAAAATTAATGAGCTTAGAGGTAAACCAAAAACCAAAGCCGATTTTGGACAAGTGTGTGTGTGTGTGTGTGTTGCCCAGGACAACCAACAACGGTAAACGCCTTCAAGTCCTAAAATTAGCCCAATGTTTGCCAGCTTTGTGATTCAACAAAATCTTATCATACCATTCCTCTTCTCTGCTCTTCTCTTCCAGCTAGCTGAACCTTTCAAACTTCCGGCTTTGCTCAGCAATTGGCACTTGTGAAACTCATACATCAGGTAAGTTGACCCACCCTATACCTACCTTCCCCCAGTACTGCTCTCAACAACATCATCTGTTCTCAAAATCCAGACTCAAAATAACTGCAGCATAACTAAATGTATTCCCAGGGGCAGGACGTAGTGGGGTTGGGACGGGGGCCTTAAAATCAAAGCGCCTGCATCAGAGTCTTTCAGCTGCAGCTTTTATGTTTCTGGCAGTCGATTTTAAAATATGTTTGGTCTCAAAAAAACCGACAAAAGTTTCAAAGACGTTTTCGTCAAGTCGAAGTTTTGGAAACTTTTTCTGCGTCGAAAGTTACGTGAGCATAGAAAGATGCTGCAGCTGTAAAAACTCTTCGAGATTTGTAGTAATCGAGTCTGAGACAGGGTTTTATTCGAAAATCAAACAATCTCGAAAATATTGAGTTCAAGCAAAAGTGGATAGAATAGCTAGAGTCAGCGGAAAGAGCTTGGAACGTAAGAAACGGAATCAGAGTTTCAATTCAAATCGAACACCAAGACTTAAAGAAGCATGACTTTAGGAAAACTTTAATTCTATTCCCATTATTCTTCAAAAACTTTATTCGAGTTTGAATTCATATCGAAAATTGCTAAATTTTTGACTCAACCCCAAAAACTCGTAACAAGGGAGGCGATGTTGATCGCAGCATCCAACATGCCAAGAATAAAACTTTGTGTTCTGAAGTGTATCCCCGAAAAAGTTAATTTCGGAAATTTACTTTTGTTAAGAATCTTGAGTCCGAAAGCTAATTGATCACTCGGACAACAAAATATTGCAATTTCGACTAATCCACATTTGCTTGGAAATGGGTAACTGCGTGCGAAAGAGTTAGAGAAACCAGCTGATAAAGTTTTCGTGATGTAAGACGAAACTTTACGAAACTCTGGGAATACAGTTTTATCAAAAATGAATTTCGAAAATGTTATATATATAATTTAGCTCGAGTTCGAATCAGCCACAAGAACTCGAAACAGGGGAACTAAGCTGTAAATATTTTCGAAATCAAGATATACAACATGAGTGGATGTTGATTCGAGCATACAAGATGTCTTATATAAAACCCCGGGATCAGAAGTGTATGCCTATATGAATTGATTTTGAGAACTTCAGCTCCGAATTTAAACCAAACAACTTTGACTTAAAGGAACACAAATCAGAAACCGAAAGGGAGCACTGCGTACGAGTTTAATTTACATTTAGTAAAAGTTCTCGAGAAAAAATTGAAAAACTGACAGCCTATCATAGCCAATTTCTAACAACTACAGAGAAACTTAACTTTAGTTCGAATTCTAATCGAAAAGAAACAGAAAACTGGAATGCAATTTTAACTCAGCTACAAGCAGTTGGAACGAGGGAGCTACTTAGGAATTCGAAGTACATCTAGTAAAAGTTCTCGAGATCTGCTTAATATTGAAAAAGCACCTAAATGCCTAACATTACTAATTTCGAACATCCGTCAACCAAATCGGTCCCTAAAGTTTAAAGTAAAACCCTTAGTTCTCTGCTAAGAACCCACTTCTCTTACAATTTCCCAAACCTTTCAAATAAGATTCTGGAACACTTTTGAGAACTGAGGTAAAATTTTGTTTTTCGAAATTTATATTTCTTAAGTATAATTAGGAGTAGCTTGCGTTTTGAATCCGACATTTTTGTCGTCATCACGAACTACATACTCTGCAGTATATATACATATATCTACGTATATATAAATATATACATACTTATATACATTGTGCATGTCTAGAGCTATAGGAGCTTACCGTCACACATACACACACACATACACACACACGCATACTTAAGCCTATTTATTATATTTTAACTTGTTCAATGTGGCGTATTGCCTGCACTGCTTCTTTTGTTCTTGTTCTTGTTGTTGTTACTGCCGTTGTTTCAACTGTTGTTGTTGTTGTTATACACTGCACTCAAAGGATAAGAGGCATATTGGGATAATGGAGAAAAAATTTGGTCTAAATGTTGGAGGGATTGGAGAGAAAACGATAAACCACAAAAGTAGAATCTATTTGTAGTAGAATGTTTTTTCAGGATTGTCTCTGTTTTTCGTAGTCCCCAAAGAAGAAGGAGCTACATCTGTATAGGAAAAGTCTTTTCAACTCGAATCGAAACTACGATAATGAAAACTTTCTTAAGCACGAACTTTACAGATTACGAATTAAGGAATTTATAGGAAATGAGTAGAAACCAAAGTATAATGTATTAGTAGTAGAATGATTTTTCAGGGTTGTCTCTTTTCTTAGTACTAAAATTACGGCATCTGATGATTTTAGAAGAAGCTGCAACTCATTCGATAAAATGAATTTGTTTCAACTCGAGCCGAAACTCCAAAAACGAAAATATCGATTATGAAATCGATGAGAGAAAACGATAAACCACAAAAGTAGAATCTATTTGTACTAGAATGGTTATTCAGGGTTGTCTTTCTTTTTCGTAGTCCCAAAAGTTTCAACTCGAATCGAAACTCCGATAATGAAAACTTTCTTAACCACGAACTTTATTTTGAATATGGTCGGATATCGAAATAAGGAATTGGTAGGAAATGAGTAGAAACCGAAGTAGAATCTATTTATAGTAGAAAGGTTTTAAGGGTTCTCTCTTTTCGTATTCCCAAAAGAAGGAGAAAAATCGTTTTAACCCGAATCGAAACTGCGATAGTGAACATTTTCTTAACTACGAACTTTATAGATTTCGAAATAAGGAATTTGTAGGAAATGAGTAGAAACCAAAGTATAATCTGTTAGTATTAGTATGGTTTTTCAGGGTTGTCTCATTTCTTAGTACCAAAATTCCTGCATCTGATGTTTTTAGAAGAAGCTGCTTCTCATTCGATTTTTTGTTGTCGATATAACGATAATGAAATCTTTCTCAACCGTGAACTATATTTTGAAGATATTCGTACGAATCAAAGATTTCGAAATAGTTTTCTGGATTTCATTGCCGTCTACTGATTTAAAGGAATTGTTTAAAACCAGCTACGTGATTTTGGGCAACATATTGAAAAATAAAATTTAAGTACTATATCATATTGTTTTTTTTTTTCAAGATATTTATTATTTTTTGACTGAATGCGTTGTTTTTATAACTATTATGCTTTTCCTAATACAGACAAGCACAAAAAATCAAAGATCATAAAAATTGGTCCAGCCGTTCTTGAGTTATGAATGGACACAAAATACACACGACATATAGTTACGGACTTAGTTTTTCTGCTTGATTTCATTGCCATCTACTGATTTTAAGGAATTGTTTAAAACCAACTACGTGATTTTGGACAACATATTGAAAAATTAAATTTTAGGTACATCATTTTGTTTTTTTTAAGATTTTCATAATTTATTGACTGAATGCTATGTTTTAATAATTATTTTACTTTTCCTAATGCAGTCAAGCACAAAAAATCAAAGATCATAAAAATTGGTCCAGCCGTTCTTGAGTTATGAATGGGCAAATAAACACGACGTATAGTTACGGACTTATTTTTTCTGCTTGCTGCGAAAACTTGCTTTTGAACTAGCATATAATTGAATCGGTCATTTCAAAAACCTCATAAAACACATTTTTTTTTTGCAAAATGGTTTTTCTGCTAAACGGAGATACGTATTTTGGGTAAAAACTATATAAGTCAATACAATCCTTCCTCTTCAAATAATAATAATTAAGCATAAAAAAGTCCGTTAAAACTCATTTGTTTAAAACCGTTTTTATTGATTCCTGAAATTTTCTAATTTAGTGTTTTATGAGGTTTTTGAAATGACCGATTCAATTTTATGACTTCATTTTTCTTAGAAGATTAAACTTTGCTTCTTGAGAATAATTAAAAATAACATATTTCCATATAGACATTTTTAGAAAAAACCCAACTTTACACAATTTTAAGTTAATTTTCTAAATAGTTTTTCAAATCGCATTGAAATCGCTTGAAATTTGTGAGATTGGGCATATGCCAATGAGTACAGTGTATCATAAAGTCGGGCTGTGCATATTGCCATTGTTCTGGCGCTGTGTTTCCTTTTGGCCATTTTTGTTTGCGCAGCGTTCCAGCAAAAACAAAACAAAACAAAAAAATAGAACAAAAACAAAAACCAAAAATGAAAGTAACTCCGGTTGGCAGCGCTGCCCGCTAGGCGTTCCATAGTATCGGTCGGTCCGGTCTATGCGTTGGTTCTTTGGGTTGGTTTTTTGTTACAAGTGGCAGGCCATGAAATGGCCAACGGGCACATAACAGCAACAACAACAATGGGAACAAAAACAACACGGGCGTAACATTAAACGAGTCGTTTTATCCTTTACTGAGCCTGAGCTAGGATCCATTGAAGTGCTGTCGCGGACATACCAGAGAGGGGTAGGTGAGGGGAGAGCTGATTACATTTTGTTGCTGCCGCCGCTGTGCTTTTATTTAGCATTTAACAGGAAGCTGGAGAATTGGCCAAAATACGAAAACGACCAAGCCAAAAAATATTGTACTTTACTATATATAAAGTGAAAGAAAATTTGAGGCAAAAGCAAAATGTTGCCACATTGTTGCAACACACAGCACAGCAGGCAGGCAGGCAGGCAGGCACACAGAGCATGCATCATGCTCATTATTATCATCAACGTCATCGTCATCATCTCCATCATCTTCAACATTATCTCACTCATGCATCATCTAATTTATGACAGCCAAATGAGTTGGAGCTGTAAAGCCATAGAGCTGCTTATGGCGCTTTATTCCAACAACTCCGAAATGCGACACAGCTCCAAAAGGCTTCTTTTTTTTTTATATCTCCACTGTAGCCTGTCTACCGCTCTTCTGGCCAACTCGCATACATACGTCAACGTCAACGTCTCTCATTTCATTAATTATGCAATGAAAAATCAACAAGGGGCACACACACACACACACACACACACACACACAATATAAACAAGCACAACAAAAATTTTGAAAAAAGAAAAAAAAAACAAAATCTGGCAACGCTTTTCAGGACTCTTCTGCATTTTGGCTCTTTTCATTCACTTTTGTATCGTGGTTCGGCAACACAAAACCCTTTTTGCAGTTAGCCAGACTCTGCGCATTTGAGTGTATACGAGTTACTTTCATATGAGAGTATCTCTGTGGGTTTCCTCATACTCTATGTAGTCCGGGCGACTGTGTGGGCTACTACTATTTGTGACAGCAGGGAAGCGAAAGCTTCACTCTTTGTCTTTTGCTGCGTCTTCATCCTGGAATTGACTACATGGTCTAGCGAAAGAGCTCGAAGAACAGACTCTTCTGCTTCATCTTCATCTGAAATTAGATGTTGTTGCAGTATTTTATATGCCTCGATTTTAGGCTTAGTGCGACATCTTTCATCTTCAAACTCCAAGAACGCCTTTACCTGACTTTATAGATCTACCTACATATGATAGTGAAAGATTCTCTACACATCAAATGTTCGGAGTCAGACTCATCTGAAATTAGATGTTGTTGCAGTATTTAAGATGCCTCGATCTTAGGCTTAGTGTTAGGATACAACTATTTACGACAGCGGAGAAGCGAAAGATTCTCTCTTTGTCTTTTACTTAAGCTTCATCTGCAATTGACTACATGGTCTAGCGAAAGAGTCTCATTACAGGAAAAGCTCGAAGAACAGACTCTTCTGCTTCGACTGCTATTAGATTTTGATGCAGAATTTTAGATGCCTCGATGTTAGGCTTATAATATATATGATACCAGAAAAACGTAAGATACTATCTTTGTCTTCTGCTTTTTTTTTGTATGCAATGGACTACATGGTCTAACGAAAGATTTGCTAAACAGGCTATCTTAGGCTTAGTGTTATATTATATATTATATATATGTTATATATATATATATAACAGCATAGAAGCGAAAGATTCACTCTTTGGCTTCTGCTTCATCATCATCTGCAATTTGATTTTGATGCAGGATTTAAGATGCCCCGATCTTAGGCTTAGCGCGTTATCTTTCCAAGAACACATTTACCTGACCTTATAGATCTACATATGATAGCGAAAGATTCTCTAAACACCAAATGTTCGGAAACTGACTCTTCTGCTTCGTCTGCAATTAGAATTTTAGATGACTCTATCTTAGGATTAGTGTTAGATCCGTCATCGCCCTGCCCTAATCTGCGTAGAATCCTACTATATATAACAGCAGAGAAGCGAAAGATTCATTTTTTGTCTTCTGCTTTATCGTCATCTGCAATCAGAAATTGATGCCGAATTTTAGATGTCTCGATCTAAGCCTAAGATCATCTTCCGTTAGCGTTATCTTTCCAAGAACGCGCTTCCCTAACTTCATAGATCTATATATGACAGCGAATAAGATGCAATATTTTAGATGTCTCGATTTTATTCTTAATGTCATATATGTCATCTTTAAAGTTGTCAGTTAGGCCTACATATGATGGCGAAAGATTCGCTGCACACCAAAAGTTCGGTAATTTGACTCTCGTGCTTCATCTTCATCTGCAATCAGAATTTGATGCCGAATTTTAGATGTCTCGATTTTATGCTTAGTGTTATATCTGTCGTCTTTAAAAACTCCAAAAACGTCCTTCCCTGACTTCATAGATCTATATATGACAGCGAAAGATTCTCTACACACCAAAAGTTCGGAAAACAGCCTCTTTTGCTTCATCTTCAATAAGAATTAGATGCAATATTTTAGATGTCTCGATTTTATTCTTCTTGTTATATATGTCATCTCTAAAGTTGATTTGTAGGTCTACATATGATGGCGAAAGATTCTCTTCATGCTGAAAGATCGGTCGGTAATCTAACTCTTCTGCTTCATCGTCATCTGCAATCAGAATTTGATGCCGAATTTTAGATGTCCTGTCGTTCTTAAAGCTCAATTTGCTCAGATTTGGTCCAGAACCTCAGTGGTTCACTGCAATCAGGAGATCTTTTGAACCGGACTCTTCGCTTTTCATAAGAACAGCAGTATGTCTTTTGTTGGTGTTGACCTAAAATAAAAAGAACTGAACTTTTCCTTTCCCATACAACAAGCTCTATCCCAAATCGGAGCTGAGCAGCTATAGAGCATACTTCTGGTGGTCTCATTGTCTTCGAGACAGAGCCTACACTCTGAAGAATGCGATAGGCCCATTTTTTGTAGATGGTATCTAACAGTGTGGTGCCCAGGTCGGCCCTGGCAAGACCTTTTGAGGTTTGACAAGATCTTTTACTTTTCGCAACCCCGGTAGGGAGAGTCAGTATCTTCTATGTTCTCCTGTAGCCTATTTGTGAAAGACGCAGGAGATGTAGTTGGGATGAAGGCAAGCTGTCCTTGCGCTCCTAAGTGTCTGATCTTGTCCAGAAATTTTCGTAAGTGCATTTGGAATTCGTTGCATCTTGGTTAGCTACTGCTTTCGGTTTCGACTTATTTTCCAGTTTCTTTTTTTTTCCACTGTAATTTTATTTTTGCTGCTTTTCTGCGACCACAAATCTGTTTATGTGCCGCCCCAAATCCAACAACCTACTCTTTGCTGGAACTGCAGCAGAACAGAACTGAACGAAGCGGAGCAGGCCGCACCAGGCTGGTTGGGCTCGGAACAGGGGGCTTGTGGTTTGGTATTCGTTGGGGTTGGCATTTTTCGGTCTTGGTACGTTTTGTGCATTTGACTTTTATATGAACTAATTCATGAAAAATGCATCATGCTGCCTGCACCAAGCTCCTAAATGAAGAAAAACCTGCTAACATAAATCGTCGTCATCGTCGTCGTCGTCGGCGTCGACGTCCATGTCCCAGACCGACTCCGTATCCAAGTCGAAGTCAACGACGTCAGATTTGTTGCAACAAATGGGAATGCGAATGTGAATGGCAAATCTTGTACTGCAACTGGAGCTGGTTCTGTTTCTGTTTCTTGTTGAATGCACTCCTCGTACCTCGTTTATAACCATGTATTTTATTTTTTTTTTTACGTTTTGTGTTAAATAATTAAATTAAGATTTGAGTTTTTTTTTATTTTGTTGTTGTTTTATAGCTTAATTGGATGTTATGTGTGTGTGTGTGTACGAATCGAGCTACAATTTTCCACAACAAGTGAAAGGCAGGCAACAAGTCTTGGTAATTAGAAGCCGTACGATCTGATCCGTGTGTGGGGGTGTTCCATGTACCAAGCGGGTTTTAAACTAGTTACACTCTTAAGAGCTGTTTTCAAAGCAACCCACATGGAAGCATTAGTCAAGTTAAATCGTTTGGAAACTGACAAATCGAAAAAGAAATGTTGCTGGAATTACGAAAAAAAAAATCCGGAATTAATGTGATAAATTATTAGTGAAATAAAACTTGGCCAGGTCATTGCATCATGAAGCGGGCGTACTTTTTATCTGAAATCCTCTTAGCTCAGCATACTTTGAATAAGTAGCGATAATTTTGGAGGCAAGCTATTTCGGGGAGTGTTTACTTTACGAAACTTCTCTCTGCGCTCAAACTCTCTCTTTTATCCATAGGTCTCTTAAATCTATGCTATCTAGACTAATCTGAACTAGAACTAACTTTTATTTAGGATCAGATGCGACAGACTGAATTCGATAGGACTTGATCCCAATGTTTAACAGACCCCATTGAAAATAAGAGCTGTGCATTTTCCAAGAACAACTATTCGCTTGCTTTTGGTTTTCTGAATATTCATTAAAATAATATCCAAATTTTTAACAGAGCTAAATTTTTCAAAAAATATAATTTCTAGGTATAGTATACGCTTTCGAAGAAGTGCAGGGTTGTCACAGAACATATGATGAATGCTTTATAACTTCTCGTCATGTTCAAAGCTGCGTGAGAGATCGTAATGGATCATAGACCTAGTTCTGTTTTTGTGAAAACTTAGGAGTTTGGATGTTATCAAGAGTGCTAACAAGATGAATGATGATGCATATGATATATTATTTATTTTCTTGTTAACTTCTTTGGTCTTAAGGTAGAATGTCCTTAAATGCTTATGATTGATATTCATTTTACGAATTTAATATTTTTATTAAATATACAGATATAGTCAACCGACACTGTAAAAAAACTTCTGAATGCCAAATTTATTTACGATACCTACGTTAACAAAGGTACCCTGTACAGCGTGTTTTTTTAGAGGCTCACAACTATGAGTTGGCAACACTGCCTTGACTGACAACAACTAATTTTATAGATGATAGTTGATTTTTATTGAGTTTCTCACATTTTACTTTGAATAAAGTTACACCAGAACAACGCTTGCAAATTGTTCAAATTTTTCATCAAAATAAAGTTCTCCGATGTAGCAGAATTGTCGCGTTTGGAGTTAGGATAAACCACAAGATTTTATCGAAACACCATAACATTCTCTGAAAACTACTGTCACTTATCTACGTCACTGGACCAGAGACAATTGAACACCTGGAAATCAACATCCGAAGAGTTATTAGCGAAATAAGCCCTCAAAGGCTGCGGAAACTTTGTGAAAATTGATTTTTCAGATTGCCGAAATTATTTTTCAACATTAATGTCATGAAATATTCTAACCAATATAATTTTAGCCATTGATATTAAAAATATATTTTTGTTTTTAAGATTTAAACCTGTGTAACTCCAAAAAAAAACACCCTTTATATGCCACAACTTGCTTGCGCCATCTAGCGGTCAAGCGGCCATTTTTCGTTTGTTTCTGCAGATATTCTAGAGAAATTTGACGTAGATCTAAGCAGCGTTTTAAATTTGATTGAAACCGGCCTACTTTACTATAAGGCCCAAATGTTTACTTATGATATCGTTTTTTGTCGAATTTGGTAAAAATTCGTTCGTTTATTTGGTTCTTATCTAGTGTTGGTAGTGTCAAATTTATCTTCGCCTGAACTTATGTAATAAAATAACTTCTTTTTTTGCCGCTTTGTTTCTCCACTTGCTATGCGACTGCCCGGCGCTTCTTAGAAGACGGACCCGGTAAACCATTCTTGAGGATCTGGGTAGTCTAGCCTATGTGCCCATAGCGGATCTGGCTGCTGTCGTCAAATCCTCAAAATGGTTCTGTAACATAAGAGACTTAGGCGATTAGGGTTGTCCCACAGTCTTAGATCCTCCTCCACAAACCCTCCCTTTCTTCAATTTCTTTCCTCTTTCTCCTTTTCATTGGGCAACACAATTGAGCTCATGGTCTCTGGGTGATCTCAGTCACTATCTGAGCTGCCAGTACAACCTAACCTACTCTGCTTGGGAGCTTACTTAGGGTAACCATGTGTCTCGTATTCGCTTTTTTTTAGAATAGACTGATCAACTTTTCTCATACATATTTTCATATCTTTTACAAAGTATTTAAGTATATTTTTCACAAAAGTGGATCAGAGAACGAAAACAAACCAGAGATCATTTTGAAAATTTTGGTAGATTTTAAATCATATTTTCTGTTCCAAAAGATACCGCCATAAAATAAGTAAAAAAATGTCTGTGATAACAAAGCGTCAGATTTACTGAATAAATATTTGGACAAAGCAAGAGAAAACAAATAAACATAGATCGATATAACCATAATTGCTGCCACATGGTCATCGGATAGAATGCAGTACGGCTTATGACATTCTAGAGAGATATTCACTAGAGCTTTTAAGAGACTTGCTCGTAAGGCACTTAAATACTTTATATCACGATTTTTCAGAAAACCCCTTAATTAGACGACTGACTCACCTAATCAATTTGTCGATCAGGCACGTGAGACAATTCAATACTCTCGCTCACGAGCTTTTAGAAAACCTCTCTATAAGGCAACTGAAAACGACTCAATCCCTCTGATTGGAGACTAGCTCGGGAGGCACTTAAATACTCTATAACAATAGCTTTCGGAAAACCCCTCAATAAGGTGATCAGGCTCGTGAGGCACATAAATACTCTCGCTCACGAGCTGTCAGAAAACCCCTCAATAAAGCGGCTGACTCAACTAATAAATTTGTCGATTAGGCTCTAGAGGCACTTCAATACTCTCGCTCACGAGATTTTCCGAAATTTGCATATCCCTCTGATAGGAGACTAGCTTGTGAGCCACTTAAATACTCTATACCACGAGCTTTTGGAAAGCCCCTTAATAAGGCGACTGACTCACCTTATCAATTTGTTGATTAGGCTCGTGAGGCACTTCAATACTCTCGCTCACGAGCTTTTAGAAAACCTCTCTATAAGGCAACTGATAACGACTCACCTAATCCCTCTGAGAGGCACTTCAATACTCTCGCTCACGAGAATTTCCGAAAGTTGCGTATCCCTCTGATAGGAGACTAGCTCGTGAGGCACTTAAATACTCAAAACACGAGCTTTCGGAAAGCCCCTCAATAAGGTAACTGACTCAACTTATCAATTTGTCGATTAGGCTCGTGAGGCACTTCAATACTCTCGCTCACGAGCTATTAGAAAACCTCTCTATTAGGCAACTGAAAACGACTCACCTAATCCCTCTGAGAGGCACTTCAATACTCTCGCTCACGAGAATTTCCGAAAGTTGCGTATCCCTCTGATACGAGACTAGCTCGAGAGGCACTTAAATACTCATAACACGACCTTTGGAAAGACCCTCAATAAGGCGACTGACTCACCTAATTAATTTGTCGATCAGGCTCGTGATGCACTTAAATACTCTCTTACTTTATATGTCAATATTTCATGACAAAGCGTTAGAAGAAGAATCTAACCGCATTTTGGAGACTTTGGAGCTTTCTCTGATTCTGATTCTGGTTTCAAGTCTTCGAATACAATTTCTATCTTTCAAAAGTTAAAAATATTCTTTCAAGAAACACAAACAAACTTTTTCAAGCACTCACAAACTTGGAGAAAAATTTCGGTTGATTGTGGAATCTCCGCTTTTATCACTAGAACCATCTGGTAACTCTAAGCTTACGTACTCTACAAGCGACTTGCAACCGAACTCTTCATTTAAGGCATAATATCCATTTAATGATTTTGACCTTTCCACATGCTCATTTAACCTTCATCTGAAACAATGGCGTACTTTGAATTCTTCTAGAAGTTCTTGTAGCACGTTCTTCACTGAGCAATTTATGGCTTTTTATAAAATAGTTTTACAGTTTTTCTACAGGACAAAATTCAAATTAAATATCAAATGCTACAAGAAATAATTGCACAAATGTCATTGCCACTAAATGTGGCATGTGGCTAGTCACATTCAGTGACTACTGTAGCTATAGTACTATATGTATCTAGTCTCGTTCTACATATTGTAGGAGTTCAAACAACTCGAGATGATTGAAAAGTGATTCATGTTTTGTACTCCATGCAACAATTTGTGGCAGGCACGAGTGTAGTAACTGCTACTAGGGATCGCTTTAAATGCAACACCAAATTGTCATTAGCTACGGGAATCCAAAGTTGTTTTTGCTATTGTTGCTTTTGTTGTTGTTGTTGTTGTTGGCCTACCTGAGCAAGCAACAAAAGATTTTGCTGCAGTGCAATCTGCTGCTGAAAATCTAAGCCCACGACGACGACGATGACGTTGGTAGCAGCAGCAGCCGCAGCAGCAGCCGCAGCAGCAGCTTCAGACTCAGTGTTGGAATCCTTGAACTTTTCGCTTTTCAAATATGCATGGAGCATGGAAAAACCGTTTGCATTGTTGCTGCCGCTGCTGACGCTAACTGCGCTGCTGCTACCGCTGCTGCTGGCAGTGCTGACAGGCAAAAGCTCATGACAACTTGTGAGCGCCAGCTGTTTGTACATGCAGCACACACACACACACACAGATACAGCTGCACTCATACACCTACGTGGTCCACCAAAATGTATGCATTTAGTTGGCTTTCATTAGCATGCAACGCCAACGTTGCGTCGACGTCAACGCAAACGCCAGCGTTAAAGCGCAGCAGCATAAATTCCATATGCAAATGGCGTTTGAAGGTGCTGCGTTTGTTTATGCTGCGTTCACACTACGTCACGACGCGACGTCACTAAAACAGAGTGCAACAATTTTGCAAAAGTTTGTCAGTTCGTTTGAGCATATAGGGTGTTTTTTTTTTTTAACACGTCCAGATTGCCAACAGAAAAACTAATGTAATGGTTTTAATGGAAAGATAAACTCTTATCACTTGCTATTTGAAAATGATCTTTGGCTTGTGATCACCACGGCTACTAGTTACAAAGCGCATCCTGTCAGTCCAAATTTTGAACCAACTTTCAAGCATTCCGTCAATGTTGGTTCTCGAGTCGTCAATTGTTGCTGGCCTATCTGCACAAGTCAAAGACTTGACTTGCCCCCCAAAGAAAATAATCTAAAGGAGTCAAATCACATGACCGGCCCATTTCTTGAAATAAACTTCTCACTTGCTGTCCATCAGAATGGATTGGTGGTCGGACATCGTTGAACACAACGCATAGCATGTTTTGATGGGAGGATTATTAGGTTCATAAATTGTATGAAGAGCTCTATAAGTTTTTACAAAAGAACACAGATTTTTATTAAGGATTTTAAAGATTTAAACACGTTGTTATTGTGGTGTAAATCTTTCCTTGATGAACAGTTGGGCCTTACTGAATAAAATGGCATTGATATGTGTCAAAAGTGATAATTGGATGCAGAGATATACTTTTCGGAAATTCGGACCCCATATAAAAAACAATCTTTTTACGTAACCCCAATTTTTATTTATGCTATAGAAAATTGCGGCGGAGTTAATAACGTTTTATAATACAATAGTGGCACCTTCTTGGAGGATTGCTATCCAGATCTGGGATATCTGGCGGCTCCCTCAAATCGCTTACATATAGAGGCGCTTCAAAATAAAGCATTGAGCGTGAGGAATTCGAGCTTGAACCTAAACTAGATACGGTGTTGAAATAAATAATACGTTAATGCACCCTGGAAAGGGGGCAAGGCTACGTAAAATAAATGCATATATAAAAAAAAAAAATTAAGTTTTATGTTTTTGAAAATATTGATAATAAGACGGCATATGGGATACTCTATACCACTAGCTTGCAATTAAATCCGGCTTTTAAGCAATATATTAAAAATATCAAAATACATTTGATTGCCAAATTAGGTTTCTAGATAAACCAAGAACAAGACTAATTTTTAACCAAAAATGTTTTTTGTACCGATTGTTTTGTTTGGGAGCTCTATGATATAGTCAAACGATTGATCAAATTTGGTACAGAGCTTGGGAACTACAGAAGAGATCTGAATGCCGAAATGCTAAACATAACGATTTTGTACAAAAAAACATTTTTTTGAACCTATTGGTCCTATGGCAGCTATGTAATATAGTCACCTGAAAATTTGAACAGTGCTTGAGACCAATAAAAAACACCCGAGTGCCAAATTCGGTGACGATATCTTAAAAAACAAACGAATTATGCAATACATACATGTAAAACTTTTTGTTTTTTTCGAAGTCCTCTAAAACAACCCTATGGTAGCTATATAATTTAATCCCCATATCAAAAAAGTAAAATAAACTTGTCTCCTATAGAATAATAAGGAATCTAATGTGAAAATTTGGTTACTCTAGCTCTTACCATCACTGATATCTAGGCGTTCAAACGAACGAACGGACAGACGAACATGGGTATATCGACTACTCTAGTCGCTCTGATCATTCTTTAGGTAACTTTGAGGGGTCTCCGACGACGACGTTCAAAATGTAACGATAATATATCCTTTGTACCATATGGTTCAGGACAATAAAAGGCATTCACTAACTCATATAGCTACCATACAAAAATTTAGCTAATTTTAGGTGTTGATCTTCTAAAATTTGCATCACTTCACAGTGGGGCTCAGTGTGAACCTAGCATTGATATAGAGCTCTGGTCGTGCGGCCAACGTGAAACGTTCCTAGTTCTTGTTGTCGGAACGACTACTATACTGACTATGTATATATATATAGTACATATATATACGCCTTTTGTGCACAACGTTTTTTGCCTTGCCTTTTCTAAAAGCAAAAATTCTTACAAAGAAGTCGAAAAAAAAAATATATATACTTATATAGTATATACACACATACTACTATATACATAGTGTAACCGCCATCAAATAGCCAACTGTGCAAACAAGAACGACAACAAAATGGCCAAGCCAGGCGCCCAACCCAATCCCGCCCCTAGACCAAGCTAACCTACTCTACAAGAGTCCTTCTCCAAACAAACTCAAATTCTACTACTATTTTTTTTCTACTACTATTTTTTGGTCTTGCCTGAAGGCGGCATTTGTTTAGTGTTAGCGCTTTATCGTTCGCTTCCTTTTTATTTATTTTTTGTTTTTTGGATACTCTTTAAAGCAGATATCAAGGTATATTAAGTTTGGGGAGCAGCAGGCAGCTCCGGCCTTATAAATAGTGAGAGAATAAGGCTATTAATCTATTTGACTTAAATGATTTTTCAGCAGCGATTTTTTATAGCAATGCAGATATAATTTTAAAATTTATATTTATTTTTTTTAATTTAATTTATAAATATACTAGGGGGCCCGGCAGACATCGCCCTGCCGAAACCTTTTGAATACTCTTCAAGTGTATAAACGTCGTAAGATTCTCTAGTTAGCTTACCTAGACAATCATAAGATTTTTGGATTAGTTGACTTTCATGACTCTCTTAAAAGCCGTATGGACGAACTTAAGTATTCTTCAGAGAGCTCGCATCTCTAATAGATTCATGCCCCACAGAAACTACATTTCAATCCTTTTGCGACTACGCTGCTGTCTGCACTTAATGTCCTATACCCGGTGGTGAACAATTTTCTACTATGCTATATTCACGATATTCATAAAAATGCGTATATCTCACGAACTAATACACATAATCACATAGCAAAAGGCCTAAAACCTCCGTATTGACAACTTCTAACACACGCAAGAATCATATTTGAAATTCTTCAACGCGTTCATGAGAACACCCGTAACACGTAAAACATTAGCATTAGATAATCTGAAAATGTACACAAAGCCACACAAAAAAATTAAATACAAAAAATTTCTCTTGGGGGTATGAAAAATAGATGTTGGCCGATTCTCAGACCTACCCAATAGGCACACAAAATTTCATGAGAATCGGTACAGCCGTTTCGGAGGAGTATGGGCATTAACATTGTGACACGGGAATTTTATATGTATATAAGATTTTCAGTGAGCTTAGGGCATAACAAAGTCGTCATATTTCTATTGGAAACCTATTCCTATGTGTTCTTACGTATATTTTACTTTTTCTTGGTGCTGTTTGTGCCTGTAAATGGCAGCCATTTTGTTGTTGTTGTTGTTCACTTTTTGTACCTTTTGTGTGCTGCCTTGTTTTTTGTCTATATGTTACGTCAAGTTCTTACGTTAATTTTGTAAAATTTTACTTCTTCCCTAGTTGCTTAGATTAGCACATTGGTCCATCGTCTTGATGGTTTTCAATCAAATTGCACAAAAACGTTGCTAACGTCACGGCTTACGTAGTTTGTTGCAAGTCCATAGTCCATGGGATTACGTTACGTGAGGGTCTTTAGTTCATTTTGTAAAATGTGAGTTTTTTTCCTGTTTCTCTAAGATGTATACATTTGATCGTCTTGATGGTCTTAAATCAAAACGTGAAACAAAAAAAAACATTGCTTACGTCATAGCCTACGTAGTTTGTTGCAAGTTCTTGGGATATGGTTACGTAAATTAAGTTTTCTTTAAACAAATTATTGAAATTATTAAAACTTTAATAAAAACGCGAAAGAAAAAAATGCTAACGTCATGGCTTACGTAGTTTCTTGGAAGTTCTTGGGATATGGTTACGTGTATTAAGTTTTCTTTAAACAAATTATTTAAATTATTAAAATTTTAATCAAAACGCGAAAGAGAAAAAAATGATAACGTCATGGCTTACGTAGTTTGTTGCAAGTCCATAGTCCATGGGATTACGTTACGTGAGGGTCTTAAGTTCATTTTGTAAAATGTGAGTTTTTTTCCTGTTTTTCTAAGATGGATACATTTGATCGTCTTGATGGTCTTTAATCAAGACGTGAAACAAAAAAAAAGCATTGCTTACGTCATGGCTTACGTAGTTTGTTGCAAGTTCTTGGGATATGGTTACGTAAATTAAGTTTTCTTTAAACAAATTATTTGTTGTTTCAGAAAACTACAGCAGTCTGATAAAAATTTATTTAATATAAAAACATTATATGCTTACGTTATATACGTAACGTAATGTTTTGTTTTCATGTTTAAATAGAGTGTCTTGAAAATAGGCTTGCAAGCTATACTAAACTAAATCATAAACAATAGCAGAAAAACGGGCTAATTTTGTATGCTTTACGTTACTGCTTACGTTTTCTAAACACGTAACGTTGACGTTATTTTTTAAGTTTTTTCTTCATATTTAAACAAAATTATGGGTACATCGAGTAAACGATTTACTTTGTGTATGCTTTACGTTACTGCTTACGTTTTCTACGTAGCAACGTAATAATTTTTTTTAATATTTAACGCAACAAATCTGCAAAGTACTGCTGCTACCTCCTTTTAACCTAACTTTTGTTGCAAATACTTGAACATTACGTAGTGACGTTATTGCATTACGTAAGCTTTATTCCAAACTACATTCTGGCATCCAATGCACATCTATTGACTTATTGTCAGCACATTAAACACTTTACTACAAGCGAACGTTACGTTACGTATTTGTCATGGTATGCGTTGGTTGGTGGTGATGTTCCCTGCTCCTCCCTGTTTTGGTCCACCATTTTCCAGAACAATTGATGCGCCACAATTTTCTGGCTGTCTGCTGCAACCAGCAACCAACAACCAACAACTTTGCCATGTCATCAACGTCTTGACAATTTTTGGCAATGTGCGTTGAAGCAATGGAGATGGAGCTGGAGCTGGAGCAGGGGGAGTCACTGCTACTACGCGGACATATGACAGCATCCTTGGCGCATTGCAATCAAAGTCAGTGCAGCAATGACTGACAGTAGTCAGGGAAGAGTTGTTGCAGGAGGTTACCAACTTACAGAGATATGTCGTAGTCCATAGTGCTCGCTGTCCTCTCTTGCTCCTACAACCCGTTCCATCTGTCTGTATGTCATTCAAATGCGCTGTTGACAACTCTGCGCCCGGCTCAGCTTGGCCGAATGACTGACTGGCTGCCGCATGAAGCATCCCATCCAGTCATCCAGTCAGTCAGTCAGTCAGAGAGTCAACTCCGTCTGCCGTCCATGCAACAACTCGCTTTTGACTGCGCTTCCTTATGTTGTTAGCAGAAACGTGACAAGAAAATCAAATACGCAAAAATCTACGACAACGCTGTAGAGGATGCGGCGGCGGCGACGGCGCATCATGCTCTGGAAGAGAGCGGGGCGTCTCTGCCATACTCGAGATAACGCCAAGCGACCAAGAAACCAACAAAAAGAGCGAAAAAAAAAATATATATTCATTGGACATGTCTTGCAGTTAGTTTTGCTGCATGTTCGTTGCGCAGATTTCAGTGGCAACGCTCTAAACATTTCGTGTCGCATTTATAGACAACGTGCCCCGCACCCAACAACCCGCACCAGCCTCAAGACCTCCTCCTCCTCAACAAAGCCTGCCCCGCTTTGTGTTGCTTAGCTAAACGTTGATTTGCTTTACGTAAAATTGTTTCCCAATTCGCCGTGGCTCCCCCTCCCGGCTGCTCCACGGTGTGTTGGTGGAGTTGGTGACTTGGAGCTGGTAGCTGAAAGCTGGCATCTTCTTGAGGCCTTGTGGCAAGCACTATCGTCTTGTTGCAGCTGTAAATTGGCGAAATAAGTTGACAGCCAACAGCAGGCATAAGTGAAGTCTAACTGAGATGACTTCGGGCTAGATGGACTCTCCAGTTGATTGTTGTAGTTGTTGTTGGCTTAAACTTGGTCAAGATTTTTGTTTAAAAAGGGATTACGCTGAATTATAAGCCTCAGAGAGATTTCAACTCTTCAAAGGAATCTCTATTTAAATATTAGTTTGTGCAAGCTGCTGTCTAGCTGTTGTTGGCAGACTTGGTCGAGAAGAGAAGAGAGCTCTTCAGAAGAATCTGATTTCTAGCAGGCATAAGTAAAGTCTAACTGAGATGACTTCGGGCTGGATGGACTCCAGTTTAAGTTTTAGTTGTTAGCTTAAACTTGGTCAAGATTTTTGTTTAAAAAAAGATTACGCTGAATTATAAGTCTCATAGCAAGTTTCAGTAGAGAAGAAAGATTTCAACTCTTCAGAAGAATCTGCATTGAGATGACACCATGCTGGACTCCAGTTGATTGTTGTGGCTTAAACTTGATCAAGATTGTGTTTTATTATTATTATTGGTATTGAGATTATGAGTCTCATACCAAGTTACAGTGGAGAAGGGAGATTTCAACTCTTCAAAAGAATCTGATTTCTAGCAGGCATAAGTGAAGTCTAACTGAGATGAATTCGGGGTAGATGGCCTCCAGTTAATTGTCGTTGGCCAAGATTTTTGTTTAAACAGGGATTACGCTGAATTATAAGCCTTATACCAAGTTGCAGTAGAGAAGAGAGATGTCAACTATTCAAAAGAATCTGTTTTGAGATGACACCGCGCTGGATTCTAGTTGATTGTTTTTGACTTAAACTTGGTCAAGATTGTTTTTTAGTATTATTATTGGTATTGAGATTATGAGTCTCATACCAAGTTCCATTAGAGAAGAAAGATTTCAACTCTTCAGAAGAATCTGCTGTTCAAAATGCCAAGAGTTAGAGCAAACAAATTTTCAGATATCTGAATCTATCGGACAGCACCCATAAATTTATTTCAAAAAATATTTTCAATGGAAAATTCTTCCAAGATTTCGTAACATAATTTGTAAATTTTTTAAAATCGGTTGATGATATCATATAGCTTCCATATAGGACCGATCGATCAAAAGAATCTATTTGGTACAAAATTCGTTTTTTTCATGAAGATATTATTAAATTTCGTTTGGAGTTCTAAAACAGATTATCGCAATTTTCTATAAAATCTTGTTTTAGAGCGTATACACTAAAATGGGCATAGTTCTCTCATAAAACTATGCCATCTAAAGATATCGCTTGGTAGATTTCTAGAAATTTCGAAATTTCCTTTAAAGAAGCATCAGCTTGATAAATTCAAAAATTTGGGACTCATTTTTGATGTAGTTATTGAACATGACTTATGCTTGAAAGTTCTAATAAAATTTGTTGCCATCATCTTTGCTGGCTGGTAGACCCCCCACATCGATATCAAAACCTTAGAAGAAACTCGCTTAACTAAAAAACATTTTAAGGGTAACCCTCTCTAACAAATATATCATCTGAGAAATTGCATTAGTTAAAGCTCTTTTTCGGATACTCTGTATTTCACCTGACATAATATTTATACCCTGTACCGTATGGTACCAAGGGTATATTAAGTTTGTGCAAGCCGAAAATGTATGTAACATATAGAAGGAGACGTCGGAGACACCCCAAAGTTACCTAAAATATGATCAGGGTGAATAGAGAAGTCGATATACCCATGTCCGTCTGTCCGTCTGTCCGTCCGTCCGTCCGTCCGTCCGTCTGTCCGTGTGAACGCCTAGATCTCAGAGATGGTAAGAGCTAGAGTTACCAAACTTTCACATTAGATCCCATATAAATCCATAGGAGGCAAGTTTATTTTATTTTTTTGATATCGGGGATAAATTATATAGCTCCCATGGGGGTGTTTGAGACGACCTCGACAAAAAAAAAGCGTTTTAGATGAATAATTCGTTTGTTTATGAAGATATCGTAACAAAATTTAGTATTCGAAAGTTTTTTATAGTTCTTAATCACTGTACCAAATTTGATCGAAATCGGTTGACTATATCATATAGCTCCCATAGGACCGATCGGCCAAAATAACTTTTTTAAAGAAAAATTCGCTATATTTCGTTTTTTAATAAAGATATCGTAACCAGATTTGGCGTTTGGAAATTTTTTTATACCACTTAAGCAATGTGCCAAATTTGAACAAAATCGGTTGACTATATCATATAGCTCCCATAGGTCCGATCTTCCAAAAAATCGATTTTTTAACAAAATTTGTTGTGTTTCGTTTGTTTGTTAAGATATTGGGACCAAATTTGACATTCGTGAGTATTTGATAGTTCCTAAGCACTGTACCAAATTTAATCCAAATCGTTTGACTAGATCATATAGCTCCCATAGGACCAATCGGTCCAAAAACACGTTTTTTATACAAAATTCGATGTGTTTTGTTTGTTTGTAAAGGTATTTGAAATAAATTTGGCATTCATATCTTTTTTAAGGTATTTAAGCAATGTGTCAAATTTTATTGAAATCGGTGGATTATATCATATAGCTCCCATAGGAACGATCGGTCAAAAAAAAATTTTTGCTTAAAAATTCTTCTTTTTGGTTTTTTGTGAAGAAATCGGACTTTATTACAAGCTAGTGGTACAGGGTATCCTAAAGTCGTCCGCGCCCGACTTTACGTCCGCCATTTTTTTCATATATTTTTGAGCGAACAAAAGTGCTTAACCCAATCCAAACAGTTCAGCAATAGAGTCCAAAACGCCAAAGAATCTCAGATTATATGCGTAAGAGTCTCTTCTTAGCTGCAAGTCTTCTCTCTCTTAACTTATCGATTGCTTCTCTTCAGAGCCTGTCTTCTGGCGCAGCCTTCTTACTCTACATTCTTTTTTTTTTTTTGTTCTAGCGTAGACTTGGCTAATTATTTGCCCTATGAGTTTATTCGTCATCTGTTTCAAACTCTGGTCACACTTAATTAAACCTGTGTTGTACAATGACAATTGAGCATTTTAAGTGCTGTGTTTGACTCGCATAAAGGATTAATTTAGGAAATTACCTTTTGATTGTAGTTACCTCAAAATGATGTAATCAGCGCAGGATAAAAGCTTTTATATATATAAATGTGTGTGTGTATATAAGTGTGCATACAGTAAAGCACGAAAGTATGCAAACACTTGAAAAATTGTAGCATAAAGTTTAGTTTATTACTTGACCAAATTAACAATATCAAATTTTTTTAATAAATAACTTTATTAAGTGTCTAATAACATTATAGTCTTACGTTAGATACATCTATATATATAATCCCATAACTCTGAAACGGCTGGACGAATTTGCCTAATTTTTATTTTATTTTGTTTGTTATAGTGTGTAGAAGGTTTATAGCAAAAGTTCTGAGTAATTTGCACGGAGGAGTTGCCACCCCTAACATTTTTTTTAAATTTTTCGACCAATTTTTTTTTTGCGTGTTACGGATGTTCTCATGAACGCGTGGAAGAATTTTAAATATGATTTTTGCGTGTGTTAGAAGTTTTCAATACGGAGATTTTAAGCCTATTGCAATGTGATTGTGTGTATTGGTTCGCGAGATATACGCATTTTTGTGAATATCGTGCATATAGCATAGTAGAAAATTGTTCAACATCGGCATAGTCGCAAAGGAGTTGAAATGTAGTTTCTGTGGGGCATAAATTTATTAGAGATGCGAGCTCTCTTAAGAATACTTAAGTTTGTCCATACGGCTTTTTAGAAAGTCGTGAAAGTCAACTAATCCAAAAATCTTATGATTGTCGAGATAAGCTAACAAGAGAATCTTACGATGTTTATGCACTTTAAGAGTATTCAAAGAGTTTGTACAGGACGACGTCTGCCGGGCTCGCTAGTAATAATATATTATTAAAAAAAAAACCCTTTGAACTTATGGCTTGTTTTAAATTGATTAAATTTAAAAGAAATATTTCCCTATTATACGAGGGTGTATTGATAAGTTTCCGGCCTGACCAAGAGATGGCGCCACTAGGCCTAGCTTGAGGTGGGGTTCTATAGTACCATCCTTAGATAGCTTGTAGCTTGTATAGTTTCAGCCCGATCGCCATGTTAGTTTAGATTTGAGAGCACACTGAACAAGACGCCTCTGTGTTTTTCTTGAAAATGGAAAAGCTGAAAAAACATTTCTACCGCCAATTTGACGTTGTATAAGCGTAATCCAAGCGAATTTTTGCGTCGATTTAAAACCGTTGACGAAACTTGGGTCCACCACTATACTCCTGAAACCAAAGAACAGTCTAAACAGTGGATTGGACCAGGGGAACCAACTCCAAAGAAGGCAAAAACAATTTTTTCAGCGAACAAGGTTATGGCTACTGTTTTTTGGGATGCAAGAGGTATTATATACATTGATTACCTTGAAAAGGGTAAAACTATCACTGGTCAATACTACGCAGACTTATTGAAACGTTTGAGCCACGAGGTGAAAATTAAACGACCTCATCTGGCGAAGAAAAGAATCGCACAAGTCAATCGTTGCGATGGCTAAAATCAACGATCTGAAGTTTGAATTGATGCCGCACCCTCCCTACTCTCCAGACCTAGCCCCGAGTGACTATTATCTGTTTCCTAACATCAAAAAATGGCTTGGCGGTAAGAGATTTGCGGACAATGAAGAAGTAATCGAAGCTGTAAATGGGTATTTTGAGGAGCTTGACGAATCAGTCTATAGAGATGGCATTACTAGACTAGAACACCGCTATGAGAAATGTATCAGCCTTGGAGGAGATTATGTTGAGAAATAAAAAAAATTCTTAAAAACGTTGTTTTTCTTGGTCTGGCCGAAACTTATCAATCCACCCTCGTATGTAACAGTTTGTTTTTTTTCCCCATCCCCGTGCTCATCGTCATCATTTATTTTTCGGCCGACATTTAAGTGGCTTTGTCATGGGCTGCTGAACGAAGCAAGCAGGCAGCGAATCCCCCAAATATATTTTAAAATAAAATATATAAAATAAAAATAAAAATAAAAGCACTAAAAGGGTTATAGTGGAAACTCACTTTTTTACGACAAAAATTTATGCAATCAATGCTAAAACTAATAAAATATTTTTTAAGAAAAAAAAACTGCCTCCGAATTTGTTTACCAAATGATATTCCGTAGAACACTTGAGAGATTTTTTCTATATTAAATATGATTTTTAATATTTTAGAATTTGAAGCCTTGCTAATTAGTCACAATTAGTAGATCTCAAAAATTCAAAAGTGTACGAATAGTTGTTGGCTCTACTGTATAAAATATATATGCAGGCAGCAGATACAGATACAGTCGATTTGGACGGGCCGCCTGTTTCATGTCAACGGCTGACAATTTGGCGCATTGTTTGTAAAATGTTATACATTTTAAATCATTTGCATGGCACAAGATACAGATACAGATACAAAAACGAAAAAAATGAAAAAAAAAAGAACAAAAAAATAACTGAAATTGCTATTTGACCGCAGTGAATTCATTATGTGCTTGTCTGAGATACATTTGTATCTGCAAGTGTTTCAATTAAAGGCAGCAACAATTTCATTAGTGTTTAAATAGGCTGTGCAAAATATGATTAAAATGCTTTCTTTTTTTTTTTGTTGACATGAGTGGATAGTTTTGTATCTGTAGCTGTATGCTGCATGTGTGTGATGTATCTGTAGCTATAGAATAACTAAATAACTTTCAAAAAAGTTGCATTTTGGTTAGTTATTAGTGCAAAAATTTATTTGACAAAAATTTAAATTCAATTAAATGCATTTGTGTGCGTTCGGCCCAAATTAAAACAATGTATCTGTGTATCTGTGAGATAAATGCATGCAACAAACTACATCATGCAATAACAGATATTGATATGTATTAAATATGCATGTCTCATTAAATTTAAGTATCACTAATAATTTGGGCGAGCTTTGAATATTAATTACGCCTAGATACACACAATAGATACATTTAGTAGCGAGCGAGATACATTTCATACAAAATGAAAAAAAAAACTGGCTAGCTCTCCTTTTCTAATGGACTTTTAATTTAATCCTGGCTCATCAAAGCAAACTTTAGATATCAATAAAAATGGCAGTCTGGCTTGTCTGAGAGTAACATGCTTAAGCTTAATGCGTAATGTATCTACCAGATACAATAAGCGCCAAATTAAATTTGCCAAAGTAAATCAACTTAAAATGGCTACAAAAGGCAGCTGTGTGTGTGTGTGTGTTCAGTATATATGGCATATCCAAAAATCATTTGCCATCAATCGACATTGAGTCGCGACAAAATTGTCGCCAACTCGGGGAAAAGTCGGAAAAGTCACTCAGTCCAGACAAGGACTACGCAAAGGACTTAAAAATGAAGTGAAGTTTGCTGTGCGCTGAGCAACACTGGCAGCAGATTGGCACGCACACGTACGCAAATAAAAGGATGTGATGCGAATTAAAATGGCAGCAGATACACAAGACAATAATAACCCAGCAGACAAAAAGTCAAGATACAACGTACCAGATACTTCGAGATACAAAATAATATTATACATATAACATAGTTAAGGACGTTCAGGATGCCGCAGCGACCAACAAATGCTTGTGGCTTTTGTTTGCTGGGTAGTAAAATGCTTGTTTTCAACACATATGCTTATGCGTATCTTTAAGATACACCAGAACGCACACATTGTAGCATATATATATATACTTGTAGATACAGCAACACATGGCGGCGCTACTTAAGTTCATTTGCGGCACTTTGCGTCTGTGCATTTTAAATACGCAGCAAGATACTTTTCCCTTGAGTGTGTGTGTGTGTGTGTGTGTGTGCATGTGGCAGAGTATCTGTTGGATATTTGAGGGTGATTGTTGCTGCGCTGCCTAAACGGCTCCTAAGTGGCACGTCTTGCGGTGCATTTGTCAATGCAATGACCCAAAAATTGCACCGCGTCCAATCATGCAAATCTGCAGCTTGACAAATCCACAACAACAACAACAACTAAAACCAGTCTCAGATTGAAACTCAAACTAAACGGTGCTCTGTGCCACTTTTGAGCATTGTATCTTGTATCTCATTTCATTTTGCTTCATTTATTCTTTGTCTTTCTTGAGCTGATTCTTAACAAATAAAAATAATAATAATAATAGATACATGCTTGTGCTTGACTTGCAAAGTATCTGTTGGATGCTTGAGATACATTTATGCTATGGGGTTCATTGAATTCGTACATTCGTTGCTTTGCTGCTTTGCATTTCAATCTGAGCTAGAGACTGACCCACAAAAGTGACCAACCAATTTGGTGGCAAGCATTTATATCTTTAAGATACTTCTATTTGAGTCATTTTCTTTTATGAAGTGTTTAAGCATTTTTATTACTAATTTTGGTTAAAGTTCAAGCATTTGGCTAATGTGGGGCAAATCCGACATAACAATTGGCTTAGGCAATAAATCGTGCTGTATAGCCAATTAAAGCTAACTCTTTAATTTCTATCAATCTATAGAGATTTTTCAAACAAAAACAACTAAATTGGTCATTTTCAAATATGTTGGGGTAAACCCGGCCACCTATTTTTTTGACTGATTTAGCTCAGATGTGAACTAAGTTTAATGGTTTTTAGTTTGTAAATCAAATCCGTATATACAACTAGATACCATGCGAAAATAATATAATTGTCTTATGTGGGGCAAATCCGACCTAGCTATTCGTTTTGGCACTAAAATGTTTTACTCGTGCTTTATAGCCTAGTAAAGCTTACTCTTCAATTGGTATCAATTTTTGATAGAGTTTGAAAAAAAAAACTAATTTTGTGATGTTGGGGTAAACCCGAACGCCTATTTTATTGACTGATTTAGCACATATGTGAACTAAATTTAATGGCTTTTTGTTTATAAATCAAATCCATATATATAACTAGATACCATGCGAAAATAATATAATTGTCTAATGTGGGGCAAATCCGACCTAGCTATTCGTTTTGGCAATAAAATGTTTGACTTGTGCTTTATAGCCTAGTAAAGCTTACTCTTCAATTGCTATCAATTTTTGATGGAGTTTAAAAAAACTAATTTTGTGATGTTGGGGTAAACCCGAACGCCTATTTTATTGACTGATACAGCACAGATGTGAACTAAATTTAATTGCTTTTTGTTTATAAATCAAATCCATATATACAACTAAATACCATGCGAAAATAATATAATTGTCTAATGTGGGGCAAATCCGACCTAGCTATTCGTTTTGGCCATAAAATGCTTAACGCTTTTAGGAATTTAACAAATCTGTTCCACATATCATAAGGAACATAAAGATAAAAATTTTGTTTGAATATAGTAAATAGTTCGTAAGTCTATAAAGGGCAGATGGATAAATTCGAAAAAAGAAAATCAATTTTGCTTTTAAATTTTTATGCGGGCAAAAAGGCAGAAATGCAGAAAGGCCCAAGCATTAATAACATGCTGCAGTTCTGCGCTTCCCTAAATATAACTTTCATACTGTATGAAACCGCCTCGAGCATCTTAAATAATAATTTTTTCAATTTACAACTTAGAATGTACAGTATAGAATATTTCCAATTTATGGCTAGCCTAAACGAATGCTATAAAAAACGTCATAATTTTGTATTTCTAATTCTTATGAGTTTCTAGTTATTAACGTTCTTAGAGGCGGAGGAATTTGTGTTTCGTGTAAGGAACTTTCTTTACTCGGGCAAAAAGGCAGAAATGCAGATGCGCGCAAGCGTTAAAAAATGTTGCATTTCTGCTCGTCCCAAAAATTAGTGTTTGATCGACAATAAATATCTCCCATGTTGCTTTCTCAAAGTGAGAACTAAAAAAATAATTTGTTCACTCACAGAATACAGCGTAGAACTTTGCTATAAAAGAAGTTAACTTTATAATACCGTGTCTCTAGTTTTTATGGACTCCTAGTTCTAGGCGTTCTTAGAGATGGACTGGGTTTCAGCTGGAACGAACTAAATTAAAATAAATCGAACAATCCAAAGTCGAGTTCGTTGGAAGATGGGAATCGTATAAGAGATAAAGGAAATTATATATATTAGAGATATATGAATTTGTCTTTGGTGTAAGGAACTTATAGATCTGGCTTTGAAAAAAGACCAATAGATAACGAGAAAACTTGAAAGATACTTTATTATGCTTAGCTCAAGCTAACTTTATACTCATCTAGCTATCTATCAATCTTAAACATCTTACAACGAACTCAACGTTTTTATCTATCAGATACCATTTTGATACCTTTGACATTTCGAACACAAGCTACAAATTGTCAAATTATGTTCAAATTATGATTTCCTTACAAAGTTTAAGCTGTGTAAAAAAAACGTCGTGAAATTATTTTCGTCACAAAAACCACAACGTCACAATTTCACACGCTTTGTAGAACTCTTTGTAGCGTACACTAAGACAATCTTACAGATACTTATAATGATGGATGCATGAATGATGATGATGTTGGGGTCTCTGAAAGCCTTAACAAAATAAACAATCAAATGTCTGTGTTTGTCTTCGCGTCTTCGCGATCATCATCCTTTCATGCTCGAACTCCACCACTCCAAGAGCAAGTTGCTATCTGCAACAACGATCAGCGAACGAACGATCTGTGCTTTGTATCTTGTCGCTTGTTTGTTGGTTTTTGTCTTGTAGTAGCAGTTGCCGCGCCCCCTCGTACCCCTGGCCACATAGTAAGTAATTGCGGCAGCAGAGCTATGTACAACTTGATAAGCTTTGATTATATGGAATGACTGACAGACGTGGACGTGGATGCGGACTACGTACTGCAACTGACGCTGGGCAGCAAATTATAGTATGGCAAAAATTCTATAAATACTTGCAAAAAGCAAGAGGGGCGAGGGAAGAGCGGCGAGCGTGCAGCAAACTAATTATGCACAACTGTGAGAAATCCCAAAGATACACAACTAAATTCCAAGAACATTTTATAGATTGAGAGAGTTGGGGAGAGCGAGAGGGAGCGAGAGAGAGGCACAGGAAATGCTGGCTGCAAGTACGAAATGTATCTGACAGATACTTTTCTACTTGTTTGGCTGCTTTTGCTCAAAACGCGTGCGCAGCAACAAACATATCCGTTAGGCGCAGCTGCCGCTGCCGCCGCCGCGTTGTTGATCAATGAACCAACGACGCTGACAGCGACGCCAACATCGACGTCGACGAGATCAATGCACGCAGCAACTGCGCAGCTGCGAACCAAACGAACCGCTTTGCTAATCGAATTTGTATAGAATTCATTTTAATTGTTTTTCGCCGTCTACTTTAACTCTTCTACACACACACACACACACACACACACACAGATACATCGTAGATACACACAGATACACACGCACACACAGCTATAAAACCCGAAAGCCTGCAAAAGAAATGTAAAAGTCATGCGCTCATTGACCCATTTCCATTGAAGCCGATGCCTCAGGTTGTTCTTATTGTTGTTGTTGTTGTTGTTGTAGCTTGATCGCGGATCAAAGATATTTCGAATAGAACAACGACGAATTGAGTTTTGGACATCATTAAAAGTGCTTTGGCTTTTTTTTTTGTTACTCTTTTCTTTCATAATTATACCCTTAAATGGTTTTATAAAAGTTTATTCAAAGTTCTATTGTTCTGGAATTAAATTCATCTGGCACAGGAGCGGATTTAGTAGAGCTCGAATTTCTTATACCAATCATCTATTACTCTGGAATTAAATTCATCTGGCACAGGAGCGGATTTAGTAGAGCTCGAATTTCTTCTACCAATCTTCTATTACTCTGGAATTAAATTCATCTGGCACAGGAGCGGATTTAGTAGAGCTCGACTTTCTTATACCAATCTTCTATTGTTCCGGAGTTAAATTCATCTGGCACAGGAGCGGATTTAGTAGAGCTCGACTTTCTTATACCAATCTTCTATTGTTCCGGAGTTAAATTCATCTGGCACAGGAGCGGATTTAGTAGAGCTCGACTTTCTTATACCAATCTTCTATAACTCTGGAATTAAATTCATCTGGCACAGGAGCGGATTTAGTAGAGCTCAAATTTCTTCTACCAATCTTCTATTACTCTGGAATTAAATTCATCTGGCACAGGAGCGGATTTAGTAGGGCACGACTTTCTTATACCAATCTTCTATTACTCTGCAATTAAATTCATCTGCCACAGTAGCGGATTTAGTACAGCTCAAATTTCTTATACCAATCTTCTATTGTTCTGAAATTAAATTCATCTGGCAGGAGCGGATTTAGTAGGGCTCCACTTTCTTATAACAATCTTCTATTACTCTGGAATTAAATTCATCTGGCACTGGAGCAAATTTAGTAGAGCTCGAATTTCTTCTACCAATCTTCTATTACTCTGGAATTGAACTCATCTGGCACAGGAGCGGATTTAGTAGGGCTCGACTTTCTTATGCCAATCGAAAATTTGTAAAAAGCATGAATGTTTTGGTTTCCGCCTGGTTCTGGTATGAACTTAAAGATTGCTTGATTTTGGCTCATCTTAGTCATTCCTAATAACTTTGGCAAAGTAACTATAAATCAATTATAAGTTTAAAGTCCTTCAAAAAAAGCAAAAAGCGGCCTCTAGCGGCATACACAAACAATAATAAATTTCAAAAAGATTCCTCGCTTAAATATCAAGAAATCTATTATTTTTGCCTTTTTAATATTCAAGTTTTAAAGAAAAAATTGAATTCACATAAATATATATGTTTCGGGGCCTGGAGCTTGCAGGATCCGCTACTGATCTGACAGTAGCGGATTGAGAACTTTGGCTAAAGACGAAACGAGTTCTTTATTGTTAGCGTGATTAAAATTTTCTTTTCTAAAATTGATATAAATCACAAACATTTCGAGCAGTCTGGATTCCCAGAATATCTAAAATTTAAAGTATATTTTTTTGAGACTATAAGAGCATCCAGGACTTTGCCTTGAGGACGGCTCAGCTATTATTTTCAGAGTAGTCCTTGACGCTAAATATATCTGGATGCGCGGAAAGTCTAAAATTTAAAGATGCTGCAAAAGTTTTTAACTCTGGGACTGCAGAGGATCCATAATTTGGCTTTAATTTGGCGGCTCGATTCTCATTTTTAGAGTAGTTTTTGACGCTAAATATAGAGAAGTTCTTAAATATTTCGTTGGTAGCGTCCAAAATCGGATTTGCCTTTAATCTAACAAATCTGATGCATAAAAGTTTATAATTGTGACGCAGGAGCGGATCTAAAATTTCTATTGGAGTGGCGCTTAAACTGGTTTTTGGAATAATCTCTAAAATTGTTTAAGTTATCTCGATTTATTTCTAAGAGAGGGTTTTTTACGACCTAATATTTCCGTAACATAAGTTCTAAAATTTCTAAGTTGTCTAAAGTTCTACGGACTCAGAATTTCGCTGTCTGGGGCGCTCGTAGTCAAAATTCTCAGAGCAGTTTCGTAAGCAAAAATTGGGCATGTCCAGAACTTCGAGTTTTAAAGACGATTTCAGCAAAATATTGCGTTTTTTGATTATTGGAACGTTTTTTTGAAGAGCTCATCACAAAAAATTCCCAGAAATTAGATTTTTTTTTCTGGCCAAAAGGTCTGGTAGGCCTAGCCCAAAAAGATATTTTTGTCAATACCATTTAAGCCATTATAATAAATCTTAATGCAGATCTCACACCTAACACTCCCTTTGGGAAAGCGGCTAAAAACTGTTGTAACTTTGAAAACAAAAGAAAAATGACACAAAAGTGTCAAAATAACACTCTATTAAAATTCAACTTTGTGTAACTCAATTTCTAGCGAAGATTTTGTGAAGATTTTTGTTACGTTAAGCAATATTTTTTAAATCAAGATGTTAATGAATTGGTATCGTGCGTTCTTCAAAGACTCTTTAGATTTGCTTTAAGTTTTAAAGACCCTTTAAGCAGTTTTTGGTTGCACGTCCATGTTTCTTCTAGACTTTTCTTAAATAATTATTTTCACATTTTGGCAGGGTAGTGTATCTGATAGCTGACTGTTAAGATTCTAAGCGGCCTATTATTTTTTTTTTTCACTCAATTTGGGTGCGACACACTTTGTAGATCGAACCTGTTTTGCCTAGCAAATTACTAATGGAAAGAACAGAAAAAGTTCAAAGAACCAGTTGTTGCTGTTATTGTTGGATGGTTCTTTTATCCCGCAGATACCTCTACCTGACGCCGAGGAGAGTGTCTTGAAAATCGCGAACCCGTAACGCGTATTTAATGGCAAATTGACCCAAATCGCTTAGCGTGCTGCTTAGAATTCAATTTGGGGAATATTTTTCGAGCTTTGCGAGTGAAATGTGTGAAAGTCTAAACGAAGTATTTTGTATTTCGACAACTTTATCTTTGTTTTTACATGACATGTTTTTTTTTCTTCTTTTTTGGGATAGATGAATATCTTTCGACTAATGGCTTGTGCACTTAGGATGGTTTTTTTTTTGAGTTTGGTGTAATTATAAAATAAGAAATTTCTATATCTTTAGCATGATGGAAGTTTTATGTTTAGCTCGAGTTACTTAATCGAAACTTTAAGAGTTTATGCATAATATTGGCTATTAGAAGATTTACAACATTATTTATAGATTTATGACAGCCATTAAATGGAAATAGGTTTGAAGAACCGGCGAAACGATTCCCGCTCATTGTTAGCTATGAATGGAGCATAAAATCCCACTAAAACTATTTAAAAGATCGTAAAGTTGCTCATTAAATAGGTAAATAAATCCAATAGATTGTTATGTATCAAAAAAGAGATTAGCTTCCGTTTCTTAATCATTTATTTAAATAAAATGGAACCAGCTCCAATTGGAGTTAAAGAAAATAATATGGGTAATTTTTGCTTCTAAGGATTCATGCCTTTTTGATGGTATAACTAGGTAAATGGCAGCGATGACCTTTATTTTAGGCCCTCTATATCTCTTACCATCCAACAATTTCTTTAGTTTTTGCAAGCAAAAAAATTTGCTAGAACTCAATTTTTGAAAGCAAGTTGAAAGCGACAGAAATTCGTAGAAAATTCATAATTTTGATCATGATTTAGTGTGGCGCCCCTTTGCGTGCATGTCTTTGCTTAAATGTATATAATAGTTATAAGTATCAGTATTTCTATAAGATATAAGTGCGTTGGGGATGCCGAATATCGGAAGATATGCTGAGGTTCAGCTGAGATGAGATTTAGCCAGCTCATCCGCTGATCATTCCATGAATAACAATGATTTTTGACTAGATGAGCTCCATGAAGTGATTGCTATGTTACAAATGGTACTGGAGAGAAGCAGTATTGCATTCAGAGTAGGATCAAAGAGTAGTGGGAGTGAACAAAGTGATCGGGTCAAGAGTCAAGTTTTTTGCATCGACTAGGCACTTGGATGTCTGTAAAGCTCTATTAAAAGGAGTCATCGCGAACCAAGCTGCGGCAAATCTCAAGCAATCTCTTAAACTCTCTATCAAGATTGAAAAAACCGCAACGTAGACTCATAGAATGCTTAAGGATGTCGAAGGAACTGCTGCATTGAGTCGCTCGAGTATTATAAGCTTTTCCCGACCAGCGCGCTGATCGCCTATCAACTTTAAGGATTGATGAAAATGTGGCCAAAGTAAAGTTGCTCCAGGACTCTAAGCGTCGCGTAAACATTCCTATGAGTATTGATAAGTTAGAGACATTCATGCCGATTCCCGCGATCCAAGCTGCAGAAAAATCTCAAGCAGCGCTATGCTCTTAAGCTCTCTGCCAAGATTGTAAAATCCGCGACATAGACCCACGGAATACTTATAGTATGTCGAAGTACCTGCAATGAGTCGCTCGACAGTTTTTGAACTTTTCGAAGGAGCTTCAACATCTCGAAGGTCGGCCATCCACTTTAGAGATTGATGAAAATGTGGCCAAATTAAAGTCACTCCATTGCTTAGAGTGTCGCTGAAACATTAATCTGAGTGTTGATGAGCTAAAGACTCCCACAGCGGGTTGCTCATGAGGAATTTTTTTGCATACCAGCAGACACCCACCCAATGCTAGATCTGGTCTTCCTTCTATTTGCGTGGATCAAGCGGCGCCTCAGGGGAAACAGCACCAAATAAGGCGTTCAAGTGTTTAACACAATATCTCGAAAAGAGATAACTTAAAGCAAGTGGGAGCTCCTTATAAGCATAGTGGAAGCAACACCCTTTTGAGTACAACTAAGCATTGGTAACGATTAAAGCCTCATGCTCCAGGATTTAAAAAAAAAAATTGTATTTCCACTGAAGCGACTTTCGTTGGTACAAATTCTTAAGTTCTGCGATAATTAACACCTCTTGAGATAGCTCAAGGGGAAAGCTTTAGGTCTTAGAACGTGGTATAAAACTTACCGTCTGTTCCGAGACTCGTTTGTTGACTTTGAATCGATTATAGCACTGGAGAAGGAGATTAGCCCAACTGTAGCCGCCGTGACCCAGGCTGGGGCCGCTCACACGGTACTATCACCCGGGGCAGGTGGACCGTGTTTTGTTGACGGGGTGTTACTCCCCCCCTCCTCTTGCTTTTGCATTCGGGCTTGGGACCGGTATTGGCGGAGTCCAAGAAATCGAAGAGAGACAGCTAAAATGGTTCGTAAATTTACATCGGATGGACGAGTCAACAAAAGCCAAATAGGTACTGAAAATGAGAACGGAAGGCAATGCACCGAGAGGAATACCCCGAAAAACTTGGGAAATTCGCATCCAGGACGTGGGAAGGATGAGGGGCAGAACCCTGGCAGAGATGAGAAGAGAGAGCCGGGACCGACCTTATTGGAGAAGATGGATATCCCGAGGCTACCCCCGACGCCTAACAGCAAATGGGAGTTGAAGAAGAAGAGTATAAAGCTTACGATTTTCTTAATGTTAAGATATAAGAAAATGCTCCTAAGGAATAGTACTACTACGCTAGCTTAATAAAGTCCTTCCGTCTCGAAGAGCACTCAAGCTAAGAGCATTCAATGGGGTATCAGAGAGGGTAACAAACAACCCACTACCAACTATGCTGACAAAAATGTTGCTCCTTTGTTTATAATCATAAAGAATAAAAATGCTGTCTGCAAATCATTAGAGATTTATAACAGCTCCGTGTCCTTTACGGCTCTACAACGAGAGCCAACGAGTAGCAACTTCCAAACCAACCCAACCCAATCGAGCCAATGCATATTTTAACAGCAGCTTAATGCAGCTGCAATGGAAGTAGTGAAGGGGTTGGGGTGGGGGGTCAGGGAGCTTAACAGTTGGAGCAGTTCTCTTTTGTTTTTGGCGGGTTGGGAAGTTGGTTTGAATTGTTGAAAGCTTGTTGCAAAGTATTTGATAAACTTTACTGAGGTGTGTGGCAAACAGACAAAGGGATCGGGGACGGGTTGTCAGTTGGGCATACCAAACATGAAATGGAAACACTTGAGTGGAGCATAAACTTTTGTATATAGCGCCAGCCAGCAAGCTGGAAGCAAGCAGCTTCACAGCTTTACAATCAGAAAGCTGGCATTATTTTTATTCTTTTATTTATAAATATTATTATTACCAAAAAGAATTGCATTTAAAGTTGCTGGATGGAGACAGGGCCAAAAAGGTTTAAAGCCAAGCGAGCAGCTGCTAACAATAAATTGACTATATACTGGCTAGCTGTATAAACATATAGCCATGTATATGTTAGACATAATCATGTCTCAGGTGTAAGAACTGTCTGGGCCTGGTCATTGTGTACTGTACTGCCCATATTGGCTCAGTTGGCTTTTTGTTCAGGCTAACACACACAGAGAGAGCTGGTAACATTTAGTAAACGGCTTTATGTGGCTTTTAGACACATGTTTACACGGCAATGCATCAAAGGGTGCAACCAAAGTCCAGCAGAGAGCAGGGAGTAGGGTACCTAAGTATATATAAGATAGAAAAGTCTGCAACTGGACATGCAATTTGTCGGACCAAGCAGGGGGGCTGAGGGTTGTGTGGCTTTAAACTGACGCCCGCCCATTTAAGCAAATGACAAATCTCAATGTCAAACGATTCGCAGTGGATTCGCTTGGAGCGAGGAGCAGCAGAAATTGTGGCGTCTTTTGTTTAGCAGTCGTCGTTGCGTGCCCAACACTGCCTCAAGTGTTGGAAAAAATAAAAATAATGAAAGAGAGTCGAGGGGAGTCGTTGCGTCGCTTGCAGTTTGCAGTGTCATAAATATTAGAGCCTGCCTGCCGTGGGCACGTCGTAGACACGTCGCACTCACGCTCTCACGCTGTCTCACGCACGCAGCGTCGTCTCACGCATTACACAAACAAAAGATACAAAGCGCAGATAGGCAAACAGATTGTTGCCTGAGGTGGGCAGACAGAAGGAAAGCAAAATGAGACGAGAGAGGGAATAAAAAGAAAGAAGCAGCAAGAAAAGTGTGACCAGCGCTCAAGTCATGCAAATTGAGCAGAAAAAAAAAAAAAAAAAATTGATTGCTCTCAATTCGATTTACTTATAAAATAGTTTCAATAGATATTGATGATGGCATACGTTCAAATAGTTGGAAATAGTTGGAAACAGTTTCTTTCAGGTTTTTTAAATTGCTATTTTAGATGTGGCGTGAGACACAAATTTAAGTTTCGATAGTAAACACAAAATGGTGGCCATTAGCCAGGCAGCGTTTTAGTTTGGCGCAGAGTTTAAATTGTAGCATTTTTGGGCGCAGCCTAAAAGTACGCAACACATTTTTTTCTTTTCGTTTAAAGTTTGACAAGCACTGCAAAAGTGAGCGGTCATGTAAAGATGGAATGGGCTGGAACATTTAATAATTTTGAAGCAATTTTTATATAATATAATATATAATATATTAAAAGAATCAATACTTTCAAGCACTCTAAATTTAGTAGAAAAAATATATCATTGCAGTAGATCTTCTCTTTGATAATACAGTAAACACTCGAATGTCTAGAAAATAGCAGCAAATTTACTATCCAATTTATTTTAATGTCATTTTTTTCTTTTAGCTATAAATGGTGCATAAAAACCCACTAAAGCTATTTAAAAGATCGTAAAGTTGGTCATTAAATAGGTATAATAAATAAATCAAATAGATTGTTATGAAAAATTCGGTTTGGTAAAATTGAGAGCACTTTCGTGCTTCGAAGCACGGCCGAATTTATCTTACACCAAATTCGCTAGAACTCAATATTTGAGAGTAAGTTGAAAGCGACAGAAATTCATAATTTTGATCATGATTTAGTGTGGCGCCCCCTAGCGGCATCCATTTCGTGCATGTCTTTGCTTAAATGTATATAATAGTTATAAGTATCAATATTTTTATTTCTATAAGATATAAGTGCGTTGGAGATGCCGAATATCGGAAGATATGCTGAGCTTCAGCTAGGATGAGATTTGGCCAGCTCATCAGCTGATCATTCAATGAATAACAATGATTTCCGACTAGATGAGCTCCATGAAGCGATTTCTATATTACAAAAGGTACTGAAGAGGCGCAGTCTTGCATTCAGAGTAGGATCAAAAAGTAGTGGAAGTGAACAAAGTGATCGGGTCAACATTACGTGGAGGTTAAGAGTCTTCCGCAAAGATAGTTTTTTGCGTAGACTAGGCACTGGGATGTCGGTAAAGCTCTATTAAAAGGAGTTATCGCGATCCAAGCTGCGGCAAATCTCAAGCAATCTCTTAAACTCTCTATTAAGATTGGAAAAACCGCAACGTAGACCCAGAGAATGCTTAAGGATGTCGAAGAAGCTGCTGCCATGACTCGCTCGATAGTTTTTTTACTTTTCGAAGGAGCTTGAACATCTCGAAGATCGGCCACCCACTTTACAGTATTGCATTCAGAGTAGGATCAAAAAGTTTTACTGGTTCACAATCAAGTAGCTCCAAAATCTGGTTCTTCCCTGCGAGCGCCCACTGTATTTTACTGATATTTATGCATAGGGTGGGCCATCTGTTAATTTATTGATCATGTCAGTTTAAGCTGAATGTAAAGTGTGTCTCAGGGCTGCTATATATAATTACTTACAATTCCACATTATTTAAAAGCTTATATACTTATCCTTGTATGCTATATATCATAGAATCTATCTGGTTATAACCATGAATGAAGTTCCAAATTATGTAAAATAAAAACAAACATTACTTACAAGTTTATATGCATGTTATATTGTGAATATTTTGAATATTGAATATTGATTTTGAATGTTAGAATGCATTGGTACTTGTGTGCAGGATCTTGGCAGCTCTCTAATTGTTCTTCTTCTTGGAGTCAGCCTCTGGCTTATCGTCCTTGGACTCGTTCAATGACTTCTCTGCAAAAAATATTTTTATTTTTATACGTATTTTTTAAAAAGAAATAAGTATTAAAGTTGAAAGATTATGGTTTTGAAATTAAATTACAATAGTAAAATCTAAAAAAAACCCAAATCGCTGGAGAGCAAACGGAATGATTTCTGACTCATTTGAAAACAAGTCCAAAAATACTTTAAACCTTCTTCTTGTCTCTCTCCAGCTGGGTATGGAACATAAAGTAGAGATCTAGACAAGAATCGATCTCAAGCAACTTAGTCAACTTAGTCCACTAACTACTCGATATTGCAATCTCTCTCAAGTTTTGACCTACATCTATTATTAAGTATCCCAGAGTAACAACCCGAAATCTAATGGCTCTCTTTCGTTATGATCTCTTTAACTTGCAGATAATCATTGAGAAGCTTAGATCGTTATTAAGCTGCACACCACCCACACCAACAACACAATGGCACACTCCAAGGTCATATTGAAAATATTGTTCTCGCTATGTGTCTGGTCCTTTGTGATCATAGGACTATTTAAAATGCATGGCACCAATTTGGTGCCACAGGAATATCAACAGGGACCGCTGAATGGACGCATTTTGCTGCAAAAGGATATGCTGCGTTATGCGGAAACGACATCGACGACCACAGATCATTTTGATCCCTCCGAGATACTCGTGGACAATCGCACAGGTAAATCAAACTTTCTAATTTATGCCCAAAAATGTTGCTTGACTATGGCGTCTCCTACTCCTCTCTCTTTGCAGCCATGGACGATGATCAGCTGGTGCGTGACGTAGAGTCCCGCATACCATCGCTGCCCATAGCCTACTGGAGCAAGAATAAAAACTTTTTGCAGCAAAAGTCCTCCACCTGCGCCAAGTATCCTTCGATCTTTGAGCTGGAGTTCAATAATATATACTGGCAGACATTGCGCACCACAAATGGCACCTTTCAGCTGTTTGGCGCCTACTATGACATACGTCGCACCTCCCTGTTGGGTCCTACCGTGCGCATACTGGGCATGATTGATCGCATCGAGCCCAAGGTCAAGACCTACTGTCAGTTCTGGTTCGATGGCCAGAAGGAGCCGTTTATTGTCAAGACATTTGAGTACAAGTACATTTGGTACAACAAATGGGGCAACTACAAGCAGGGCATCTATCAGCCGTATTTGATAGCCTGCCAGATACCCAAACCCTTTCATGGCGTAGTGCCCAGCTCGGTTTCGATGGTGGAGAAGGAATGCGATACGGCTACCAACAATTTGAGAGTTATCTACAATCGTCCGCCGGACGATCAGAAGAAGGGCTTTGCCGTTTGCGTCAAGGGTTTGGACTTTTTATACGATGATCTTAGCGTGCGTCTTATCGAATGGATCGAAATGCTCAACATTTTGGGTGCGGACAAGATTTACTTCTACAACCTGCAAGTGCATCCAAACATTACCAAGGTGCTGAATCACTACGAGCAGGAGGGCAAGGTTCAGGTCATACCGCTGACGCTACCCGGCGGTCAGCCCAATGTGCCCGGCTTTCAGCATCTGTATCTAACCAAGAAGACCAATCATAAGCGCCAGAACGAGGTCATACCCTATAATGATTGTCTGTACAAGAACCTGTATCTCTATAACTACATAGCGCTGCTGGACATAGACGAGGTCATTATGCCCAAGGGCAACGCCGTGCTCTGGTCCGAGCTCATGGATAAAGTGCGTCCAGAGTCGCTTAAAATCAAGCCGGACGGCTTTCATAGCTACAACTTTCGCAATGTCTATTTCCTGGACGATCAGCAGCACGAGCACGGCTGGCACAAGGACATACCCAAGTATATGCACATGCTGCAGCACGTGCATCGCGCCAAGAACTATACCAAGCCCAATCAGTATGTCAAGTGTTTCCATGATCCGGAACGCGTGCTGACGCTGCACAATCATTTTCCGCTGTCCTGTCTGGGCGGTGTCTGCAAGTCGTATCCGGTGGATACGCAGCATGCACAGCTGCAGCACTATCGCGCCGACTGCGTCAAGACGCTGAAGAAGAGCTGCGAGGAATATCGCGAGCACTCCGTCGAGGACAAGACCATATGGAAGTACAAGGACGAGCTAATACGGCGCACCATTAAAACGCTGGAAACGCTGGGCTTCTTTCGCCGCAGCGGTGGCAGCAACGCCGTCGGCTTTGGCGGCAGCAGCAGCGGGCTGGGCGCGGGTGCCACAACACACTCCACGGAACGGTGATTCCAGCTGCCGGGCTGGTGGCCCTGGTTGCCAGGAGCTGCCTCGAGCAGCGGCAGCAGCAGCAGCACCGAAGTGCAGTACACGGATACGGGCGGCAGCCTGTTAAGTGGCGCCGCCACGGGCAACGAGGAGTTTTTCGTTTAAGCAGCCGCCGTTTTGGGATTAGGCGAGATACTTGCTTTTCGTACTGTATTATAGAGTTTCTACTATATTATTATTTTTTTTTTGGATTTGTTTATGTATTACTATTTGCTATACATATATGTATTTAGTTAGTATGTATTTTTTTTTTAATATAGTAAAGTATCGAGTAGTATCGATATTATGTAAAATTGACAAAAGAAAAAAAAAAGAGAATAACTATTGAAATTGTGCCTTCAACTTGAATTGTAGTTGTAAAGTTTTAGAGCATCGACAAGGCGGAGCGAGAAGCTCCACATCGTATCACACATCCCTCCCGTTTCCACTCACTATACCTACACTATTATGTAGTCAGTTGCTATTTCAAAAAACAGTCACGGGCAGTTGTGCACTTGTGCAGTTCTGCCAAAGTGCACAGAAAACTTTTGACAGCGCTTAAACATATTTTCTATAAGACGTCACAAAACGCATATTTGCCTGAGTTGATAGCAAAATAATATAATACTAACTATATATAAAAAAATTAAACTAAACTAAAAAAAAAATAAAATTTAAAAACTTAAACTAAGTTCAAGACTGATGATGTTTATTATTGTAATAATTAGCTGCAAATGCAAACAAATTGAAATACTACAAAATGCAAACGAAATTATGTGAACAAATTTCAAAAATTAATTCCAAATTAACTTTAAAAAAAAAACTAAAACCATTTTTTTTTTATTAATTAATTAATTTTTAAAATTTTGCCTATGAAAATCAAAAAAAAAAAAGAAATTCCAAAATAAAATATCATTAAATGCTAAGCAAGAAATAAAATAAAAAAATAAAATAATTTAAACAGAGGCAAAACAAATTGTAATAATTAAAATTTGTATATAGCAAAAATTGTTAAATTAAACTAATGTAGGCGTTTAAAACAAAAACAAAAAAATTTAAAACATTTGTAGCCACAAAATCTCAGCTGGGGCTTTAAAAACCTATTAAAAAAATAAAAAATATTTAAAAAAACTAGCCAAATTGTTGAAACTTTGGCTAAAAAACACTTAAAAAATGTACTTTAAGTTTTATGTTAAGTTTTGTTTAAATACAATATTTTCTATGCTATAATTTATAAGCCCTACAGAGTTTTACACTGCTGTGTTGAAGGCTAATTTTAAAATAAAATATTAAAAAATTGAACTATATTTTTTAAGTGTACATAAAGTTTACTACTACTACATATATATTGTCGTACGTATTGTATTGCTCAGTTTCCTTGAACGAGTTACTTTTATATTTTATTATTATACGCATAACTTGCATATTATTTTTAATTTTTAATTAATTAAATACTTTATACTCTTCATTGGCAGCTTAGTCAAATTGTGAAGCAAGAAAAAACAAAACAGAAAACAAACAAATGAGTTTAAAACTTGTGCAGTTTACATATACATATATACAATACATGAATTATATACTTAAAGTTTAAAGCTATATGTATTAATGTTAGCATACATATAATGATATTGATATGAATAAAACACTTTTTTTTTTGCATAGATATTAGCTAATACCAATTGATATGAGAAAAAGTGATTGAAGAATAAAATTTATAAAAATTGTAAGCAGTGATTTTTTTTTCTTTTTTTCTCATTCAGCTTGTCGCGCTGTGGCGTGCGCTAAACTGGTTTCCAACTACTCCAAAAAAGACTAGTTGGGAAATAACACCATTTGCTTTTTTGCTGCACACAATTCAGTAGCAAAGTTGTGTATATCCCTTGAGATAGTATTATTAGAAGAAAAGCCTAACCCAAGTACATAAGTATGTGTAGAATGTGAGGTTGTATATACATTGAACATCTCAGAAGGCTTTTGAACTTCAAATTATTTTTAATATTTGTTTAATCAAGTTATCCGGTTTTAAAAAAACAACATATTTCAAACTAACAAATTCAGTAAAGCATATAAAACAAATTTCTAGTTGAAGACACAGTACTAAAATTTATTTCCAACCAGACAAGGTAAGTCAGAAGGACACATCGGGGACCCCCAAAGATGATACATAAAGTAAGAAGAGGTTGACTAGATACTTTTTTTCTCACTCAGCTTGTCGCCCTGTGGCGTGCGCTAAACTGGTTTCCAACTACTCCAAAAAATACTAGTTGGGCAATAACACCATTTGCTTTCTTGCTGCACACAATTCAGTAGCAAAGTTGTTTATATCCCTTGAGATAGTATTATATTTGAGGTGACCATGGAGTTGTATATCGTAGAACCTTTATAGCCGAGTTTTCCCCAAGTTGCCTTATCAAGAGAGCAAGTGAGAGAGTGCAAAAGAGCGTACATGGGATCTAAGAATTGGCTAACTTCCTCCAAGTTGCTGAATATTCTTTTGGTATTAAGTAAAATATTCTTGTTGCAAGTATTTCTTAAGAAGATTCTGGAAGTTGGATATAGAAAGACCTTTGCAGGACTTAGGTGACTAGAAATTCCAACCGTTTTTGATCCGCCCTACTTACTTCCTCTTCTTTTAGCCCTCACAATGGAACACATAGTCTCCGTGTGATCTAAGTTTTGGATAGAGCAGCTTATTTAAACTAACCTAACCTTCTGAAAAAAGTTGCTTAGAAGAAAAGCCTAACCCAAGTACATACATAAGTATGTGTAGAATGTGAGGTTGTATATACATTGAACATCTCAGAAGGCTTTCGAACTACTTCAAATTGTTTTTAATATTTGTGCAATCAAGTTATCTGGTTTTAAATAATCAACATATTTCAAACTTACAAATTCAATAAAGCATACAATACAAATTTCTAGTTGAAGACACAGTGCTAAAATTTATTTCCAATCAGACAAGGTAAGTAAGCAGCAACATCGGGGATCCCTAAAGATACATAAAGTATGATCATGTTGAGTAGACAATTCGATATACCCATGTCCGTCCGTCTGTCTATCCCTTCTCATTATCTTCTAGTTCTCAGATTAGATCCCTTATTATTACCTAGGAGACAAGTTTATATAGCTTTATATAGCACCTTAGTTGTGCTCCAAAGGATCTCGAAAAACAACGCAGCGTGTTAGGCGCATCGTAACCAAGTTCGGCATTTGGTAGTTTTCACGAGTTCCTCACCATCAAACTAAGTTTGGTCAAAATCGTTAACTATATCACAAAGCCTCCATAGGACCGATTGCTCCCATCGTTCCAATTTGCCGAATAAATATATTTTTGCTCGTCGTAAAATTTGCCCCAAAATCGATTGTTTGGGCCTACGATTATTAACTATTATTTATGCTAATATTTCTTTCTTCTCTATAGAGAGAATTCCACGAATTATTCAAAATATTAAGTTTATCATGGCTACCGGCGCAGAGCTAAATGAGCGCGTTAAAGTTTTCGCCGAAAAATACCATTTGGGAATGAAGCACTTCGCCCAAATTTGCGATGTCTCCATCAGCTCCAAATATTTGGAACAATATGTTGAATTTTTGTGCGACGAGGCAGTCATTTTTTTGTTCTGCTATGCCGAGGAGTTGTTCGCGAAAGGCGATTTTGATAGCATGCGACGGGCCTTGTTGCAATGTTTGACAATAAAATTTATCCTGGACATAAGTCTGGAATCAAAAATGGATCGACGATTCTGCATTAGAATGTTCTGTGAGCGCATGGCCAATGTGAAATCGGACCATTTCGCTGTATTCTCAAGATCTCTGACAATGTTGATCGAACATATAAAACGCAAGCAAGATGTGCCGATAGCTCAAGGAGAATCTTCGCCTCAGGAATCTTAATAAATATGATATGATGTGATATGGTAGTGACATCAATGTATATGTCCTAAGCTAATAAAGGCTGTAGTTATATTTGTTGTCTTCTAAAAAACTTTTACATTTTTCTGAAAGGTCTGAAAAAAAAATCGCACACAAAAATAAAAAGTTAGGATTTGGAAAGGTAAAATATTTGGGAGCAGAGGCTTATTTGGCGATCACAAAAGTCCCGCCCAATTCTGCAACTTTTCGAGAGAAGCGAAGGAATTTCATTCCTATTCCTAAACCTTAAATTAAATGATGTTTATGTGACTTAGGCAAAGCTCGCTAAGACAAAAGCTCCGAGTTATGACGGAATAAGTCACATTACCTAACGAGCCTTGCCAAAAAAAGCTCCACTTTTCCCTCCCTGCCCAATTGAGAATTGCCCTCATTGCTATGATAAGGAAAATCGAAAAAGATTTGGGGCCCGAGTCGTAACGTCTAATAAGTCTTCGCCCTACTTTCTCAAAAATTTTGTTGAGACTGATGTCAATGAGCACAAGAATTTTTTATCTGAGAATTAGAGAAGGATATAACACCGTCGAGCAGGTAAATAGATTGGCTAATCATATCCTTTAAGCGTGCGACGACAAGGAATATTGTTTATATTTTAACGTCAAGCAGGCGTTTGACCGAATTTGGCTGATCGGTCTTCTGACTAAAATAAAGAGGTAGCTTCCATTCCATACTTCGGCATATTGGGGTCATACCAGGTGCGGATCTAGGATTTTCTTGGGCGGGTGGGATTTCTTCGCTTCAAAGGCTATATATATCTAAGCTGGCAAAAGACTTCGAACCCATTTTTCGAATTGTTAAATTATTAATTAAATTATTAAATTAAGAAAGACTCTAACGCATAGAAACTCTTAAGATTCAAGTGCTACCACGCACAAAATGTCAAAAACAAATTAAATCGAACTTAAAAAATAATGCCACTAATCTAGAGACAGACAATAGTTCCGAAAATATGGAACATCAATAGAAACGACAAAAACCATCCAATCAGTTATATAGCTATGCCACTAAGCCAGCCACAGCCCAAAATCAGCCTAATATACAACCCAAATTTCGACGTGAAAGCTCTGAAAATATCGAGCTACCCTCTCTTGACAAACTTAAGGATACCATAAAATGTCTAAAAAACTGCAAAGCAGCAGACAAGGATGGTATACCAGCCGAGATTTTTTAGAGTATAGACGATGCGGGGCTAAAACTGAAGCTTGGTCAAACAAAGCTATGCCAGAACAGTGGGAGATAGACCCACTACATAAAAAAGGCGATAAAATGTTATGTTCCAACTACAGACCCATTCTGCTGCTTAACACAATCTATGAAATTTGCTCGAGTCTGTTTTATGACAAGCTAGCCCCTTATTCCCAGACAGAATTGTATTGGTAACTACCAAGCTGCTTTCCAAGCGGGTAGGTCCACCACCGAACAAGTTTTTGTTCTAAGACAGATTTTAAAGAAATCACGGAAACCACATTTCTTTTATTCATAAAAGACTTTAAGAAGCCAATGAAGCCCTCTCTTTTTTCCGGATAACAATAAAGTGGATACGCCTAGTTAAAGCCACTATGGCGAACTTCAGAAACACTGTAAAAGTCCAAACGAGTTTTTCAACCGAATTCATATCAGACAAAGGCCTGCGTCAAGGAGACAAGCTATCGAATCTTCTCTTTAATCTAGCCCTGGAATACATGAGTAGGAAAATAATACAGAGGGAACCATTTTCTTTAAATCGGTGCTAATACTTGCCTATGCGGACGATATAGTTATCACAGCTACATCGATACCATATCTAAAAGAAAGTTTCATAAATCTTGAAAAAGAGGCAAAAAAAAATGGGTCTTATAATAAATGAACAGAAATTAAGATCGTAATTTCGACAACATCATAAACAATAAGACATAGATACGGCCAGAACATCAGCTTTGGTGACCACAATTTTGAAGTAAACGAAAATTTTCAATACCTCAGACAGAGGGATGAAAACTCTCCTGTAACGAACACTAATTGTTCCTGTTCTCATCTACGCAAGCGAAACATGGGTGTTAAGCAGGGCAATGAAAACAAACAAAATCAAGCGCAGAATCACTCTTGTGCTTCTGTACGGCGCGGAAGCCTGGACCATGTCGCTAACTGATGCAGCTGCCTTGGAAGTTTTCGAGAGGAAAGTACTGCGCAAGATCTTTGGTCCTATTCGAGTTGGAGATGACTACCGCATCCGCACTAACCAGGAGCTGTATGAGCTCTTCAACGACATGGACGTTGCTCAGCGTGTCAACATCCAGCGGCTTCGCTGGCTCGGACATGTCGTTAGATGGACGAGGATGCTCCAGCTAGACGTGTGTTCGATGCGGTTGTCAGCGGCCGTTGGCGGAGAGGAGGACCGTGTTTGCGTTGGAAAGACCAAGTGAAGTCGGTGTGACCAACTGGAGAAGGCGCGCGCAATGCAGAGGCGCATGGAGAGAAGTTTTAAGGCAGGCCGTAGCCCGGTAATCGGGTTGTTATGGCCACATAAGAAGAAGAAGAATGAAAACAAACTCCAAATGTTCCAACGTAAGATGCTGTGAAACATTTTTGAACCAATACAAGAAAACGGAATATGGCGACAACGATATAACCAAGAGTTATATAGCCTATACGGTCACCCCGACATAATTACTTTCCTTAAAACAGACCGACTACGAGAGCAAACGATAGCTATTCTCCTAAACAAATAATGCTTGGACAGTGTGTAGGTAGCCGAAGAAGAGGTTGGATGGGGTCGATCAAGATGCTGAGGATTTCGGATTGAGATGTTTGAGAACACAAGCGAAAACTACATCAGGTAAAGACCCGACCGGGGTTGTCTCACCAATGATGGTGAGATGACTTAAAATATTGCAAGGAAATATCAAAAGCTACACTAACAATTACAGCGAGCGTCTTATCCTCATTAAAACCAACTGCACTAATATTATATCGCTACAAGAGAACATACAACCCTCCAATCCTTTTCCAACACCAAACAAATGTAGTATGATATGATAACTAATACTCCGAAGAACAGATTAGGTGGAGCAGCTTTGCTCATACTCAAATCTATTCAATTTAAAGTTGCTGCTGAAATCTGCTCAGAATCAAAATTTTAACTTAAGACACTTAGAAAGTACACTACAGGAGAGTACATTACAGGAGATTTTAATAGCTGGCACCCTCAACATAGGACTCGGCATCTCATAAGAAAAGAGGCTACAAACTTAATTGATTTATCACACAGAACAACTGGATGCTCCTTAACGATAAGTCACCCACCCATTTCACAACACATGATATCTTTACCAACATAGTGTAGTGGCATATATCGTACCCTATGAAGGTGTAGTAGGATATTTTAACATTTTGTCCAATTAACAGCAACAAACAAAAAAATAGTTAATATACAAATTTGTTTTTTTCTTCATATATACTCGTATTACTTAAATTTTAAACCACATAATGCCATGCAGTTATTAATTAAATATAATACTTTGTTAAATAATACTTTGTTAAAATTATTAAAAATATGCAAATTTATTCCTTAATATTAAAAAGAGGATTTCGTTTTTCATTATAGAAAATTGTGGCCATTATTTTATATTGCTTTCCATTACAAAAATTATTTAATTTAATTAATGCACTGCTTTAAGTTTAGTCTTTGCAAAAAGAAAATGAGCCGATGTTTCGCCGACGGCTTTTTGCTTCGTGTCACGCATGTATGCGACAAAGAATAAAAGTAGCGCTTTATTCTGAAACTATTTTGTAGAAAAGTGATAAAAAAACTATTGTAAATAATACTCTTTCAAGCTCAAAGAACTTTGTCTCTTAAATTGAAGCGAGAGCTAAAAGCTTTATAATGTATCTTATTGTAATAGTTTTTAATGATTTAAATTAAACGTTGATTATTGAATATTTCTTTTTGTTACAAGAGTCCTATTTACATGGTGCCATTTTTGTATCGCCCATTTACAAGAAGAGTGTCAGTTAATAATACAGATTTATTCGTTATAAAAAACCGTGCATTCTGGTAAAATTTTACATAGATATCAATAATACTTTCTGTGTGAGAAGAGAATCAAAAATCTATTTCAACGATTTTTGTATGAAATGGTGGGATCGATGAAAACCTTAAATGCGTTTTCTGCAAAATGACGATTTTTGAGTTATGACGTTCTTCTTGTAAATGAGCGATATGTATCGGGTTTTTCAATAGGGACGCTACAAAAGTAGACCGATAGCGACAGCAAACGACGCCATATTTTTTCCTGCCCTCTTGACATTTCTCTTCAGTAAGGTTTAACATTTCATCATGGAAAGTTATACGATCCAACCACGAGTCGAAATTATTAATATTTGCTACCGAAACTCGGAGTCAGTGGCTTCAACTTTGTCCAATTTATGGTTGTCGTAATTGTCCTGCCAGATCAACAATTGAGCGTCTAGTGTAAAAATTTGAATCCACTGGCGCAGTACAAAATATTCCCGTGCCAGTGAGACAAAAAAGAGCCCGTAGGGTCGAGAATATTGCTAACGCTGGCGAATCAATTGAGGAAGACCCAAATCAGTCTCTCACACTCGTTCTCAAGCGTTGGGCATCTCTGTGACGTCATTGTGGCGAATTTTGCGAAAAGATCTTGGCCTACATCCTTACACCTTCCAAGATCAAATTGACGCAAGAACTGAAGCCGCTTGACCACCAGAAGCGTCGTATGTTCGTGAATTGGGCTGAGCAACAACTTGAAAATGATCCGGATTTGCATCGAATAATCATTTTCAGCGATGAGACTTATTTCTGGCTGAATGGCTTCGTCAATAAGCAAAATAAGCGTTATTGTTCAGGCAGCAATCCACACGTACTCCATGAGCCACCATTGCATCCCGAAAAAATTACGGTTTGGTGCGGTTTATGGGCCTACGGCTTCATTACAGTGAATGGGAATCGCTACCGCTCAATGATAACCGAATATTTTTGGCCCGAATTGGATGATATGGACTTGGACAATATGTGGTTTCAACAGGACGGCGCCACAAGCCACACAGCGAATGTCATAATCGATTTATTGAAAACCAAGTTTGGTGAACTGGTTGGTGTTATCTCACGGAATGTCCCAGTCAATTGGCCGCCTCGGTCGTGCGATTTGACGCCGTGAGACTATTTCCTGTGGGGCTAAGCCAAGTCTATGGTATATGCCAACAAGCCAGCGACGATTGATGAGCTTCGTAGGAATATCGAACGTGGAATTGCAGCAGTATCGGCCGATTTAAGCTTGAAAATCGTCGAAAATTGGCTTCTGCGTCTGGACTTCTGCATCGCGCCTGTGGTGGCCATGCAAAAGAAATCGAGTTCCATACATAATGGCATCGAATGTACTTTCACAGGAATAAAGAATCTTCATTGATATCCAAAACGGTTTTTGTTTTATTTAAAAAAACTTTTGTAGCGCTCTTATTGAAAAACCCTTTATAACACACACAGAAGCAGCAAATTCCATATCTGATGACAGAATACCTAAGGTTGAAATTGAAGAATGCGAACAGACCACCCAAGGGAACAGTAAAAATGTTTTTAAAGATGTTAACCAAAATAGAGTGGATGTTAAAAATAATCCAGCAATAAGAATATACAATACGCGATCAAAAAGTAGTGAAAAGGGGGCCGCCTGCAACATTTGAAGAGGCGACATTATGTATTTTAAATACGCAGTGGAAGAGTGCCATTCAAAAGGAAATCGAGTCGTTAGCAAATAATAAGACTTGGGAATTGGTACCCCCATATCAAATAAATGGGTATACACGGTAAAGCGAGACGAAATTGGTTAAATCGAAAGATTCAAAGCCCGCTTAGTAGCGCGAGGATTTACACGAAAATTGGGCACTGATTATGAGGAGACATTCAGTCCAGATGCAAAATTCTCATCAATACGCATAATTTTGACAATGTCAAATGCACTGGGATTGACTTTAAAGCAGTTTGATGTTAAAACAGCATTCCTGTATGGCGATTTTGAAGAAAAAATGTATATGCATCAACCAGCTGGATACGAAGACGGAACTGAAAAGGTTTGCAAATTGAACAAAAGTCTTTATGGATTAAAGCAAGCATCCAGATGTTGGCATCGGAATTCAACCAACTATTAAAGAGCTTTATCCTGAAAGCTTTGCGGATCTATGCGTGTTCGTTGACAAACTTAGGCAACGATAAATCAAAAGTTGCAGTCAATGAGCTCATAACGTATTTGAACAAGGAATTTAAAATTAAAATATATGAATCGATTTATTATCTTGGTATACAGGTCAATCAGCTGTTATGAAAAATTCATATTCGGCAAAAGGCATATGCAAAGGTGTTTTTCATGCAGAGGAAGGCTTACAACGACCCAACTATCCATACCGCGTAGCAGTGGGATCACTTATGTACCTGTCTATGGTGACAAGACCAGTCGTTTTCTGGATACAGGCTGTTAAGACAATTTTCAGATATTTGTGTGGAACACGTGATGAAGGTATTTGCCTTGAGAAAACTAATAATTTATCATTGACTTGCCATAGCGATTCGGACTACGCTGGGGATACTAAGACCAGACGCTCAACTGGAGGATATGTCATGATGTTCTGCAGCGGTCCTATATCATCGAAAATTCAAGCTACTGTGACGCTCTCAACAACTGAAACCAAATATTGTATATAGCAGCATGCGAGGGCGTAAAAGAATAAATTTGGATTCGTGGTTTGTTAGGCGAATTAATTGATGATCTTGCAACACCGGAGTTGTGCTTGGACCATCAACTTGATCAAAAATCCCCAACACCACGAGCGCACAAAACATATTGATGTTAAATACCATTATATTAGAGAGGTTTACGAGAAAGGCGGATTTACACTAAAGTACGTGCCATCGAACGAACATATTTGCTGATATTCTCACTAAACCACTTAAAAATGGGTTAACTTAAACAAATTTTAAAAATCACAAGTTGTTCTTGAACATTAAAAGAATTGAATAATGTTGCTTATAGTCTGGATAATCTGAAGAATAAAAGTGGAAGTGTTAAGCGTGCGAATACTACCGACGCTTACTGTGTTTATTGCATCAGCAATGTACAGTGTTGTTGTTTGGTTACACATTTATCGACTTATGTACTTATGCATACAGTAATTTGATAAACCATTTCTTATACCCATTTCCAAAAACACTTATGTTTTGAATTATAATACCCTAATATGAATTTCTAAGTACTTCTAAGTGTTCACTTTAAGTGGGAATCAGAGAATAAGGCTAATAAGTACATGAAAATCCACCAAATAGGTTGATTTAGGGTCAAAGGAGACGACTCAGCCAATTATCATAACATAGATTGGGTGGGTAAAGACGGAAAGACCATGAAAGTTCCTCAAATATATATAATAGCTTAGTCAGAGCACAGCTAGAGGTGCACCATACCTAGATACCCTCTTGAGCGTCCGAGTCACAGCTTCGGCGTTTGAATACCCTACACGCTACAATAGATATAACATTTTGCACCCCAGAATTTAAACCTTTTATAACATGGAATAGAAGCGAGTACTTTTTTGGGGACAGTGACCACTTTTCTAATTTAATGTCATTTTATGACAAACCCAATCCAAGCAATCTACACAGAAGCCATTTTAAACTAAATAAAGCAAATTGAGAACTATTCGAAACATCAATTGTAAAAGCAAAAAATAATTCTCCTATAGCTGTCGAAGTACACAAAGAGGCAGCAAATATTACCAAAAATAATAATCCAAAGTGCCGTAATGTCCCTTGGTGGAGCAGCAAGTTAGAGGAACTTAAAAAAGAAAAAAACAAATCTTGAAATAAATTAATGAGATAGATGCATTAATTAAGGAAACAAAGTCAACATATGATTTTACTTCCGAAAAAAAACCAACACAAATCCCTTCCAATTATAGGCAAATATCCGCGCATTCTGTGGTCTCAACCCTTTGAAATCAGTGCATGCAATCTGGAACCCCACCATAAACAAACGCAGCACCGATTCTATGGCAATTTTGGTCAAATGAATCTGCCAATTCGTCAAACATGCCCCCTGGCTATACTCCATGGAGCTTTACATCAAACCAATAGAACTGCTAAGCACACTAAACTCATTAAGAGGTAAAGCTCCAGGCTTTGACAGAATTTCATATCCTCTAATAAAGCACGCCATCCTAACTCCAAAATAGACTAATTCAACATTTCAATAATCTGTTCAACGCAAATATTCCAAACCAAAGCCCAATATCTTAAAATCAATGTCTATCCAATGTAATGGACAAAATTATAGCAAATCGCCTATGGCGGTTCGTAGAATACAACATTGGCTATCCAATAAACATTTTGTAGGTAGTCTACGAGGGTGGATTGATAAGTTTCCGGCCTGACCAAGAGATGGCGCCACTAGGCCTACCTTGAGGTGGCGTTCTATAGTACCATCCTTAGATAGCTTGTAGCTATAGTTTCAGCCCGATCGCCATGTTAGTTTAGATTTGAGAGCACACTGAACAAGACGCCTCTGTGTTTTTCTTGAAAATGGAAAAGCTGGAAAATCGTGCTGTCATCAAATACTTTTATTTGAAGGGGTTAAAGCCGAAGGAAATTAAAAAAGAGATGGACTCAACACTGGGGACATCCTCCCCATCATATTTAACCATTAAGCAGTGGATTACCGAATTTAAAAAAGGTCGTGTGAGCACCTCTGATGAGCCTCGCTCAGGACGCCCTGTTGAGGTCACAACTCCAGATATGATCGAAAAAATCCATCAAATAGTGCTGGAAGACCGCAGATTAAAAGTGCGTGAGATAGCTGAGACCTGTAAGATGTCATATGAACGTGTGCAAAATATTTTGCACCAACATTTGCGTATGGAAAAACTCTGCGCAAGATGGGTGCCGCGTTTGCTAACAGTCGACCAAAAATTGATTCGAAAACATTTGAATCGGTTTTTTCAAAAACCTCATAAGTCACATTTTTTTGCAACATGCTTTTTTTGCTGAAAATGGTTCCTTAAAGGTAGATACGTATTCTGGCTTAAAATTACATAATTTAATACAATCCTTCCTCTTCAAAAAATACCGTGAAAAAGACGTTCGTTGCAAAAACAACATAAGTCCAGTGACTTATGAGGTTTTTACATGACGTTTGATGTTTAAAATTGAATCGGTCATTTCAAAAACCTCATAAGTCCATAAATTCAAATTTTTCAGGAATCAATAAAAACTGTTTCGTTCACAAACAAATGAGTTTTAACGGACTTTTTTATGCTTAATTTAGTATTTAAAAGATAAAAAATTTTAATTTAAATAACCTTAACAGTTGTTTTGGTTAAAATTTATACCACTAATCCTATTTCTTGCTAAAACAACATAAGTCCAAAATAGTTTTTAGGGATTTTTTCATTATTTTCATTAATAAACTGTTAAGGTTATTTACAATTCTAATTTTATATCACTCAAATACTAAATTAAGCATAAAAGAGTCCGTTAATACTCATTTGTTTGTGTATGAAACAGTTTTTATTGATTCCTGAAAAATTTGAATTTATGGACTTATGAGGTTTTTGAAATGACCGATTCATTTCTACCGCCAATTTGACGTTGTATAAGCGTAATCCAAGCGAATTTTTGTGTCGATTCATAACCGTTGACGAAACTTGGGTCCACCACTACACTCCTGAAACCAAAGAACAGTCTAAACAGTGGATTGGACCAGGGGAACCAGCTCCAAAGAAGGCAAAAACAATTTTTTCAGCGAACAAGGTTATGACTACTGTTTTTGGGGATGCAAGAGGTATTATATACATTGATTACCTTGAAAAGGGTAAAACTATCACTGGTCAATACTACGCAGACTTATTGCAACGTTTGAGCCACGAGGTGAAAATTAAACGACCTTATCTGGCGAAGAAAAGAATCTTGTTTCATCACGACAACGCACCAGCGCACAAGTCAATCGTTGCGATGGCTAAAATCAACGATCTGAAGTTTGAATTAACGCCGCAACAACCCTACTCTCCAGACCTAGCCCCGAGTGACTATTATCTGTTTCTTAACCTCAAAACATGGCTTGGCGGTAAGAGATTTGCGGACAATGAAGAAGTAATCGAAGCTGTAAATGGGTATTTTGAGGAGCTTGACGAATCAGTCTATAGAGATGGCATTACTAGACTAGAACACCGCTATGAGAAATGTATCAGCCTTGGAGGAGATTATGTTGAGAAATAAAAAAAAAATTCTTAAAAACGTTGTTTTTCTTGGTCAGGCCGGAAACTTATCAATCCACCCTCGTATTGTATATAGACCACCTGATAGCTGAAGCTCTCCAAAAAAAAAAAATATATTTCAATCGTCTCCCTTGATTTCACAAAGGCCTTCGACTGAATTAGGAGCAATTAAAGGCATGGCAAGTTGGCCCAAAAATGATCAAGTATGTTAGTAACTTTATGTCACACCGTAAAAATATAAAAATATCCCAAGTCGTCCCCATTCACAATGGGGGTGCCTCAGGGCTCACCACTATCGGTCATACTTTTCCTTATTGCATATAACAAAACTGGCTAAATTAATATAAAGACATCACAGACAGACATCACATTCTGAAGCTATGCGGAGGATTTTCAACTAGTACTAACCTATCCTATCCCAACGTTTAAAGCATTACAAATTCTCGGAGCAACTCAAAAATACAAATGGAACGATCGTATTAATCGTTTATCTAGCTCCTTATCAAATCGTCTCAATACTATGCAATGTTTGGGTAGCTCAAAATTCAACTGCAGCTCCACATCCCTCATGAAAGTAACCAACGCTCTTGTTCTATCTAAAGCTGACTTCACACTTTTCCTATGCGGTCCTTAAAGTCTTAATAAATGCAGCAATAAAAATAGCCCTCGGAGCTTTTCGTCCTCTATCAAAAGTCTCCTGTCAGAAGCAAATATAGCACAACTTGAGAACTAAGATCCAAGATTAGTTTCCAAACTCCCAACTTTATAAAATCTTACTTCACTCTAAAGTCTAATGACACACCCATTGGAAAATAATAAAAGCCGTTGAAGAAACTCGGCTTTAGACAACCTTATAAAAAACTGCAAAAATCTGAATATAATCTAAATCCAGAATCCACAAGAAAAGACAACAAAATTACTTTATTGGCTATTCAATAACCATCTTATAAACGTCTTCTTAAGTGAATTGAACAAGAAAAAACACCAACACCGTAGCATTCCGAACTGCCTTCCATAGCTTCAAGCAAATACGTTAATATAGATGGATCAGCTTCAGAAAACTGTTTCACTTTTGCCATAATCACAGAAACGGAAGTAATTAAATATAGGCTTTTTCCAAATTACTCATCCGTTCTAGCAGCTGAAATAATTGCCATAATGGCGGCGATTCAGGGAAAATATACGATTTGCTTAGATTCCCTCTCATCATTAGAGGCAATTGCAAACACTAATAATAACGAAACCTTCTGATTAAACACTAAGAAATGCTCAAATACTCCAGAAATATCTGTCCCTTTGATACTGTTCAAAAACACGATCCTTCCAAGAGTTGACCATATCATGCTACATGAGCTACATGAGCAAAAATATTGCTTATCAATATCAACTAAGCCAAGAACCTCTAGCTACCAGTCCAAAACACATTCTTAACGAATGTTCTGCAATAAGTCCATCTAGAAATAAAATATTTAACCTTAATTATGAAAATGTGCAGCTAATGTCAAACTACCTAAAGCGCACAAAAGTTTCAAACAAAATATAAACTAAATTAGTCAAGAACTTTACTAAATAGGTACATTTAAGTACATACTATCGGAATTTGAACTATCGATTATTTGACTTTTAAGATGTCATTCATATATTGGTAAATATTTAGTAAAAACATTGACATTTACGAAATGGAACGCTTTACGCTCGAAGAAAGTTGGGAAATTTTAAAAACTTATTTCCAAAGTGGTGAGACTTCAACTCAAACTGTGAGAAATTTGAAGAAAAAATTCGCAAAAAAAGATTTACCAAAAACCCAATTTGTGGATCAATTTGTTCGAGTTCTGCGAGTTCATACAACTGGGATATTGGTAGATAAACCAACAAACATTGTTGCTGTGGCTGAAAGTGTGCCCCAACAAGCATCAACTTTAACTTGCCATCGTTCTCAACAATTGGCCATTCCACGCACTTCTTTGATGCGAATTTTGCATAAAGATCTTGCCTTCATGGAGGGATACAAAGTTCAATTGGTGCAGCAGCTGAAGCCGCTTGACCTTCCGAAACGGCTACGGTTCGCAAATTGGGCGGACTGTTTGGCCGAAGATGGTGAATTTTATCGAAAAATCGTCTTCTCTTCTACTCTGCAAAATTGTCGCATCTGGGGCTCAGAAAATCCGCAAGCGTTCTAGGAGAAGCCAATGCACCCACAACGAGTGACTGTTTGGTGCGGGATTTGGTCTGGCGGCGTCATCGGCCCATTTTTCTTCGAACAAATTGAGGATGAAGCCTTGGACGATATTTGGTTTCGACAAGACGGCGCCCCGTGCCACACAGCGAACGCCACAATCGATCTTCCGCGCACAATCTTCAGAAATCGCATAATCAGCGGAAATGGCGTTGTGAATTGGCCACCGAGAATCGGCGATTCATCTGAAAGATGCATGTTATGCCAACAATCCGCAAGCAATTCATGAGCTGAAGGACGAGATTGGAGCCGCTATTGCCAGGATAAGGCCCGAAACAATCGAAAATGTGCTCAAAAATTGGAGCGATCGAGTGGATACTGCCTAGCTAGCCGTGTTAGTCATTTGACCGAAAATATTTTGCATAAATAAATGTCATGAACCAACCTTTCAAATAAAACTTTGAACATTGAAAAATATTCAGCCATTTTGTTTTTATTGCAAAATTAATTTCCAATTTTTATATAGTCCACCCTATATATAGTAACTAGATGTTAAACTCAAGAAGCCGAAGGCCCCAGCATGCAGTGGCTCATTCTCGGGTAGGAGTTTTAAGTTTACCTAAAGCCTATACTATAATAAATAAAAATAAAAAACTAAATGATGTTTGTGTGACTTAACACATTAAAAGCGGGGCGGGTAAAATTACCCGTTGTGAAAACTGCTGCTTAAAGGCGGGCCGGGTATTTTTACCTTTTGAATGTAGGCACTTTAAAAGCGGGAGACGGTATTGTTACCGGATTGGTTTTCATATAAAACTGAAAGTATTATTTCATATAATTATTTTAGTTTCATAAATTTCAAGTTTTTCATGGAAATTGTTTGTTTTGTTGCATTCAAAACTCAAATCAACAATTGTTCACGTAAAATGTTGATATGACTGCCCAAGAAACATTTTTATTATATAGTAACAAAATTTGGAAAGGGAATTGTTTTTGTTTTGTATGGGCATAAATAAATAATAATATTATGAGGATCTTTCATCTCATTTGACACACTTCTCATTATTGCGTATTCATTCATGTTGTTTTATATTTATAAATTTATTACTCAATTGTTTTAGCGACTTGTCATTTCATAACTATCAACAATTATTGCATAAGCAAATACAAAAAGATACCGTTAAGCATAACACTTCGCTTCTCTTTATAACGGTCAACAGTCATTTGCGAGCTCTGGTAAAATGAGAGCTGGAGAGCATTTTCATAGAATATTGTGTAAAATGCATAGCTCGCAAATAACTGTTGACCGCTTTTACCTTTGCGGTACTCATACGAACAACAACCGAAAAAACCATGCACGCTTGCTCTCGCTCTGAACATAACACTTCGCTTTATACATTATATACTCTTTATAACGGTCAACAGTTATTTGCGAGCTCTGGTAAAATGTGAAATAATAATTTTAAATTCAGTGTTTAGTCGGCTTTAGACAGTTGAACATTTCTTTTTATAAATTATTTTTCAATTATTATAAAAATGGACCCTGATAGTGATAGTGAAGTTTACGCAGATAATTTATCGCAAATTTCCAGTGATTCTGATATTACTGAATTTGAGAGTGACTGTGAAAGTGATGAAGACTTCTTTCATCCTAGAAGACGTAGAGTTTTATCAATACAGTATAGCGATTCGGAACAAAGTGACGATGAAGTATTGGAGTGGTCAGAACATGATAATCCTCCAATTATTGAACAATTTTTGGGACAAAGTGGCGTTGTTGAGATGCCAAATAATTCAGAAAGTGTGGATGAAGTGGTTTAACTTTTCATAGGGAACGATTTGTTCGATTATATGGCAGAAGAAACTAATCGTTATCATTCACAAAATGTTGATAAGTTTAAAAACAGTGCAAAATCTGTGAAATGGAAAGACGTACATATCTGCAGAAGAAATGAAACAAATGTTGGGATTACTTTTACTTATGGGCAAAGTTCGTAAAGAAACTAGAGATGAATATTGGTCTACAGACAAAACAATTGAAACTCCAATTTTTGCACAAGTGATGAGTAGAGATCGTTTCCGCCAAATATGGTATTCATGGCATTTTTCATATAATGAAACTGACATCAATGAAAGAGATCGCCTTAAAAAAATTCGCCCAATCGTATCTTATTTTTTAAAAAAATTTGAAGAAGTATATAAGCCTCAACGAGAGTTGTCATTGGATGAAAGCATTGTACCCTGGAGAGGTCGGCTATCATTTAAGGTGTATAATGCTTCCAAAATTCATAAATACGGAATTCTTATTCGAATGGTTTGTGAAGCAAGAACAGGATATATATGTAATTTCCGAATATATCATGGTGAAGGAAGTCGACTTCAGGAGACAATTTTACACCTCCTACAGCCGTATGCAAACTTGTGGCACCACGTCTACATGGACAATTATTATAATAGTGTCGATACGGCTAAAGTCTTGTTAGAAAATGGATTCCGAAGTTGTGGTACGATACGTACAAATAGAGGTCTTCCTGCATGTTTACAAAATGCAAATTTAAAAAAAGGTGAATCTATGTTTCGTCGTCAAAACGATATTCTTTTACAATGCTGGCAATCGAAAAGAACAGTTCGAATGATTTCAACAATCCATTCTTCCACTATCGTAGAAAGTGCAAATATTGATTGGAAGACAAGAGAAAACATTTGGAAGCCGAAATGCGTTATCGATTATAATAAATATATGAAAGGTGTCGATCGCGCTTATCAGAATTTGTCATATTATTCAATTGTACGACGCACAAAAAAATGGACGAAAAGGGTAGTGATGCTTTTGCTAAATGGTGCTCTTTTCAACGCTTTCAGGGTTTTTAAAGGTTTAAATACCAATTCAAAGAAAAGTTATAAAAGATTTTTGCACGATGTGGCCAAAGAATGGATAAGAGATAATGGTAGAGATAGTGTTGATGATAGAGTTCCCAATA
>JBAMAX010000664.1:0-10228 GCA_037043745.1 Chymomyza amoena
TTTCTTTAAGTGGCCATAACTTCTAAACGAGAAGAGATAGAGCAAAAATAACCACATTTTCGAATCAGTGGCGTCGTCAGCTACAATAGGATCAAATTTTAAGCCAATCGGACAAAGTTGATATTTTTTCTTTAAGTGGCCATAACTCTAAACGAGAAGAGATAGAGCAAAAATAACCACATTTTCGAATCAGTGGCGTCGTCAGCTACAATAGGATCAAGTTTTAAGCCAATCGGACAAAGTTGATATTTTTTCTTTAAGTGGCCATAACTTCTAAACGAGAAGAGATAGAGCAAAAATAACCACATTTCGAATCAGTGGCGTCGTCAGCTACAATAGGACCAAGTTTTAAGCCAATCGGACAAAGTTGATATTTTTTCTTTAAGTGGCCATAACTTCTAAACGAGAAGAGATAGAGCAAAAATAACCACATTTTCGAATCAGTGGCGTCGTCAGCTACAATAGGATCAAATTTTAAGCCAATCGGACAAAGTTGATATTTTTTCTTTAAGTGGCCATAACTTCTAAACGAGAAGAGATAGAGCAAAAATAACCACATTTTCGAATCAGTGGCGTCGTCAGCTACAATAGGATCAAATTTTAAGCCAATCGGACAAAGTTGATATTTTTTTCTTTAAGTGGCCATAACTTCTAAACGAGAAGAGATAGAGCAAAAATAACCACATTTTCGAATCAGTGGCGTCGTCAGCTACAATAGGATCAAATTTTAAGCCAATCGGACAAAGTTGATATTTTTGTCTTTAAGTGGCCATAACTTCTAAACGAGAAGAGATAGAGCAAAAATAACCACATTTTCGAATCAGTGGCGTCGTCAGCTACAATAGGATCAAATTTTAAGCCAATCGGACAAAGTTGATATTTTTTCTTTAAGTGGCCATAACTTCTAAACGAGAAGAGATAGAGCAAAAATAACCACATTTTCGAATCAGTGGCGTCGTCAGCTACAATAGGATCAAATTTAAAGCCAATCGGACAAAGTTGATATTTTTTTCTTTAAGTGGCCATAACTTCTAAACGAGAAGAGATAGAGCAAAAATAACCACATTTTCGAATCAGTGGCGTCGTCAGCTACAATAGGATCAAATTTTAAGCCAATCGGACAAAGTTGATATTTTTTTCTTTAAGTGGCCATAACTTCTAAACGAGAAGAGATAGAGCAAAAATAACCACATTTTCGAATCAGTGGCGTCGTCAGCTACAATAGGATCAAATTTTAAGCCAATCGGACAAAGTTGATATTTTTTCTTTAAGTGGCCATAACTTCTAAACGAGAAGAGATAGAGCAAAAATAACCACATTTTCGAATCAGTGGCGTCGTCAGCTACAATAGGATCAAATTTTAAGCCAATCGGACAAAGTTGATATTTTTTTCTTTAAGTGGCCATAACTTCTAAACGAGAAGAGATAGAGCAAAAATAACCACATTTTCGAATCAGTGGCGTCGTCAGCTACAATAGGATCAAATTTTAAGCCAATCGGACAAAGTTGATATTTTTTTCTTTAAGTGGCCATAACTTCTAAACGAGAAGAGATAGAGCAAAAATAACCACATTTTCGAATCAGTGGCGTCGTCAGCTACAATAGGATCAAATTTTAAGCCAATCGGACAAAGTTGATATTTTTTCTTTAAGTGGCCATAACTTCTAAACGAGAAGAGATAGAGCAAAAATAACCACATTTTCGAATCAGTGGCGTCGTCAGCTACAATAGGATCAAATTTTAAGCCAATCGGACAAAGTTGATATTTTTTCTTTAAGTGGCCATAACTTCTAAACGAGAAGAGATAGAGCAAAAATAACCACATTTTCGAATCAGTGGCGTCGTCAGCTACAATAGGATCAAATTTTAAGCCAATCGGACAAAGTTGATATTTTTTTCTTTAAGTGGCCATAACTTCTAAACGAGAAGAGATAGAGCAAAAATAACCACATTTTCGAATCAGTGGCGTCGTCAGCTACAATAGGATCAAATTTTAAGCCAATCGGACAAAGTTGATATTTTTTCTTTAAGTGGCCATAACTTCTAAACGAGAAGAGATAGAGCAAAAATAACCACATTTTCGAATCAGTGGCGTCGTCAGCTACAATAGGATCAAATTTTAAGCCAATCGGACAAAGTTGATATTTTTTCTTTAAGTGGCCATAACTTCTAAACGAGAAGAGATAGAGCAAAAATAACCACATTTTCGAATCAGTGGCGTCGTCAGCTACAATAGGATCAAATTTAAAGCCAATCGGACAAAGTTGATATTTTTTCTTTAAGTGGCCATAACTTCTAAACGAGAAGAGATAGAGCAAAAATAACCACATTTTCGAATCAGTGGCGTCGTCAGCTACAATAGGATCAAATTTTAAGCCAATCGGACAAAGTTGATATTTTTTTCTTTAAGTGGCCATAACTTCTAAACGAGAAGAGATAGAGCAAAAATAACCACATTTTCGAATCAGTGGCGTCGTCAGCTACAATAGGATCAAATTTTAAGCCAATCGGACAAAGTTGATATTTTTTCTTTAAGTGGCCATAACTTCTAAACGAGAAGAGATAGAGCAAAAATAACCACATTTTCGAATCAGTGGCGTCGTCAGCTACAATAGGATCAAATTTTAAGCCAATCGGACAAAGTTGATATTTTTTTCTTTAAGTGGCCATAACTTCTAAACGAGAAGAGATAGAGCAAAAATAACCACATTTTCGAATCAGTGGCGTCGTCAGCTACAATAGGATCAAATTTTAAGCCAATCGGACAAAGTTGATATTTTTTTCTTTAAGTGGCCATAACTTCTAAACGAGAAGAGATAGAGCAAAAATAACCACATTTTCGAATCAGTGGCGTCGTCAGCTACAATAGGACCAAGTTTTAAGCCAATCGGACAAAGTTGATATTTTTTCTTTAAGTGGCCATAACTTCTAAACGAGAAGAGATAGAGCAAAAATAACCACATTTTCGAATCAGTGGCGTCGTCAGCTACAATAGGATCAAATTTTAAGCCAATCGGACAAAGTTGATATTTTTTCTTTAAGTGGCCATAACTTCTAAACGAGAAGAGATAGAGCAAAAATAACCACATTTTCGAATCAGTGGCGTCGTCAGCTACAATAGGATCAAATTTAAAGCCAATCGGACAAAGTTGATATTTTTTCTTTAAGTGGCCATAACTTCTAAACGAGAAGAGATAGAGCAAAAATAACCACATTTTCGAATCAGTGGCGTCGTCAGCTACAATAGGATCAAATTTTAAGCCAATCGGACAAAGTTGATATTTTTTCTTTAAGTGGCCATAACTTCTAAACGAGAAGAGATAGAGCAAAAATAACCACATTTTCGAATCAGTGGCGTCGTCAGCTACAATAGGATCAAATTTTAAGCCAATCGGACAAAGTTGATATTTTTTCTTTAAGTGGCCATAACTTCTAAACGAGAAGAGATAGAGCAAAAATAACCACATTTTCGAATCAGTGGCGTCGTCAGCTACAATAGGATCAAATTTTAAGCCAATCGGACAAAGTTGATATTTTTTCTTTAAGTGGCCATAACTTCTAAACGAGAAGAGATAGAGCAAAAATAACCACATTTTCGAATCAGTGGCGTCGTCAGCTACAATAGGATCAAATTTTAAGCCAATCGGACAAAGTTGATATTTTTTCTTTAAGTGGCCATAACTTCTAAACGAGAAGAGATAGAGCAAAAATAACCACATTTTCGAATCAGTGGCGTCGTCAGCTACAATAGGATCAAATTTTAAGCCAATCGGACAAAGTTGATATTTTTTCTTTAAGTGGCCATAACTTCTAAACGAGAAGAGATAGAGCAAAAATAACCACATTTTCGAATCAGTGGCGTCGTCAGCTACAATAGGACCAAGTTTTAAGCCAATCGGACAAAGTTGATATTTTTGTCTTTAAGTGGCCATAACTTCTAAACGAGAAGAGATAGAGCAAAAATAACCACATTTTCGAATCAGTGGCGTCGTCAGCTACAATAGGATCAAATTTTAAGCCAATCGGACAAAGTTGATATTTTTTCTTTAAGTGGCCATAACTTCTAAACGAGAAGAGATAGAGCAAAAATAACCACATTTTCGAATCAGTGGCGTCGTCAGCTACAATAGGATCAAATTTTAAGCCAATCGGACAAAGTTGATATTTTTTTCTTTAAGTGGCCATAACTTCTAAACGAGAAGAGATAGAGCAAAAATAACCACATTTTCGAATCAGTGGCGTCGTCAGCTACAATAGGATCAAGTTTTAAGCCAATCGGACAAAGTTGATATTTTTTTCTTTAAGTGGCCATAACTTCTAAACGAGAAGAGATAGAGCAAAAATAACCACATTTTCGAATCAGTGGCGTCGTCAGCTACAATAGGATCAAATTTTAAGCCAATCGGACAAAGTTGATATTTTTTCTTTAAGTGGCCATAACTTCTAAACGAGAAGAGATAGAGCAAAAATAACCACATTTTCGAATCAGTGGCGTCGTCAGCTACAATAGGATCAAATTTTAAGCCAATCGGACAAAGTTGATATTTTTTCTTTAAGTGGCCATAACTTCTAAACGAGAAGAGATAGAGCAAAAATAACCACATTTTCGAATCAGTGGCGTCGTCAGCTACAATAGGACCAAGTTTTAAGCCAATCGGACAAAGTTGATATTTTTGTCTTTAAGTGGCCATAACTTCTAAACGAGAAGAGATAGAGCAAAAATAACCACATTTTCGAATCAGTGGCGTCGTCAGCTACAATAGGATCAAATTTTAAGCCAATCGGACAAAGTTGATATTTTTTCTTTAAGTGGCCATAACTTCTAAACGAGAAGAGATAGAGCAAAAATAACCACATTTTCGAATCAGTGGCGTCGTCAGCTACAATAGGATCAAATTTAAAGCCAATCGGACAAAGTTGATATTTTTTCTTTAAGTGGCCATAACTTCTAAACGAGAAGAGATAGAGCAAAAATAACCACATTTTCGAATCAGTGGCGTCGTCAGCTACAATAGGATCAAATTTTAAGCCAATCGGACAAAGTTGATATTTTTTCTTTAAGTGGCCATAACTTCTAAACGAGAAGAGATAGAGCAAAAATAACCACATTTTCGAATCAGTGGCGTCGTCAGCTACAATAGGATCAAATTTTAAGCCAATCGGACAAAGTTGATATTTTTTTCTTTAAGTGGCCATAACTTCTAAACGAGAAGAGATAGAGCAAAAATAACCACATTTTCGAATCAGTGGCGTCGTCAGCTACAATAGGATCAAATTTTAAGCCAATCGGACAAAGTTGATATTTTTTCTTTAAGTGGCCATAACTTCTAAACGAGAAGAGATAGAGCAAAAATAACCACATTTTCGAATCAGTGGCGTCGTCAGCTACAATAGGATCAAATTTTAAGCCAATCGGACAAAGTTGATATTTTTTCTTTAAGTGGCCATAACTTCTAAACGAGAAGAGATAGAGCAAAAATAACCACATTTTCGAATCAGTGGCGTCGTCAGCTACAATAGGATCAAATTTTAAGCCAATCGGACAAAGTTGATATTTTTTCTTTAAGTGGCCATAACTTCTAAACGAGAAGAGATAGAGCAAAAATAACCACATTTTCGAATCAGTGGCGTCGTCAGCTACAATAGGATCAAATTTTAAGCCAATCGGACAAAGTTGATATTTTTTCTTTAAGTGGCCATAACTTCTAAACGAGAAGAGATAGAGCAAAAATAACCACATTTTCGAATCAGTGGCGTCGTCAGCTACAATAGGATCAAATTTTAAGCCAATCGGACAAAGTTGATATTTTTTCTTTAAGTGGCCATAACTTCTAAACGAGAAGAGATAGAGCAAAAATAACCACATTTTCGAATCAGTGGCGTCGTCAGCTACAATAGGATCAAATTTTAAGCCAATCGGACAAAGTTGATATTTTTTCTTTAAGTGGCCATAACTTCTAAACGAGAAGAGATAGAGCAAAAATAACCACATTTTCGAATCAGTGGCGTCGTCAGCTACAATAGGATCAAATTTTAAGCCAATCGGACAAAGTTGATATTTTTTCTTTAAGTGGCCATAACTTCTAAACGAGAAGAGATAGAGCAAAAATAACCACATTTTCGAATCAGTGGCGTCGTCAGCTACAATAGGATCAAATTTAAAGCCAATCGGACAAAGTTGATATTTTTTTCTTTAAGTGGCCATAACTTCTAAACGAGAAGAGATAGAGCAAAAATAACCACATTTTCGAATCAGTGGCGTCGTCAGCTACAATAGGATCAAATTTAAAGCCAATCGGACAAAGTTGATATTTTTTCTTTAAGTGGCCATAACTTCTAAACGAGAAGAGATAGAGCAAAAATAACCACATTTTCGAATCAGTGGCGTCGTCAGCTACAATAGGATCAAATTTTAAGCCAATCGGACAAAGTTGATATTTTTTCTTTAAGTGGCCATAACTTCTAAACGAGAAGAGATAGAGCAAAAATAACCACATTTTCGAATCAGTGGCGTCGTCAGCTACAATAGGATCAAATTTTAAGCCAATCGGACAAAGTTGATATTTTTTTCTTTAAGTGGCCATAACTTCTAAACGAGAAGAGATAGAGCAAAAATAACCACATTTTCGAATCAGTGGCGTCGTCAGCTACAATAGGATCAAATTTTAAGCCAATCGGACAAAGTTGATATTTTTTCTTTAAGTGGCCATAACTTCTAAACGAGAAGAGATAGAGCAAAAATAACCACATTTTCGAATCAGTGGCGTCGTCAGCTACAATAGGATCAAATTTTAAGCCAATCGGACAAAGTTGATATTTTTTCTTTAAGTGGCCATAACTTCTAAACGAGAAGAGATAGAGCAAAAATAACCACATTTTCGAATCAGTGGCGTCGTCAGCTACAATAGGATCAAATTTTAAGCCAATCGGACAAAGTTGATATTTTTTCTTTAAGTGGCCATAACTTCTAAACGAGAAGAGATAGAGCAAAAATAACCACATTTTCGAATCAGTGGCGTCGTCAGCTACAATAGGATCAAATTTTAAGCCAATCGGACAAAGTTGATATTTTTTCTTTAAGTGGCCATAACTTCTAAACGAGAAGAGATAGAGCAAAAATAACCACATTTTCGAATCAGTGGCGTCGTCAGCTACAATAGGATCAAATTTTAAGCCAATCGGACAAAGTTGATATTTTTTCTTTAAGTGGCCATAACTTCTAAACGAGAAGAGATAGAGCAAAAATAACCACATTTTCGAATCAGTGGCGTCGTCAGCTACAATAGGATCAAATTTTAAGCCAATCGGACAAAGTTGATATTTTTTTCTTTAAGTGGCCATAACTTCTAAACGAGAAGAGATAGAGCAAAAATAACCACATTTTCGAATCAGTGGCGTCGTCAGCTACAATAGGATCAAATTTTAAGCCAATCGGACAAAGTTGATATTTTTGTCTTTAAGTGGCCATAACTTCTAAACGAGAAGAGATAGAGCAAAAATAACCACATTTTCGAATCAGTGGCGTCGTCAGCTACAATAGGATCAAATTTTAAGCCAATCGGACAAAGTTGATATTTTTTCTTTAAGTGGCCATAACTTCTAAACGAGAAGAGATAGAGCAAAAATAACCACATTTTCGAATCAGTGGCGTCGTCAGCTACAATAGGATCAAATTTAAAGCCAATCGGACAAAGTTGATATTTTTTCTTTAAGTGGCCATAACTTCTAAACGAGAAGAGATAGAGCAAAAATAACCACATTTTCGAATCAGTGGCGTCGTCAGCTACAATAGGATCAAATTTTAAGCCAATCGGACAAAGTTGATATTTTTTCTTTAAGTGGCCATAACTTCTAAACGAGAAGAGATAGAGCAAAAATAACCACATTTTCGAATCAGTGGCGTCGTCAGCTACAATAGGATCAAATTTTAAGCCAATCGGACAAAGTTGATATTTTTTCTTTAAGTGGCCATAACTTCTAAACGAGAAGAGATAGAGCAAAAATAACCACATTTTCGAATCAGTGGCGTCGTCAGCTACAATAGGATCAAATTTTAAGCCAATCGGACAAAGTTGATATTTTTTCTTTAAGTGGCCATAACTTCTAAACGAGAAGAGATAGAGCAAAAATAACCACATTTTCGAATCAGTGGCGTCGTCAGCTACAATAGGACCAAGTTTTAAGCCAATCGGACAAAGTTGATATTTTTTTCTTTAAGTGGCCATAACTTCTAAACGAGAAGAGATAGAGCAAAAATAACCACATTTTCGAATCAGTGGCGTCGTCAGCTACAATAGGATCAAATTTTAAGCCAATCGGACAAAGTTGATATTTTTTTCTTTAAGTGGCCATAACTTCTAAACGAGAAGAGATAGAGCAAAAATAACCACATTTTCGAATCAGTGGCGTCGTCAGCTACAATAGGATCAAATTTTAAGCCAATCGGACAAAGTTGATATTTTTTCTTTAAGTGGCCATAACTTCTAAACGAGAAGAGATAGAGCAAAAATAACCACATTTTCGAATCAGTGGCGTCGTCAGCTACAATAGGATCAAATTTAAAGCCAATCGGACAAAGTTGATATTTTTTCTTTAAGTGGCCATAACTTCTAAACGAGAAGAGATAGAGCAAAAATAACCACATTTTCGAATCAGTGGCGTCGTCAGCTACAATAGGATCAAATTTTAAGCCAATCGGACAAAGTTGATATTTTTGTCTTTAAGTGGCCATAACTTCTAAACGAGAAGAGATAGAGCAAAAATAACCACATTTTCGAATCAGTGGCGTCGTCAGCTACAATAGGATCAAATTTTAAGCCAATCGGACAAAGTTGATATTTTTTCTTTAAGTGGCCATAACTTCTAAACGAGAAGAGATAGAGCAAAAATAACCACATTTTCGAATCAGTGGCGTCGTCAGCTACAATAGGATCAAATTTTAAGCCAATCGGACAAAGTTGATATTTTTTTCTTTAAGTGGCCATAACTTCTAAACGAGAAGAGATAGAGCAAAAATAACCACATTTTCGAATCAGTGGCGTCGTCAGCTACAATAGGATCAAATTTAAAGCCAATCGGACAAAGTTGATATTTTTTCTTTAAGTGGCCATAACTTCTAAACGAGAAGAGATAGAGCAAAAATAACCACATTTTCGAATCAGTGGCGTCGTCAGCTACAATAGGATCAAATTTTAAGCCAATCGGACAAAGTTGATATTTTTTCTTTAAGTGGCCATAACTTCTAAACGAGAAGAGATAGAGCAAAAATAACCACATTTTCGAATCAGTGGCGTCGTCAGCTACAATAGGATCAAATTTTAAGCCAATCGGACAAAGTTGATATTTTTTCTTTAAGTGGCCATAACTTCTAAACGAGAAGAGATAGAGCAAAAATAACCACATTTTCGAATCAGTGGCGTCGTCAGCTACAATAGGATCAAATTTTAAGCCAATCGGACAAAGTTGATATTTTTTCTTTAAGTGGCCATAACTTCTAAACGAGAAGAGATAGAGCAAAAATAACCACATTTTCGAATCAGTGGCGTCGTCAGCTACAATAGGATCAAATTTTAAGCCAATCGGACAAAGTTGATATTTTTTCTTTAAGTGGCCATAACTTCTAAACGAGAAGAGATAGAGCAAAAATAACCACATTTTCGAATCAGTGGCGTCGTCAGCTACAATAGGATCAAATTTTAAGCCAATCGGACAAAGTTGATATTTTTGTCTTTAAGTGGCCATAACTTCTAAACGAGAAGAGATAGAGCAAAAATAACCACATTTTCGAATCAGTGGCGTCGTCAGCTACAATAGGATCAAATTTTAAGCCAATCGGACAAAGTTGATATTTTTTCTTTAAGTGGCCATAACTTCTAAACGAGAAGAGATAGAGCAAAAATAACCACATTTTCGAATCAGTGGCGTCGTCAGCTACAATAGGATCAAATTTAAAGCCAATCGGACAAAGTTGATATTTTTTTCTTTAAGTGGCCATAACTTCTAAACGAGAAGAGATAGAGCAAAAATAACCACATTTTCGAATCAGTGGCGTCGTCAGCTACAATAGGATCAAATTTTAAGCCAATCGGACAAAGTTGATATTTTTTCTTTAAGTGGCCATAACTTTCTAAACGAGAAGAGATAGAGCAAAAATAACCACATTTTCGAATCAGTGGCGTCGTCAGCTACAATAGGATCAAATTTTAAGCCAATCGGACAAAGTTGATAT